>QLTV01002260.1:1577801-1608237 GCA_003457575.1 Thermophis baileyi
AGAAGCTCCGCAGAGGATGGGTGATGCAACAGGACAATGCCCCAAAGCATACAAGTAATTCAACAAAACAATGGCTTCAACCACACAGAATACGCCTTCTGGAGTGGCCCAGTCAGAGTCCTGACCTCAACCCGATTGAAATGCTGTGGCATGACCTTAAGAGAGCAATTCACACCAGACATCCCAAGAATATTGCTACACTGAAACAGTTTTGTGAAGAGGAGTGGACCAAAATTACTCCAGATCGTTGTGCAGGTCTGATCTGCAACTACAGGAAACGTTTGGTTGAGGTTATTGCTGCCAAAGGAGGGTCAACCAGTTATTAAGTCCAAAGGTTCACATACTATTTCCTCCCTGCACTGTGAATGTTTACATGTTATGTTCAATTAAACCATGGCAACATCTAATGTTTGTGTAGTATTATTTTAAGCAGACTGTGTTTTTCTATTGTTGTGACTTAGATGACATTCAGAGCACATTTTATGACCAATTCATGCAAAACTCCACGTAATCCCAAGGGGTTCACATACTTTTTCTTGCAACTGTATATAGACATCTGTAAAGCCTTTGATTCAGTAGTACACGACAAACTACTTCTAAAACTAAAATCTTATGGCATTTCCAGATCCCTGCATAAGTGGATAGCTGCGTTCCTATCAAACAGGCAACAAGTAGTCAAAATAGGGAACACCCTATCAAACCCCGCACCAGTTAACAGCGGTGTCCCCCAAGGAAGCGCTTTAGGACGCACACTCTTTATACTTTACATAAACGACCTTTGCGATCAGATTACAAGCAACTGCGTTCTCTTCGCTGATGATGTAAAACTATTCAACACCACCGACAATGCTGCTACCCTACAAAAAGACCTTGACTATCTGTCAGAATGGTCAAACAATTGGCAACTCCAAATCTCAACCAACAAATGCTCTGTCTTACACATTGGCAAAAAAAAAAAAAAATCAAAACACAAAATACAAGCTGGGCAGATACGACCTTGTAGATGACCCTCACTCTGTCAAGGCCTTGGAGTACTCATCTCTAATGATCTAAGAGCCAGAGCCCACTGTAACAGCATTACCAAAAAAGCATTAAAAGTTGTTAACCTAATCTTGCATAGCTTCTTCTCCAGTAATATTGAACTGCAAACTAGGGCATACAAAATTTTTGCTAGACCAATTCTTGAATACAGCTCATCTGTCTGGAACCCGCACTGCATATCGGACATTAATACAATTGAACGACGCACCAAACTCGATTGCAGGAAATACGACTTCAGCAACAGAGTGGTCGATGCCTGGAATACACTACCTGACTTTGTGGTTTCTTCCCCAAACCCCCAAAACTTTACCCTTAGACTGTCTACTGTCGACCTCACCCCATTCCTAAGAGGTCTTTAAGGGGCATGCATAAGCGCACCAGCATGCCTACCGTCCCTGTCCTAATGTTCCCTTTTATTCGTATCCATTTCATGTATTCATAGTTATGTTTATACTTATATCTGTTATCTAATACATGCTTGACAAAATAAATAAAAAAATAAAAAAATAGAAACAGTGTTATTGCAATGCAATGCTGCCTTTTTACTTCTCAGGCCATAGAGCTGTCCCATCAAGATTTCATGCTTAAGGAACCAGGTGCTGCTGAATAATCCAGGAGGAACAACAAATGTAACCAAATCTGTTTCAGGTTTGTATCCAAACCTGAAATCCTATTCAAATTGGTCAACACAAGCAGCTTCCTTCAAATGCATCTGTAGCTAACTAGCCATTTCCCAAGAAAGAGATGTCTGTAATTGGCAGTTGTTTTGTAAAATCCTTCAGGGACAGCTTCTTCATGAAAAGTTGAATGATACCATTTATTCCTTAATGAGAAATCAATTGCTACCTGGAAAATTCACCTCTACTCCACTATATGTTTGCCATCTATGAAGTAGAACGCTGTAGCTTTTTTTTTTTTTAAAGGCTACCTTTTAGAAAAAATTGACTTAGTAATGCACTTACCCAAATATTCTAATACAAGTAGTCCTTGACTTATGACCACAATTGGGACCAGAATTTTGATTGTAAGTTGTTGCAGTTGTAGGTTGAGGCACAACATGACCAGGCAGAGTTTTATGATGTTTATTAAATGAATTACTGTGGTCATTCAGTAAACCGTGTGGTCATAAGAATGAAAGCATTTTATCCAATGTGAGTTTTATGCTGGAAAACTGCAAACAGTGTCACAGAACATGATCACATGACCACAGGTTATAAATGTGCACAAGTTGCCAAGTGCCCAAAATGCAATTACATGACTGCGGGAATGGTGTGGCCGTCATAATTTTGAGGACGAGTCATAAGTAACTTTTTTCACATCCATCGTAACTTTGAACAGTCATTAAGAGATTGGTGGTAAGTTGAGGATTACCTGTAATGTTCTCGGCATTTCTTTTTTCCAAGTCTGATTAGGGCTAGGAGAATTAAAAGAATGTTTTGCATGCTTTTATCTGAAGCAATTAATTATTTAGTGTTAACTATTCCGCAAAGGAAAAATTGAATGGGCCACCTCAAAATGATAGATCCCTTTCACTGTTTATCCTTATCCACGCTAGCTACAAATACATCTGCAGAAACCAGTAATGGTAATCAAAAAACCCTATTTGGGACTCTTCTCTACTTCTATAAGATACTATTGTCTTGAGACCACATTTTAGAAAGGTTCAAAAATTGCTTTGGCATAGTTACAAAAGGCAGTTTCATGGGCTTTTACAAGTCTGCATCAAGTAAAAAAAAGCTTATTTAAATGCTTGCTGTTTTTCATTAAAAGGAAAGTCTTGTGTTTTGATTCTATAACAACAACAAACAAATGAATGAGACATGAAAAAAACTGGTTTTAATTAAAAGCACAAGACTGTTTCTTATTATTTCTTATTGGGTGGTATCTTAGTTCTCCATGTTTGCCTTGTTTTTAGATGAGAACTGCCTCTAAGTTTATGCTCATATCTAACAAATTCACTAGAGAGCAAGCTACATGCTACATTGCAGCCATGTCCAATGAAGTCCTGATGTGTGCATTCTTGATAGCAGTGATGCAGCTACAGTGTTAGTGTAGGAGGAAAGAGTTGATTCAGGTTCAGTCTAGTTCAGACTGCTTATCTAGAGACTGAATGGGGTTTTTAGATAGGAATCTTGCTTAGCCTTACTGAATAACATTTTATACTGAAGCATGGATTTTCTATATATAACCTGCATCCTTGGTCATACTTGAATTATAGCTTTTCACCACAACTTTTTAAACCTGGAACCTGCAGATCATCCTGATTTTTAATTTGTAAGGAGTCAGTAATTGTAACCAAAAACTGAGTCCACATGAAGTTATCATCTTTTCAAACTCAGCTTGGAGTGATTTCATGGCTAAGATCTCAAGAATTATTTGATTTCGCATTACTCTTGATAATATACAGACTCTCATGGAATCAAAGAACAGTGAACCTCTCTATAGTAAAGATGGAATAGTTCATTTCTATCCCAGTCTTGCTCGATTGGAGATGCATAATAGAGTGAATCATGGAGCATTAAACTCTACTGATTTACCAGCTACGTGGAAGTCACCAGTGAAGTCTCTGTAGAAAAAATAAAGTCTCTTCCAATGTGATAATTCTGGTGAAAAAAAAGAACGATTTAGTTTCAGGATGAAACAATTTGAATTGAACACTTCCCTCAGCTGAAATTAAAACAAACTGTATCTAGAAATTAGAAGTACTGGTTGGAGGCAAGCTCCACAGAAATTAGCTGGGGACAGGTTTTAGTGAAAAAAAGTCCAGCTTGAATATATGTACATCCTTTTACAGCTCCTCCCCAAGTTGTCTCAGGACATTCATTGAGAACAGTAAGCCAAGTTCTCTTATTATTAAGAAAAGGAGAACTAAATCCACCAGAGAATAACTCATCATTTGGGAATGTTACTGAGAAAGGAGGGATGCATTTCAGTAACATTTTCTAAGCTTTTAATACTACTTTTGAAGTAAATAAACTAAAAAGCAAGAAAAGTCCACATTTCTGAGATGATTTAGAAATAAAATTCATTAAATTAAACTTTACTAATTCATTAAATTAAGATTCACTGATGATGTTACCTAGTTCAATAATCAAACCTCTGCAAGCAAATCAACCAAGCTCAGAGAGCACCAAGGTCTCGACAACATTCATTAAAAAGCTGACATTCCTATTTCATTCCAAAGTGCAAAATGAAACCAGAAATCTTAATTACAAGAGAACTATGATTCAATCGCACATTTAGTTTGCCAGTTGAATGTTTATTATTCCAGTTTACTCAAGTTGATTTTTTAATAAATATTGGATGTTTATAACATTCAGCTTAACTTTTTTGTTTTTATGCCAGTTAAATAAAAAAATTTTAAGATAGCTATGATGCATCATTTGAAAATTTTGCTAGCTAAACAACTTACATTACAATGTCTTAAACTCAAAGAAAATATAATTATCTGCAGTTTATGGACAGAAACAAACTCTTTAGGACTAATATAAAATATACTGTTGATGTCTAATCTTGGGAATTTAAATACTAGATATCAAATGCCATGATAATATCTTTGCTTTATTCAACTCCTTCGGGAGTTGGGCGGCATATAAATTTTATAAAATAAATTTTTATAAAATAAATGCTTTCTGGGTGAGCTCAGAACTCTATCCTAAACTTCAACTTCGGTTCTTCTGTTCTTGCAACTCGGAGCACCTGTGACCAGTTTCACCTGAAAAACACCACCGGTATAAAATAAATAGAGATATCTTGCTGATAATCAGCATTCTTAAAAATTCTTGGTTGTATCAAAATCATTTAATTTCCCTGTCCTGCTATAGCATCTCACATTCCAGCTGTTCCAATGATCTTCAGGAACAACCATGTTTGTGTGGGGATGGTTGGGGGTGGTGGTGGTAGGGAAAGGAAAGTGGAAATATAATAGGGGAAGCGTAATTATTCTCTGTGTTGGCCATTATATCTTAGATTTTTAGATTGTTATTGAATCATTCTCATAGGCACCTTTAGAATGATTAACTACTCTTTAGTTGCTGATATTGTTTAATTAGAGCCTTACGGTTTACAGAGGTAGACAAATTGTCTAAGATTATTTTGATGAATGGATATAATTAATTTCTAAATAGACAGCATTGTTTAAATGAATTCTTTAAATTTATATAAGGTAACATAACAGTTTGTTTAAAATAA
The DNA here is from genome assembly GCA_003457575.1 of Thermophis baileyi. NCBI lineage: Eukaryota > Metazoa > Chordata > Lepidosauria > Squamata > Dipsadidae > Thermophis > Thermophis baileyi. The sequence continues at coordinate 1,583,034 of QLTV01002260.1, forward strand.
ACCCTCATATTTGTGAAAAGGTTCTTATAAAATATCCATTGATCCAGTAGTCACAATATATAACAATAGGCATTCATATTTAGCATAGGATCCACATCTCAAGGCTCAGTTTTTATTTTTAAAATCCAGTATCTAGTCTTCGGGAGGAAATGTAGACTTGAAATGTGTCCGTGTTAAAGGTCAACTAAATACTAACAACCAAAATTGAGAACTAATTTTAGTCCCTTGAAAAAGGCAATCCCAATCTAGTGATTTCAACAACAACAAAAATCAGGATTTTTTTTCTGTTGGAAAAACATAATCTCACGCCACAACAACTTCCATTATCTCTAGCTAATATGAGTTTACCAAAAATCATAACTTAAAATGCAAAAGATAGAATCTTAAACTATGACTCAGGAAGTAGGATTTGAAAGTATACTATTTTCTTGCCAATTGCCCTTGGCAATCTTTGCTTCCTAGGTACTCTGAAATATTCAGAATCACATATTTTGAGATTTGGAAAGAGAATAATGATCCGGTGTCATTCAATCAAAATACTTATGTAATTATGTTTTTGTTACATTAGCAATACTGTTAACATCTTCAGTCATCTAAGCTGAAGAATTTGATCATTAATCTCCAGGTTTGCTGTATATTAAAAATTTTTGCCAGCACACAATAATCATACTATGGCACTCAATTGCTACTGTACTGAATTGCTACGAGGAGCCATGTTTCTATTTGTCTTGAACTGTAACAATGTAGAGCTTTAAATATATCTACTCATCTGAAAGCCTCAATCATCTTTGTATCTTCAGGCGTACAACATCAGGTTTTGCAAGGGTCACTTTAACCAATTTGATTATATCATGAATCATAATTCAACCAAAAACGTGTAGATTAACTTAAAAATATTTGTCTTCCTTGTACCCATTTCCCGAATTGTTCCTTTTGTACTAGAGATATTAAGTTCTGAATAGAGATTTTTTTTTCATGGCATTTAGACAGTCATACAGTAGGTGAGACTATTGTAGCTTCCGTAACTTTATTAAATCATTTAAAAAGCTGCAAATGCTCCTAGTATTCTTTTCAGCGAGACTATTCCAACATATCATACAGAGAAAGAGAGGCAAAGCTGCTTCTTCTAGTTAACTGGATGTTAAACCACTACCAGAAAGCTTAGGCTAGGCAGGTTCTCTGTAATGTTTAACATAGAACCTACAGCCTATTCCCATCTGGACAAAAGGAGATCTGTTTTAGATGTAGTTCATAGTTATTACTCCAGATTATAACTATGAAAAAACATTTGATCAAGGGCAAGACAGAAGGTATTTTATTAGCCTTTCTTGGGAAATTTCCCATCCTGTTTTAGCTGGACATGGGATTATGCTTTAGCTTCATAAAAACGCAATGTAATATTATGTATTGCAATAAATAACATTTGCACCAGACCTTTGCACCTTAATGATCAAATTAACTGGTACTAAAACTGAAGTGTTTTTACAGGATCAAGTGATGACACCATTTCATATATGTTCTCTCAGTAATTCTTAAAACAACCTTATAAGGCCAATAGGAAGTTGAGTTTAAAAGAAAATAGAGGTTCACTTAGCACCGTGATGGCGAATCTATGGCACGCGTGCCAGAGGTGGCACACGGAGCCATATCTGCTGGCACGCGAGCCGTTGCCCTAGCTCAGCTCAGTGCGCATGTGTGCGCCGGCCAGCTGATTTTTGGCTCGCGCAGAGGCTCTGGGAGGGCGTTTTCGGCCTCTGGGGGTGGGGGAGGGCATTTTCGCCCTCCCCAGGCTCCAGGGAAGCTTCTGGGGCCTGGGGAGGGCAAAAAACGGGCCTACCGGGCCCACCGGAAGTCAGGAAATGGGCCGCTTCCGGGGGGTGGGGGAGGCCGTTTTCGCCCTTCCCAGGCTCCAGGGAAGCCTCTGGAGGCTGGGGAGGGCGAAAAACGGGCCTTCCGGTCCCACCGGAAGTCAGGAGATGGGCCGTTTCCGGCCTCCGATTTTCGCCCTCCCCAGGCTTCTATAAAGGCTCTGGAGCCTGGGTGTGTGTGTGAAAAACAGGCCTGCTGCTCCCACCGGAAGTCGGGACATATGGGGGGCGGGGCAGCGTGGGGGGCAGGGCGCATGGGGGGCATTAAATTACGGGTGTGGGCACGCGCGTGCATAGCACGCACGCACGCGCTTTCGGCACCTGAGGGAAAAAAGGTTTGCCATCACTGACTTAGCAGGTTTGTAGCAGAGATTGCTATTTGCCAACACAGCTTTAAATATTGTACGTGAACATAATAGAATCCTGAAATATGAGAAATTAGAGAAGTGAAGACTGTGCTAATTTTGCTAGAGCTTTTTTCTGTTCTTTTATTGAGAACAGAAGAATGACTATTATTAGGAAAAGACACCAAGGTTATGAAAAAAAAGAAGAGCCAAGAACAAAAGGAAGGTCTTGGGTTCAAAGAAGTTGACATTGAAGCATTACTTGGTAATCATGCTCTGTCTTAGAAATGTACAAAGGTGAACACATAGCTGCAATGCCAAAGAAAGAATGTTGAAATCATATGAGCAGCTAGAAACAGGAAATGGAAAGGAGGATAAGGGAGATAGAAACGGCACGTAAACAAAGTTGAAAGGCACCAAAATAACTTTGGTTAAAAGGAAGAGAGTGAATATTTGATAAGAACATTAAATGATTATGCCAATGTTCCAACAGTTATGAAATGTTCTGCAATTTTAGTTATTTATATTATCCCCATAATGGAATGACACACTGAAAATGAACTTTTCTTTTTACAGCACTCAATAAATCATTTCTGAGTGTCTGATAGCATAAAACAATTGAAGGATTTGGCTCCTTTCAGATGACAGAAATGCTTCTAACAGTTTAGGGTTGGGGCTGCCAGATTCGGAGCTATTCAGCAAGGCTAATATTAGATAAGTACAACATAAAAATGCAAAAAAAAAATTAGTACTGTTAGATGAAATGGCTTAAAGCCATCTCTTTCCTGATAGCTCTTTATCCACATAGTACTTTAGTTATCCATTCAGCTAATGCTGACTTTCTTAATCCTTGGCACAAATACCCAAAGTCTTGTGCATATACTTACAGAGCAAGTAAAACTTTTTTGCTATTATTGCAAATGTGTATATGATTTGCATAGTGACTACCTGTGTTTTAAGTTCAATTCATTAGCAAAATATATCTAGAGTAACAGAATACCGAGTAGATAATCAGAAAAAGTAGGAACTTTTTTCCATACATCACTGAAATAAACCCTGCAATGCATATTTTATTTTATTTATTTATTTATTTTATTTTGCAAAATTTGTATGCCGCCCAACTCCCGAAGGACTCTGGGCGGCTCACAGTGTATAAAAAAAAAGACAACAATAGAAACATATATAAAAAAAAACAAATTTAAAAATACATCAATATTAAAATAAAACATTCACATAACATACATGGGCCAATCAGTCAATTATTGGCCCCCTATATTGCAAATAGCATACTAGTCCCTGGTTAGCCATTTCATAAACAGACAAGATGCCACTATTGTGGCTATTTGCAGACTGAAATTTTTATTGCTGACGAACCATGAAACAGAGTCAGAAAAGGAGCAAGAAAAAAAAATAGGGTTTCTGTCTTTCTACAATGTATAACAAGCAGTTCAAATTTAACTTAGGAAACTGGAGGCTAAAACATATGAAGAACAGTTGCAGGAATTGGGAATATTTAGTCTAATGAAAAGAAGGACTAGGAGTGACATGATAGCAGTCTTCCAATATTTGAGGGACTGCCACAAAGAAGAAGGGGGTCAACCTACTCTTCAAAGCAGGACACAGAGCAATGCATGGAAACTAATCAAGGAGAGGACCAATCTAGAACTAAGGAAACATTTTCTGATAGCAAGAACAATTAACCAGTGGAAGGGCTTGCCTCCAGAAGTTGTGGGTGCTACATCGCCAAAGGTTTTTCAGAAGAGATTGGATAGCAGCTTGTCTGAAATGGTAGGTCTCCTGCTTGAGCAGGGGGTTGGACTAGATGAGCTCCAAGGTCCCTTCCAACTCTGTTATTCTCCATACTTATAGCAACATAGTTACAGACTCCATTAGTCAATTATCCACTGAACAGCTTTTTTCCCCTTAATCATATATTACTTGGGATCAGGTGTTGCTTGTTTTGTCTTTGGAAAGATCACTACTGTACTTTCTGATACATTTATTGTATGTTAAGAACTAAGATACCATATTGTAATAAAACAAAGAAAGGTAGTGTATGGTCAGAAGCTTACAAAATATCCCCTGTCTCTGCTGCTATTAGGTTAGACTGGTTGAAGCAACATGGGGCTGAAGTCCTTGGTCTAAAGCAGTAGTTAAGCATGTGGCATATATGTCTGAAGCAGCACTGTAGCTTCTGTACATGTGAGCCTGTTACTGCTTTTCTGTTTCCCTTATATGCCTATAGATACATTTTATTGTTAGAAAAAAAACCTTTGCTATTAACAACTTATAGCTTAAGTGGAATGGTGGTATGTTATTGTAGTTTCGTTTGTGGTGGTAATACATGCTGTCACAGAAAAATTGACCAAGGAAATTACTTTTAACTTTAAGAAAATGTTTAAAATACCCATTTCTTATGGTTATTCTTAAACCTTTTAAAACAAAATAAAATAATCCCTGTGGATAATTTTTTTCCTGTAGTTTGGGTAGCTTATAGAACTTACGTTTGAATCCTATTATTCAAAAAAGGAAAGCAGCTACAAGGGCATTGGTTTCTTTTAATGTTTTGTTCCAACAGGGTGCAGTGAACGTGGGTTATATCATTCTGAGCTCAAAACAGAATATTTCCTATTTTTTTGTATATCATAGCACTACCGGTAGCAGGAGTAGGAAGACTCTTAATGACACAGAGTAACTACTGATTAACAAACAATTGCTGCAGTCCTTCCTCTTTAAGTAAAGGCCCTAAGGCAGGGGTGTCAAACTGGCGGCCCGCGAGCAGGATGCATCTCGCGCAGGCCACGCCCACCCCAGCTCCGTGAAGGGAAGAACCGTCGTGATACGTCATGTGACGGCAATGTGACGCCGCAAGTTTGACACCTATGCCCTAAGGAGAAAAGAGCTGCATTGAGGGTAATCCAGTTTGGGAGCTCAATTAATAGATATAGAACTAATGGGAGCTTTGTCTTCATTTACTTCAAACTAGTATATACCCTTGCTTTCAGTTTGTAATCATGGGAAGGACACCTGTTTTTGTAGCTGACTTTCCTGAAAAAAAATTTATATTGTTGCTGCAGCATGTATAAGAACAGAAAGAATCATTTGATGCTTCGTGGACTAATACTCAGTTCTGAGTGATAGTATCTTTGGTTAGTTCGGTTTTCTCTTTGGGTCAGTGGCTGGTCAAATTATCCTGGAAAGCTTATAGTAGAGAAAAGCAGTAACATTCCTTCCTTCATGGTTTATCTTTGTCATTTGCTTTTCAACAGTATATAGCCTCTAAAATATGAATTGCCATGGAAGTCGCTTGAGTTGGGCATATAAGAACAACTGCAGATACGTAATACTGAAGGAAAATCTAATAACTAAACAGGATAAAAGGAGACTGAGAATAGCCATGCTTCTGCACTAGCTGCCATAATTGTAGGAGGTTAGAAGCTGAGTCCGAAGGCTGGGTTAAATGCATTATCAGTCCTCGTGAATTGCATTGACTCTTATCTAGCGCCAATATGTCTTGACTTACTAGATCAGATTCATGTGTATAGATAGCATCAGAGGTGGGTTCCTACCGGTTTGCACCGGTTCTATAGAATAAACCGGTGGTGACGTCACGGAGCCGGTTCTGTCGGTGCCAGTCCATGGACACCGCCATCTTTTTTGGGGGGAATTTTTTTTAAAAAAAAAATTGGAATTTTTTGCTGGTTTTTGCTTCTGCGCATGCGCAGAAGCCGAGTTTTCAGCACTGCGCATGTGTGGCTGTGCGCACAAAGAGTATGCGCGCCCACGTGAAGCGCCCATGTGGCGCACAATGCGCACGCAGCCACGCGGCGCAGGAGGAAGCGAACCAGCGGAGAGATAAGTTAGAACCCACCCCTAATAAGCTTTCAGTACTTTGTAATAAGCTTTCAGTACTTTGAACTCAACTCTTATCCGAGGTTACTTGCACCTGACAATAATGGGCATTATGATTTCTCTAAATTTGCCAAGTCTGCAGGTTACTCAGAGCATCCCTGAAATATTTTAGCATCAGCAGCAAAGATTGTGTAGTGTCCAGTATTCAATAACAAATAAAGCAAAACTTTGGGTCCTTGGTCCCTTCTGAATTTTGTGGTTTTCTTGCAGATGTTTCGTTACTAAACTAGGTAACATCATCAGCACTAATAATTTACCTAATTTGGTAACAAAATGTCTGCAAGAAAACCACCAAGCTCAGAGAGCATGAAGGACCCCACGAACCCTGAGCTACAAATACTCTCTTCTGTCGATAAAGCAGAAATTTGAAATCTATGATGTTCCTGAAATTAACATATATTGAAATAATCAGATGTATTGCATTAAAAGTCTAGGCACTGTTGAGAGTTGGAATATCTTCGTTTTTAGTGAGTTGGGAAAAAGCCAAGATTCTACAGTTCTTGCAGTTGTTTAGAACATAATTTACTCTCTAGTTTGTCATTTTCAAAAAATTATGCTTTGATCTTAAAGCATTTTGTTGGGCTTTATTACAACCCTATTTTAACTGAGCCAAAAAGTACCATATGATTTCTTTTTTTTTAAATAATTTTTATTCATTTCATATTAAAATATTGGACACAGTGCAACCATCCTGGTGTTATCTCCGCCATACACACTAACATATAAAACAGATATCAAATATACTCCTCATACATTACTGATTATATACAATTATTCTGCCCAATGTACTCATTTATATTTACATATATTACATCACATTTCGAGTCAACAAATCCTAATTATTTCCTGTTCCAGCTCCCACCTCTCAGTTCCAACCATTGGTAAAACCTATTCCATATATCATGATATTCTGTCTCTCCTTTATTTTTTAGTTCTAATGTCAGCCTATCCATTTCTGCGCAAACCAATATTTTCTTTATTATCTCCCTTTCTAAAGGTATATTTTCGCTTTTCCATTGTTGGGCGTATATCATTCTCGCTGCTGTTATAATGTGTAGTATTAAATATGTTGACCCTTTACAATGGCCCTCTGTTATGATTCCTAATAAAAATAATTCTGGTTTAAATTCTAATCTTTGTCCAACCATTTTTTCTAACCACATCTGAATCCGTTGCCAATATTCCTTTGCTTTTTTTTGCATGTCCACCACATGTGGTAATACGTGCCTGGTATTTGATTGCATTTCCAACACTTCGGGGATATATTATTAAACATTTTGGCCAATCTTGCTGGAGGAAGATGCCATCTATAAAACATTTTGTATAAATTCTCCTTGTATGATATGGCCAGCGTTAATTTCCTATTTCTTTCCCACAATTTTTGCCACTTTTCCAATTCAATATTATGCCCAAAATTTTTGGCCCATACCACCATTGTCTCTTTGACTTGTTCTTCCTCCATTTTATACTCTAGTAAATATTTATAAATTAACTTTATCAATTTCTCATCCGTCCCCAATAAAAGTTTATCTAGTGTCGTTAATTCTCTATTAATACCCCACATTTCACATCTTTCGCGTAACATGATTGAATTTGTAGGTATGACCACCACTCCAATTCCACCCCTTGTTCTTTTAATTCTAGTCTAGTTTTCAATTCCCCTTTTTCGTTCAATATATCTTTATATGAGACACTTTTCCCCCAGTTGATGAGATTTGGATGTACCAGCCCTTCTAGGGTAGATAGCCAGACCGGTATTTCCATATAATTCTGTTGTTTGATTTTGTTCCATACCACCAGTAGAGCGTTTCGTATATAGTGCCTTTGAAAGTATTGATGTGCCGTGTGTCTTCCATACCACAGAAATGCATGCATATGGGATAATAAAAAGTAGCATATGATTTCTGTTGGTGCAGTTCATACCACTATTTTGTCCTCAAGCTTATTGTTGGTCAGTTCTACAGTGAATCCCAAGTTTGCTATTCTAATACAACATGACCAACAAACAGTTTTTCATAGTTTGAAAGTTTATAAAAGTTATGCCACAGCTTGACCTTGAAAAAATGATTACATTGACCTTACTTTTACATAAAGCAAAAGAGATAAAAATAGTAATAACTAAGATAGAATTTATGGTATGTGGTTATTTTTAAAAAATAAAATAAAATTAATAAATGCTGTTTTTGATACTGCATTCCTGTTTTAATAAGAGCAGGGTGTAGCTCCTTGAATATATAGTAGAATATATAATGAAAAAAGCTAACAAAGAAACATGTGTCTATTATTTTTAACATCTATAATCAAGAGACTCATGTCAGTTTACAGTCTTGACAATATCATGTTAGGTGCAAATGTAGAGTTCACACTAGCTACTTTATTGCTGTACGCCTATTTCACAGGAATCTCCCCAGACTGGCAGCTTTCAGTATTCAGATATTACCTACTACTACTACCATAATATTATTTGTAACAAGATTAGAAACATGAGCTATTACAGTTTAGGTCCTACCTACCTTCTTTTTTTCCAGAAAAAGTAGGCCCCATCCAGTCAAGAAAGGTGACAAGAATTATACACACTTCAGTAAGGTATCTTTAATACTAGTCTTGTGGTAAATATACAATTTTAGAAACTCAAGAGGAATTTCCAATCCTCATTTATACTGATTTCATTTAAGTAGATTATCTTTGAATTATTTGGATTGCTTCTTCCCAGGTTTCTTGCCTCCTTGGTTGAATTGTCACTATCAACAGGCTCCTTTTCTTTCTTTCTTTTTATTATTTACAGTATATCTAAACTACTTTGCATTACTTTCCCAGTCTCCTAGTCATCTCTCATAGTATTCTATATAGAGGTAAAGGAGATGCAAAATAATTTATCTAGTGTTTTTATTAAGAAGATGTTGTTTACATGACCAGTTAATTTGTTTCATTGGTTTATTTACATTGTTTTAAAGTAAACAATTTAATAACCAGTGACTCATTCCCATTTTTTGGTTTCTGATAATCTGCCATTGTAAGGAATTCCCTGCTTACTAAAGCTATGAGCAGCATGGGAAACTTTATGGTTATACAATACATTGAAATAAATTTAATATTTTGCCTACAGTTAATGAGTTTTCCATGGAAATGTCTTAAAATTTGGTTTTGCTTTTTTCTGAGTTTCTGTTAAATATTTGGGGATAATTATTCTCAGGAAAATATCTTCCGATAGACAGCTGAATACGCATATGAGATTGAGGAAGACTAACTATTATGAAAATGACTATTACCTTATTAATAATATCTATTTTACGAGGGGTATATGTGTTAATTTTCCTTTCATGCTTTTAACAAATTGATAATTTGATGGTTATACTTTTATGGAACTTTCAATTTCCAAAGTTTTCCCTTTCACAGTGAAGATTTTCATATGAAAATGGGGTTACTAATTTTCCTTATTTTCACTTACCGTATATATCATTGGGCCTATTTGATAACCTCTGACTGGAATGAAAATGATATTGTGGGCCATGTTGGAGAGCTACAACTAGGCATATTTAAAGTCTTATCAAGTGCTTGGATATTGAAGGAATTCTATACTGTTTCCAACTCTGAAGGCAAGTCATACTTAGTCAGTGCTGAAATTAAACTTTAATTCCTGCTTCTTGAGAAACTTAACTTAACTTAACTTAACTTAACTTAACTTAACTTAACTTAACTTAACTTAACTTAACTTAACTTAACTTAACTTAACTTAACTTAACTTAAATGATGGACTGAAGCCAGCAATTGCTGTGAAGAATGAAGAGTTGGTGAGAAGAACAGTTCTTCGCTAGGTAAGAAGAGGATGGGAGACCATGCCCAAGTGCTCCAGACAATTGCACTAGTGGCAAGACAGCTTTTGAGCACCGAAAGTCAAGGGATTGGCCATCTTCTTCAAACTGTGGTTAGCACCTTTTAAAAGGAAACTGGGTTCACATACTTCCTTTTCTGATCACTTTTGAAAATTGCTTGTTGACTACTTTTAAGCTATTTTCAGGAACTTTTGGATCAACAAGTTGTATAGCACTGGGTGATTGTTTCCTCTTATAAAAGAAGTTTTAAATACAAGTTTAAGGACTTAAAAAGATTTCTTTTGGAATAAACAGCAAAAGGATGATTAGAACTTTGATTTTGGAAAGTAACAAATGGATTAAAGGTCCAGATGGATTTGAAACAAGATTCTGGAATTAATTATAGGAATCCTTCCCGTGGGAAAATGCTTTTGTTTTGAATTCTCTTTTTAAAAAATGATAGGATGAGACTTTGAAGATTGGATATTAGGGAGAACCAGAAGGTACAAAATATTACAATTAAAGGAGAAGAATACTTAAATTTTACTTTCTAATACAGAATGAAGGAAAATATGTTAATATTGGACAGATTGAAGGGTATTGTTGAACAATAGACCCAGAAATTAGTTTTAAGAGTGTGTGCCACTAGAAATAGATCGTGTTTTAACTATGTTACGAAAGAGGAGCAAGCTTTATCTGACAAGATTGTGACTGATCTGAAAGTGGATTTTAAAAAGGCAGACTACAAGGATGATATGGAAAAAATGTTAGATTTGACATACAAAAGAAACCTGTTGATGTTTTAATAATTAAAAGGGACATACAAATAACAAAGCAAGAGAGTGATCTGAATAAGGTTTCTAGACTTGTTAACTCTTTGAAGAATTCTATGAGAAAGGACAAAGTTCTAGGATGTTATTTGATGGGACTAAAGATCAAGATTGTTAAAAATAAAAGGAAGGAACAGAAAGTTTATTTGACCAAGGTTTAAAATAGATATGTTCTTATCTCTAACACTTAATAGACTTTTCCTGATCAAGACTGAAACAGCAAGGCTTTAAAGGTTTCTTCATAGATAAGAGATGGGATAAGGAAAGAAAGATCAATTTTGTTGAATTTGAAAAAAATATGATACGTTATTAAATTGTTTATACTCCTAATCAAGGAGAAGTTATTTCTTTACATACATCTTTTTCTTTACTATATTTCTTTTTCTATTTTTTCTTTTCTGCACTTTCTATTTTTTTTCTTTTTCTATTTTTTCTTTTGTATTAATTTTCAGCTTTTTAATTATAACTTTTAATAAAATTATTTTTTAAAAAAGCTGGCAGATCTAAGGCAGTGATGCACACTTTTCTCCAGAGAAGGCCCACTTTCTGGTTTAAGCGATATGTGAGAGGCTGCCCTTCCCAAAAGTGGATATAGCAAGAGAAAGCCTAAACTTGCTTGATTTCACTTATACTCAGAATTAATTAAAAAGAAATATAGCATTTAAAAGGCATTTCCCCCCCCCCCCCTGGAACCCTGATATTGAAACTGGATTGTGATCCATATATCTTCCTCAATAATTGGTGTAAAAACCTTCAAAACCAACGCATGTCAGTTCTTGAGTACAAGAAATAATAATCCTGCTAGAAAAAGGTATAATCTCTTAGTCCTGGATTTTTTTAGTCTCCAAGCATTGTCAAAGTCAGTGTATGCATATACTGAAAACCAAGTTCTTGAAAGTTTTCCTCCTTTTTTCCCTTGAGATGATCTGTCTAAAATCAAATCTAGCAGCCTATTCATGACTCCCAATAATGTCCATTACCCATTACTCTATTTCTAGTGATGTCTGGAAAAACCTTTCATAAAATTTATTCTTATTTGAAGCTCAGTTGGATTGCCAAAGTTGAACTTCGCATCTTTTCTTAATTTCAAAATTAAAATTCTTCCTCCTTTATCTTTTCATTGTTCCAATACCTCCCAAGGTGATTGATTTAAAATAAATTGCTACTCCAATTTTCTTTGTCTTTTCTGTTGCAAAATATTTGTGTTCTTTTTTTCTGTTTTAGCAAGTTATCATGGTCTTATTTTATATGCATTTCTTGTAAACAAAATTGGCTTTATTGTTTAAGTTTTTAATATTTTTTTTAAAAAATATAGGAATTTAGTCTATTTTCATTAAAAGAAGTTAATGTTGTTTTGCCCATTTCAATTCTAATTTAATGCTGCTGCCCTAGCTAATTTCCTTCTTCTTCATCCCAAGAGTATTTTCCTGTGCCAGAAAGTTCTTTGTCTGCAGAATCCTGAGCAGTTACTCTTTCATGTAGGCAGGAAGCCTCTGTAGTTGTCTTTATGATTATTCATTTTGTTTCCTGTAAGAAATGTGAATTCTTTCCTTTTTCTTAGCATTCTGGGGAAGAGGTCTTGAAATATTTGAATACGTTTTCCTTCTATAATCAAAGGTTTCTCAGTCTGCAGCTTTAAAATAGCATTTCTTGTTCTCATTTATAAGAATCTGACAAGCATATCTGGAGGCACTTTTTTCTTTTGTGCAAATGTGGAGTTTATGTTTAAAAATATCTGGAAAGCCTCCATCTATTTTTAAATAGTCTTGGGTAGCCATTTTTAAATGGACTTCAAGTTCTACCTTTCCAGAATCTTCAGGTACCTCTGAATTTTAGATTGTGTATTAACCTGAACATTCGTAATCTCAATTGTTTTTAAATCTGCTTTCATTTGCAGAACCTGCTCCTATGTACCTTGGAGCTTTTCATTCAGCTCTTTCATTTGTGCTGTTAGTTTTTAATCAAACCGATTTATTATATTTGAATCGGATTCTTCTTCCTTCCATCTTCCTTGCCTCTTCTCCCTCTGCCTCAACATTGTTTTTTGTCTTTCTTTCCTTCTTTATAAGTATCGGACCAGTAGTAAAAATGATTCTATACAGTGTGTTAATTGTAATTCTACAGCCAGTTTCTTGTATTACTGCTTGATTGTTCTATTTTACAAGTTTCATTGCAAAAGCATTTCTCACACCTCTCTTCCTTCTTCCCTTTTACCACCAATTCCTATATCAAATGTTGGTTATAAAATGTTTACCACAACATTAGCTCAACGCAGACGAACTGCATTTCCAAAATCACATGTCTAGATCAAACAGGTTACATTTCAAAGAGGAAGATTAATGACAACATCAGGTTTATAATAACTGCATTAGAATACATTAATAACAAGAAAAGGGAGGTGACAGTAATATCCTTAGATGCGGAGAAAGCCTTTGACAATTTGGATTGGATTTTTACTAGACGTCCTTGACAAAATGAACCCAGGAGAAGAATTCAAAACTTGAGTGGAGAGCATACATCAACAGCAAACAGCAAAGATCAAGTGAAGGAAGGCAGATGACAAGGGAGTCTCCTGTATTGCATAAAAATTTTCTAGAAGTTCTGGCAGACAAGATCTGAAAGGACAAATAACTTGGATCAAAATTCAAGGAGAGGAATACAAAATGAAATGGTGTGCAGATTATGTAGTTCTAACAATTATGCAATCACTAAGCTCTGCAAGGCAGTTGATGACAAGAATTTTAAAAAGTTGGCCACTTTTCTCAATACAGAGTCAGTGAAAAGGAAGCAAAGATAATAACTTCTAAAGAAGAAAGCTTGGTGAAGGAAGAGACTAGCTGTGAGATAACAAAAGACCCAGTGAATTTGACAGGATGTAATAAAGATATCTTTCAAAACAATTATAAAAAATATGGAAAGAAATAAAACAAGATCCTGAAAGGGGAAAAATGTTAATACTTTCTTAGCTGGGACTTTTTGCAACAATAAAATTAATATATTATCTAAATTGAATTTTTTATTTCAAATGGCACCAATTCCTATTTCAAAACATGCAAGATTGGGAAACAACAATTAACAGATTTATATGGAGCAGGAAAAACCTGAGAATAAGATTGAAAACTTTACAAGATTTAAAAAAGAAGTAGACTTGTTTTTACTATATTATCAAACAAGTATGTCATGGATAATAGAATGGATTAATTCTCCAAATATCAATATTAGAAGTAACTGGTTTAACCAATGGATTTCATAGATATTTATGGTACACTCGCTATCTGGAAGTTGCTTACAGGCCAAACAAGATTGCTTCCCATGCTGTAGCCCACTCAACTAGCATAAAATATTCTGGTTAGTATACAGTATAAATCAATACACCTATGAAGACCAGCATTTTTTAACAGTTTGGGGTTTTCCCTTTATGTGTAATGTTGAGTATTCTCATAATCTGTTATGATATGGTGAAAGAGTTCAGGGTGAGACATTGGTGTCAATCCATACTGGAGCTGCATATTAGTTAACACTTAATTCTTTCAGAAAGGATATTTCCATAAAATCTTTTCTGGAAATGTAATCAAAATACTTTTCCCACCAACTTTTTTTGTTATTTCCTTATGAAGCAAATTATATGTCTCTGTGACATACTCTATCCATATTTAGATAACTTTCAAATTTGCATAAGCTGTGAGAAAAATACATTGTACTTTGTATTTATATCGTGCTTACTTCATTCTTTATAATGTAGAATGCAAAATTGTGATGTTATTGATTCTGTTCTTTTGTACAGTGTGCAATATCAACTCCTCATATGGACATTTCATGTTTTCTTTATCTTTCCATTGGCCCGGGTGTCTCTATCCTATGCTACTCTCCCCTAAGTGGTTAAAAAAATTTTTTTTATTTTGTAACCCTCAATTGGGCAAAGCAGTGCATCATAAAGCAACAATTTTTGAATCAACGAACCTCAAATGGGTTAAATTATAGAATGCGTCCAAAATCTAGGACCCATGACTGTGGAATTGAAATTTGGCAAAGTTGTGGCCTTTCAGTACCTCCTGTCTACACTTTTCAGAAACCCATAGGTTGCCATGGCAGATGGGAAGATTGGAAGAGCGTATCCCCAACCCTCTTTCCAGCCTCCCTGTATACGCTGGGCCCAATTGTCTGGTGGCAAGACTTGATGGCCATACAGTCATTGGGTGCATTGGAACTAAGGCCAATATTTGAAATATCTTAACAGTGGTAGCTAGTGAGAGAAGAATAAGGTAGCAACTCAGATGCCTACGGGCAAGGTAGATCCGGCTGGGGGGGTGCTGGTGACGGGTAAGCTCTTTAACTCCCTGGAGGGAGGAGCTCGTGGGGATACACTGGAATGGGGACCTGAGGTGAAGTTTTCCTTGTGGTCTACCACTACCTTTCCCCCCCCTCTCCCCAGCAAAATGGTAGGCAATTCCATGCATCAGTCAAGGAGGAGGAGGCTCCACCAGGGTCTCCTGAGAGTCGCCAGGGAAGGGAAACAGCACAAGCCTATATTATATTTGGAAAGAAGAATGAACTGACAGTCATGGGCTGTCTAGTCTTACACATAAAACTTTAAGACTCAAACATTTCAGGTCATGATTTCACAACACTGTATAATAGATAGAAATTTTATAGCAGAGGATCTCCTGAGCACAAGGATACCACGTGCCAGCTACCAATTGATAGGTCATGAAAGTGATTTAGCCATGATGATTTTTTAGCATTTTTTAGCAATATAAATGATGTGAGGAAAGAACATGTTGTCCTTAATCATCTCTGTGGTTTCAGGACAAGAAAACATTTATTTTTTCTCTGCAGAACCATCATGTTTTGTCAGCATATCTTTCCAGCATATCAATTCCTAAGCAAATCAAAGCCACTTTCACTCTGTCTGAATTTCAAACATGAGTTTCACAATTTGTGCTCTTTTAATCTTCAAAATCTGATTGTAGGAACAAGAGTCACATTGTTGGTATAAAATTTATTGTGTTGCCATTTTCATTATTTATATAAAAACCATCTTTTTCTTTTCTCTCCAAAATGGCAGCTGCTGCCCCAGCTTGCAACATTTAGTGTATTATTAAGGAAATAAAGATGCAATTAGTATCAAATCTCAAATTTGTTTCCAATTTATTTCAGGTCTGCTACCATTTTAAAAGCAGTATAATAGATCTATTCTTGATAATCTGCTTCAATGGTAAGCTGCTTTCCTTTAGCAGGAGGACCTTTAGTTCATAAGCAGAATCCTAGGGGAGGAATGGAGGATCCTTTAGGCTGGCAACCTCATCCAGCAGCAAGTATTTTCTGACCACAGTTTTGCCATGTTGTTGAGTGAAGACTTTTATTTCTGTCCAACTCACGTAATCCCATAAAGTCTGCTGTATGCAGTATGCTATTTCCTAAGGTTTGCTTTGCTGCTTTTCTTTGGCAGTTATGATTTTATATAAAACTAGTGTTTAACCATAAACAAGGGATTTTCCAGGTGGGTGATCCGTGTTTAGAATGAAAACAGAAAACATAAGACACTGAAATAATTTTTTCTAGAGACAATAGACATATTCAGAAAAATTACATGGAATACGATGTGACCATGCCCCTTCAGAAAACAGCCAGTGAGTTGCTGTGCATTAAATGCAAATGTTCTCTAAGACAGTTCCTAAGTTAGACAACCCAGGTTTTTAGAAATGGTAGGTAGGTAGGTAGATAGATGATAGATAGATAGATAGATAGATAGATAGATAGATAGATAGATAGATAGATAGATAGATAGATAGATAGATAGATAGATAGATAGATAGATAGATAGATAGATAGATAGATGATAGATAGATTGAGGCGCCTAGTGTTTTAGTGTCCATTGGTCCTTTTTTGTAGTTGACTATTTGAGGGAAAGGGTCATTTGGTTTTGGTTGGTGGTCTTCTTTTAATAAAAAGGACACTTAATAAAAAGTCACATAATTCTCTGCCACCTACATTATAAGTAGACACACTCCTCAAAGGTTATACTACCTACCGTAATTCTTAAATTATTTTTTGACGTTGTTAAAATGTGTATGCTGTCAAATTATTCTGACTCTCAGCATCTTACACCAAGATAAAACAAAATAAAACATCACTTACTATAGGAGGCAATCTAGTTTTGGAGACTATTCCAAAACATAAGCCTCATAATTGAAGAACAGTGCTTTGTTGGCCTCAAGCTTTCTTGCTTTCTGTAAATAAGGCCCCCAGAAGAACCTCCTTGGCTGAGCTTATACAATTCTTTGAGTAGATGGTCTTGGACTCATCTTGGTGCCAAACCATATAGTGTTTATCAGTCAAATTTAGTACTTTGAACTGCATGCATAAACCTATTGATAATTAATTTAAGATAGGTGTAATATGGTGATAGTAACTAGTGCTAGTCAACAAGCAAGCAATTGCATTGTTCACCAACTGTATTTTATGAATTTTCTTCAAAGATAGCTGCATGTAGAGGTAAAGTCGTGCCCAATTCTAGGGCGCAGAGCTCACCTCTGTTTCTTAGCTGAGGGAGCCAGCATTGTCAGAAGACACTTCTATGATGTGGCCAGCATGACCATACCCCGAGGCACATGGAACATTACCTTCTCATCAAAGTGGTACCTATTTATCTACTTACATTTGCATTCTTTCGAACTGCTAGATGGGCAGGAGCTGGTAGCAGTAGCTCACTCCATTGCGCAGCATTTGGGTCTTGAACCTGGGCTGTCAGCTTTCCAGCTGACCAATTCAGTGTCTTTAACTGATAAGCCATCATGCCCATGCACCTCTACCATGTAGAGGTAGTCCTCTCTTAACAACCCTAATTGGGAGCAGCAACTCCATTGCTAAGGGAAGTAGTCATTAAGTGAAACATCATGACGACCCTGCTTAGCGATGGCAATCCCGCTTGCAGTAGTGAAGCAAGGCATCCTATGACTGTGACTTGTGATCCGTTACCAACCTCCCCATTGATTTTCCTTGTCGAAACCCATCTGTGAAAGTCATAAATAGCAATTACATGACCATGGGAGTTGTTTTTTTTTTTAAAAAAAAACCAACAATCCTACTGCAGATACTGTTTAGGGCTTAATTTATAGCATTGCTTTGACACTAGTGAAATTGTGATAATAGAATGTGTCTCTGAATAAAGGATAGTGGTAGGGGAATGGAATAGAATGGAATGGAATAGAATAGAATAGAATAGAATAGAATAGAATAGAATAGAATAGAATAGAATAGAATAGAATAGAATAGAATAGAATAGAATAGAATTCTTTATTGGCGATTGGAGTTTGTCTCTGGTGCATAAGCTCACAGTGTACATATAAACAGCAAGAACTAGGTCATAAACCATACTAGAACAACCAGAACTATATGGTCTTTCAGAAGGACAAGAAGATTATTGCTATTTCAGAGTGTAGGAACAGTGACAAAGAAGACACTTGGTTTTGAATGAGATCATTCTATCATTTTGGAGCTGTTTTCAAGTTTTAACATGATGAATAAAATATTTTAAGACAGGTTGTTCAAATATTTTCCAAATCATTTCTAAAAAAAATGTATGATATCAGATTATTCTAATTTCTGTGCACTGAGTGAGGACAAGCAATGATTCTGATTAAATGTCCATTGAAATTTAGTCCCACTCTCTTCTTAACAATTCCCACATCTTCAATTCTTTTTATTAGAATGGGGTTTTTATTTTTATTTAATACTGTGGAGAGGAAATATGAAAAATTGTTACTTTGGGTTTTGAAAATTGTTTTGTGGAGGCTTTTTGGCTGTTCCACATAAACTAGTAAGCAGTTCAGGAGATTGTTGCTCCCTTTGTTACAAATAAATATTATAAAAAAGTAAATTCTGTTTGTGATAATTGTTTGGCTACACTATATTTTTAATATGCTAGTTGTGATAATTTTATGCCAAGTCAAATTGTCCATAGTCATATTTTATGTTCCTAAAGTAACAGAATGACTTTCAATCTTAAAAAGACAAAAAAGGGCTAATGTAGCATTTTTTTCAATTTTTCCGAAAATTTCTGTTTTTCCCCCCCAAAAAACCGGAAAAAAACCGGAACTAGATTTTCCGGAAATTTTTAAAATTTTCCGGAAATTTTACATCTCTAGTGCTTACGTGTTCAGCAGAGTGGCACCGGGGGGGGGGGATTATCTTTGTGTCTAGTTGTTTTGGCATGCAATGCTCTATAGCGGCGTCCTGAGGGGAAAAGTTGAAATAGATTATGTCCAGAATGAGAAGGGTCTGTACTCTGCAGATATTTTCTCAGCCCTCTTTCTGGTTTGTGCAGTATACACGAACCAGAAAGTATCTCATATAAGTATAAAAAGTATACAGTATACTCATCATCACATATATGCAGTGTGTGCCCCTGATCCACAAGGATTCTTTTTAGTATATATCATGGAAATAAGAGGACTGGTCTTCAAGATCATTGTTTTTATTAAACATCATAATTCAAAGGAAAAATAATGAGACCAATGCAGTTGTTCTAAGACTAACAATTGGTAGTTTGCTATAAATCTTTTTACTGCAATGAATTAATTAGGCAGTTTTAGATGAGAACTCCACCTTGAGTTTTCTAGTTGCGAAACATCATCGTCATAATCACCATCATAATATATTTTACAAAGGAGACCTAAGGTCATAAGACAGGGGTTTCCAAACTTGGCAACTTTAAGACTTGTGGACTTCAGCTCCCAGAATTCCCTAGCCAGCATGGAGGGCTTTGGTGGGCTTAGAAATGTAGGGTAGATAATGGTGGCCATATGGTACAATTTAACATTTCAGTGTACATGAGAACATTATGTAAGAAACATTTCCTGAGTTCTTATAGGTTCTTATGTTCATTCTTCATAGCATTTAGCATTCTTGCTAAAACTACAACATAATTCTATGCACGTTTATTCTGAAAGAAGTTCCAGAGTAGAGCTTGGTCTCAGGTTACTGTGCTTAAAGTTGCGATTTTAATCTGTCCTATTATAATCCTTATTTCTTTTAATAGGGAAGTTGCACAAGAAAAACTACAGTTTTCTGCCCATTAGAGTGAGAATGTAAATTATTTAATACTCTCAGAATAAATGGTCAGAGGAAAAATTACTGTATATTTAATCTTAAGCTTTCTTTTATTTCTTTGTATGTGAATAGTGCCTGCTATAATATAATTGCCATTTTCTTTAACTCACTCACCAAGATTTATATACTTCATTATTGTTTTAACAGAATTGCCTGTCTTATTCCAGCTCTGTGTGTATTTATAATTTTATTGTGCTATGCAAAATGCTACATTTGGCATGACTTTTTCTCCTATTTGAGGAGGTTAATTGGTATCTCAAATAGATCTACATTTCTACAACATAAATTATGTGGATTTTACAGAGAAGCTATAAACCACAACCTTATTTTGTTTTCAAGTAAAATGAATTTTTAGTCTCTTGGTT
Organism: Thermophis baileyi; assembly: GCA_003457575.1. NCBI lineage: Eukaryota > Metazoa > Chordata > Lepidosauria > Squamata > Dipsadidae > Thermophis > Thermophis baileyi. Next base: position 1,603,276 of record QLTV01002260.1, read on the forward strand.
TGCAGTCCATGTGGTAAAAATATACTAGGATATAGAAATGCTTTACCCAATCTTTTTATCAAATAGCTATAAATAAACACTTTATTTGAAAAAGAAATAAGTTTTATTTGTTTAAGAGGTTAAAGAAGCATACAATTTATAATCTATAGAAGTCAGCAAGTGTCTTACAGTTTTAATCCTCAGAAGGGGTGTATTTGTTTTAAGCTTGAAATATTTGAAATTTTATGCTTACATTGCCACCTGGCTGTTTACTAATCTCACAGTATGGTCTTTACATTTTAATATATAGTATTGCCTATTATCTGTCCCATAACCCTTCAAACCTTCTGAAAAACATGGCTCTATCCTTTTCCAAGCAATGAAACAGTTACTGGTGTAATGTACCATAATTTCAAAATGTTTTTAACTGTAGAAAGACATTCCATGGAGGGAATAGTAAATTAGGTCTTTTTTTTTTAGCTTTGGTGGGAAATTTTCTTATGAGGAACAATTAGTGCAAACCCCTCTCTACACAGCAGTATAACCTTATGCCATAATATTTTCTACAAAAGTTTGATTTGGATGTAGTATGTGTAGTATAACCATTTTGATTGAGATTCCTTTATTGCTGTTTAGTACCTGACTTTGTTTGGAAATTTTATGAAATGTAAAGAGAACCTGTGCTAGGGAGTTTTCCAAATGACATTCACAAATTTGATAATAGTTCCCTATGAACAGGATATATCTCCTGTTAACGAAAGGAATAAAAGCAAAAAGAAGCTTTTGCTTAAAAAAGTGTTTGTTTTGCCTTGTCTACCTCAAACAAGCTGCTAAACAAACTTCCAAAGTTTCATTTTCTCTTTGAAGTGAACTGCCAAATTACTGTTCAATGAAGAATATAGTGTGTCTTCATTTAGCTGGCAAAAGAACTGTGTGCAGCTGCTGCAACTGAACTCATTCAGTTGAACACTGTGACTCAAGTCATCCTATTTATTTAATATCAGCAGAGGTGGAAGGAAGGCAAATACAGTGTGGCTATTTCAAGGCCGCTCTTAAACACATCAAAAAAACACTTCAGCATGAGGATCGTCTAACTTTTTTTAAAAAACAGATTTCATATAAGTATTTTTTTTAAAAAAGTGTAAGATCAGTATTTTACATTTTGTTCCTACTTTGGTTTTTTTCCTCCAGATTATTCAATGTGCTCTCCATTTTTTTGTATTCATTTGTTAATCAAGTGTAAATAGCTACGCATCTCACTAGAAGCAATTTTGGCAATACACAACAATAGCAATATATTCCATTCTTTATATTGTGAGATTTTATGCTGTGGGCTTATACTCAATGTCATTTAAATGAATGACTTGTATGAATAACTGTGTTAAACCTTGGTGAAGTAGGTGCTCCAAGCTACTAATACAGTGCCTCATTCTGTGAAAAAGGCTAATTGTAGTTTGCGTGAAATTACTGTTACAATTTATATCTACAATCAAAATAATTTCACTGAAAGCATCTATATTGCTATACGTGAGAGTAGAAAGAATAATTATCAGATCAAACAGTTTTCTCCCTTTTTAAGTTTGCAACATTCATGTATACTTAATTATACAGCTCCAGTTCATAACGTGGTAATACTCTATTTTATTTCACCTTCAGTTTTATGAATTCCCAGCTCTTCAAATCAGTATGTTTTCTCAAGCTGATAAAAGGTGGTTTTCCTTGTCAGTAAATGGAGATTGAATGTTGTTGTTTTCATATGTAGATTGCATTTGTTATCATATCAGTGGCTTTTCTTTTGTATGGCTGGATTAGATGGCGTCCTTTTTAATAGATCAGCTAAATAAATAAATAACTTACGGAAAAGGGGGCATACTTTCTGGAAGATTTTAGTATTATATGTTTTCTTTGATTTTTCAAAAAAAACAAAATAGGCATACTTCTTCAAAATACAGCATGCTAGCATAGCACAGTAATTAAGGAATATTTGCTCAGCCCTATTTCAGAGGAGCTTCATATTGCCTTGACTCAGTAGATGGCAGCACCTGGATGGCTTTGTCTGGACTAGGAAGCTGAATAGGGCTAGTTCTGGTGAGTCCTTAGATGAAAGATTTCCAGGAATGTAGGGATGTCACCTAGACCATGGGAAGATGGGAGAATCTCTGGAAAGACAACAGCAAGCAATCTCTGCACTGCTATCAAAAAAATTACATGGATATTTCCATGAAGGCAAGGCTGAATTAAATGAAGACGACCGAAGGCTCCTGGACCATTCTGGCCAAAGGAAAGAGAAGGCTAAATGCAAAGTGTACAGGCTTCCTTCACCCAGCCAAAGAATAATTCAAATAAAGACAATGTGTAGGAACAGTTTTCTGCATGTCACGCATAGGAATCATTAATCAAAAGGCAAATTTGTTTTCGTTTCAACTTGGTCCGAAAGGAGGGAATTGTACTTGGAAAATACAGATCCACAGGCATGTGTTCTCCAATTCCTTGTCAGTGGCCCTGACAGTTGGGATTAATGGTGGTTGGTCCAAAGTATCAGGAAAACACTGTATTGCAGAAGGGATCTACCTTGCTTAAGGGTAAAATCCCATTTTCCAGCACAAAGGATGCATTAGGACAATTATCCTTTCTGCACCCTCACAAAAGGACTGTTTGGCTTTAAAATGTAAATTAAATGAATATCTTCCCTTTTTGTACAACAAATTATATGTTGAATTTGAGTGATCATGCTTTTGTCCCTGTGTCCTATTTTTGTACTTCATATGGATTCAGGATGGCTACTGTAAGAAACAGGATGCTTAATTTCCTAAGTCTAAAACCAGAAATATTCTTCTTTGGTTCTTAATCTAATTAGCAATGAGATGTGCATTCAGACCACATTCTTTCAAATACAGGAATTTCACAGATGGCTATTAATTAGGGGACTGATATGAAAGCATGTGGTAGTTCGAGTTTATAATTTTGTAACACATAATTAAGACTGCTCATTTTTTATTGTATAAATTGGAAAGATATTGTAGCTAGGAGAATAGAGCTATGTGAATCACTACAATCTACATTAATTTAAAAACTCCTTTTCTGAAACAGTAATAAAAGAAGGATAAAAGTTTGGCTGTTATTAAATTTGGTGAGGGGGAAGTATTGAAAAGACTATTCCAAAGATGATTGTAAGAATGATAAAACTTTAGCTACATCTATCCTGAAATATGAATTCATTATTAACAAAAATATATTAGTAATTTTTCCTTATATCAAACCAAGTAGGTTTTTATTATTATGGTGTCGCACACTCAACCAGATGCATTTTTATCCACCTATCAAGATCTTCCCAAGGACTTGGGATAGGCAGATCTTGCTATTTAATAATAATAAAGATATTGTAATTATGGACTTAGATTCATAGTTTCAGACTGGTTAAAACTTAACAATTCAAGTAACCGAAGACCTAAGAATTATTATCTCTTGGTTATTAATTTTTAAGGTAGCATCTAAAAATATAAAAGTTTCTAACCAGGGTGGGGTATTTTTTGTAAAATCAGGGTGTTCAAGTTGGATAAATTCAATATTAAGGAAGTCCTTTAGATATTTTTCTAGGGCTCCAATCACAATCGTATTTTTGTTCGGGAACTTAGACCTCTGAAAGTACAGGAAAGATAGGAGAATAAATATCAGTCTTTAACATATGGAAGTTGAAGGATAAAATAGAGAACGCATGTTCTGCAGGACCAACTATTCTATACAACTTTTGGAAATCAAATTTGGGGTAAGATGTTTTTGTCAGCTTACATGGACATAGGAAGTAAGTAGGGTTTGGTTTGGTTCTGAAGAATACAGTGCTGTCAAAACATAATTACAGGTAGTCCTCGACTTATGACCACAATTGAGCTCAAAATTTATGTTGCTAAGTGAGAAATTTGTTGTGAGTTTTGCCCCATTTTACTTTCTTGCTACAGTTGTTAAGTGAATCACTGCCATTGTTAAGTTAATAACACAGTTGTTCAGTGAATCTCGTTTCCCCCTTGACTTTGCTTGTTAGAAGGTTGAAAAAAGGGATCACATGACCCTGGGACACTGCAGCTGTCATAAATGTGAGTCAGTTGTCAAGCATCTGAATGTAAATCACATGTCATGGGGATGCTGCAACAGTCATAAGTGTGAAAAATGGTCATAAGTCACTTTTTTCATTGCTGTTGTAACTTCAAATGTTCACTAAGTGAACTGTTCACTAAGTGAATCTGACCGAACACTTTTAAGAGCCTTTATTAGGACTTATTTAGTGGCAATACGGGCGGCAAAATGTTCGCATTTTTCCGCACTTATTGCATCTGCTGATTCGCGCCCAGCCGCCTTATTTAGGGTGACCCGCTCTCTCCTTAATGTAGGGAGAGTGGAGGAGCCTTTGCAGGGTAGAGCTGAGGAGTTTGTACAGTTTCTGACAGATAAAGTCGCTCAGATTTGGACTGACCTGGACTCTGGGCAATTCCGACCGAGATGACAGGGACAGGTCTTAGTCCTATTGTGTGGGATGAATTTGAGCCTGTGACTCCTGAGGAAGTGGACAAAGCTGTAGGAGCGATGAGTTCCTCCACTTGTTTGTTGGACCTGTGCCCCTCCTGGCTTGTTTCAGCCAGCAAGGAGGTGACACGAGGCTGGCTCCAGGCTTTAGTCAACGCGTCCTTGAGGAAGGGGTCTTTCCCGCAGCCATTAAAGGAAGCGGTTGTAAGGCCCCTCCTCAAGAAACCCTCCCTGGATCCAGCAGAATTAAAGAACTTTCGTCCAGTCTCCAACCTACCCTTTGTGGGAAAGGTTGTAGAGAAAGTAGTGGCATGTCAGCTCCTGCGGTCATTGGATGAAACGGATTATCTAGACCCTTTTCAGTCTGGCTTCAGGCCTGGCTACAGCACTGAAACTGCCGTGGTCGCGCTGATGGATGATCTCTGGCGAGCCCGAGATGGGGGGCATTCCGCTATCGTGGTGCTA
>QLTV01002260.1:1627994-1673032 GCA_003457575.1 Thermophis baileyi
TCCCTCCCTCTCTCTCACAACAGAAAATTCATATGGTGTTTGGATTATTATATTCATTGACATGACATCAAAATACATGAAATTACAAAATGAATTTCAATCATCTGGGAAATAGTCCCATGCCCCTTCAGAATTTGTGGAAGAAGGGGAGATTTCGAGGGTGTCATGATTCACATAATTCAAAAGACTAGATATATTCAAAATATATTCAAGATAAGACTGCAACAAGCTACGTATTCTGAACAGACTTGTTGTGGTTCATATTTATGCTTTATAATAATCAGGGATGGATCATCATGCAACACTTGAAAAAGAAGTTCTACTTCTGTCTTTAATAATTGCCACCCTCGGTGTAGATGGCTTCCAGGAGATGCAGGCTTGCTTGCGTTCCCCGAGGCTTATTCAAGGTGAGCATCCAGAGGTTAGCAGGTGAGGTGTTGAGGAGCTATTAATATGCAAAGACTGCTTGTTTATTCATGTTCCTGCTACCTAAGAGTTCACACCACTGAAGGCTGGATATTAAAACTAATTACTGTGTGCCATCCTAGAGTAACTTCATGAGATGGGCAGCTATATAATTTTGATTAATAAATAAATAAAAGCCAACATCCTACTTCCTTGCATTATTGTTGTGCTTTAGAAAGGAGTCAAGACCTTTCTCTTTAGGCAGGCTTTTCAGTTTTAATTTGTCAATGGTGACGTTTAATTGCTAACTCTTATTGAACTTTCAAACTGCCTGGGTGGAAAAGAAGGGTGTCAATCAAATAAATTCTCAGTGCCAATTGCCGTCAGCCCAAGGTGTTCATTGTTCTGAGAGTAAACTCAGAACAGGGGATTAAGGGTTATTTATTTTATGTGCTACTCCTTCTGAAGACCATTAGGAAACCAGCTTACATCTTGATCAACATTACCTTCCTATCAGTCAGAACAGGTATGATTCTTGGCATCATTCAAGGAGCTAGTTATTTAAAAAATGCTTTTTGTTGCGTAAGTGCCTACATTGTTAGGCTTTTTTTTTTTGTAGACCAATCTCTTCTGAGACTTAGAATACATAAAAAGCCTTTTTCTGCAGATACAGCAGAATGGAAATAGTGTGGAAATCGTTGCCTCTCTCTTTGCAAATATTCAGCTTAAAAATGCTTGTTTCAGGGATTTTTTTCCTCCTGATTGTTCAGTTAGTTTACATTTCTGTCGGTCTTTAATATGATGGGGTTTTTTTTAATCTGTTACATTTGCACTGTTTGGGTTGGATTGATTCTGTTGTTCTTCTTTTGTTAATGTTGTTGTTTATTGATAGTATCCATCCAAGACATCATATAGATGGAACAAACAAAACAGAACATTTAAATATAAATAAAATTATTTGGATTTGAATGTGGTCTTTGAATTTAACCAGTGAGCTTTGTCCAGCTTTTTAAATGTACTAAAACGTTCTAACAAATATTGAGTTGGCAGAGGATAACATTAATTAAGATTCATATTCATCACTAGAATGGATTATTTTCTTTTTTATATAGTGATTTTATTAAAAGTAGAATTGCAAGAGTAAAAACTAATACAAACTAAAATAAAAATTAAAAAAAATGCAGAAAAGAAGAAAAATAGAAAAATGTTTTTTACCACAGCTGTCTTCAGTTTTCTGTTTCTTCCCTGTAAGTCCTTCAAGAAGGAATATTTTCAATAGACCCTCCCCCAATGCTACAATAGTAAAGAATACCAATGTAGTGCAATAAAATAATTTGTGCCCAGTATTAGCTATACTTTACCAAAGTTTTATTTATAAGAGTATGATTGGGTTCATGAACTTTTTGAGATAGTAACTAGTTACTACATTTTCACCATTTCCAGAGTTCTATTTACAGCAGTTAATACGGTAATAGCCTCACATTAATTGATTGATTGAATTTATACCCCATCTTCCAGGAGGACAGGGTAGCCTCTATAACATTCCCTCTTCCAATGTTTCCCCACAACCGTCATCTTGTGTGATAGATTTGAGAGGGAAATGGTTACCCAGTGAACTTCCATTACTGATGGTATACTTGAACTTGAGTTCCCCAATATTAATTCAGTACCTTAAGGTACTCATTAAGTGTACTACATTCTTGTGTGTTTTATTTATGTATTTATTTGCACTATACTTGGATACAAATTGTCCTGCGCACTCTTGATTTTGAAGAAACTATTTAAAATAGAATGAGTTTCAGTTCTGAAGGCTAATCAAGATGAGATCTTTAGTTGAAGGGACAGAATGCCGAAGCTTCAAGTTTATGAAGTTGCCTGGAGAATCTCTCCAACAGTGCACAAGGATGATAATGCTTTGAGCTGAAGTACTTTCTAAGAACTTTCAATTATTTTTAATAGGGTATCTTTTTAATTTGTTGTTTTAGCGCTATCCTCAAATGAGAATTGTCCCAGATATCTGGTGAAGTCAGACAAGATGCACAAATGCTGAAATGATAATACCCTGCAGAGATTTTAACATACCACAACATCCTTGTTATTTTTGCTAAAGATGATTAACATGACTACTCCTTTAGAAATTGTTCCAGATAATGTGGAAGAGAAGTTACTTTGGGAAAAAGCTTGTAATCCTATGGATCAGAATTCATGCTGCTTTGAAACAGGAGCGCACTCTCACCCACCACTCACCCCCACAAAAATTGTATTGTTTCATAGAAGGAGCTTGTAGCATCCTTTCAGACTGACTATTTTTCAGGGTACAAAGACTAGATTATAAATTAATTAAACCCCTCAAACCTTTTAAAAACCATACTATTCAATTCAAACTGAATAACTAAACCTCAACTAAACCTTACTCAACTAAACCTCAACTGCAGTGTAATACATAAAATAAGGGTTTGACCGATTATTATTTTTGTTATTTTAAGAGCCAGTGTACATTTATGGAGCTTCATATAACACAGTTTTTCCAATAAATTAATGTACTAGTGCAGGGCTGTCAAACTCATGGCCCGCGGGCCGGATGCGTCACGTGCTGGCCACGCCCACACCCAGTTTAGTAAAGGGGGGGAAAAGTCCCGATACATCACATGACGCCGCCATGACGACGCAAGTTTTACACCCTTGTACTAGTGGATGGCCCCTATGAGAACCAAAACACTCATCTACAGATGCTGCAACTTCTGTATTTCAGATAGTTGTGTGGCATGGCAGGGAGATCATCTTTGCTTTTAGATGTGAAAATCCAACAGGTGGAAAATAGTGTCATTAAAAAAAAAATAGAAATGGCCGGATGATACATTCTGTGAGCTTGGTTGCTAAGCCTATGGCTAGTTCCGCTTTTCAGCCTCCTACTTCATGCCTATTGGACAGTCAACAACTGTAAGACTCTTGAAGCACCATCCCACCCACATTCCTTTTTTCATATTAATGTAAATTCTCAAAAGCTGCAATGTTGACATATGTCATTAAGGTTGAACCTCATTAAAGGTAGAGTAACTGGTAATGAAGTATCTTGGAACCCCATATTGACATACGTAAGGGTGACATTCATCACTGCACTTGCCCCACCCGACTAGAGTAGCTCAGAGTGATATAACAATGATTGGCTTCAACTAGTATTTGCCACCACCTTCTCTTCCTTCCTTAAACCAGGTGTTTAAAGCAAGAGCAAAAGAGAGAAAATGTCTTTTCCTTTCTATTCAGTGAAAAAACAAGGACAACATAACCTGTAAACCAGTCATCAATCTTTAGAATGCATTACCAGATTACAAAATAAAGTAGCATTAAAGCTGTCTCTTTAAAATGGCATTTGGTGTTTATTAATTCACACAGCAATAAGAGAAACATGAATGGGTTTTAGACTTAAGGATAACTTTCAGATTCAAAGAGGAACTCTAAACAAAAGAACAAAGTACTGATCCTTTCAAAATGGAGATTGAACATCAGAAGAAAATAGTTTTCAGATTAATTGGGGAAAGTTTTGTCCAAAATAAAATTAAAGCAGTAAGTTTATGGATATTTATTGCAGAGGAATCTACCTAGCTTCACTTCCTTCTTGCATTATGGGATCTGTTTCTTCTAGCTTAGGGTATGCTTGACATTCATTTCCTTTCCTCAGAGCAAACTACTACTCCCTGGAAAGATTCAAGAAACAAAAACATCTCTTGGACTCTACCCTTGCTACCTGACCTTAGGGAGTGATACCATACTAGAGAGAGGGGAGACCAAGCTCTTTGTGTGCTACTGCCCCAACTGAAGTCTCAAAAACCTGCACAGCTGGAGACTCCCATTATGAGGTATCTGATTTCAAGGCCATCCTGATTTCCTTAGCACTGTCAGAGTCAGACAAGAGAAGTGAATCAAACAACACCTCACAACATCAAAGGGTTCTTTGTAATTAAAATTTTGCTTTCATCATTCCACCCTAAAATTCCTTGAGAAATATATCCAACTAGGCCAGTGGTGTCTTCATTTCCACCAGTGAGTTTCCAGGACCAATTCAATCGTCTGGCAATAATTATTTGTAAGACTTTCAACATAACTGTAAAGAACATTTTGCTATATGAGTTTCAATGCTGGATGTAATTCTCTATTGGGCCCTACTCAGTTGATCCTCTCTAAACAAAGGCAGGTGGAAACCAAGTGTTAAAATGACACACTGCTTTGGGGATAGTTGTTCATCTGACACAGCTGGAAGACTCAATCTAAATATTTTTGGAGAGGCTGGAGTTCTCCATTCTGTGGCAGGTAAAATGTTATTGCTTAATATTTTATCATGCTTTGTGAACTTACACACCTACCCAATGTATTCATGATGTTCATAATACCAGCCATCCTATCAAGTCCGGAGTGTGTTTCAGTTGTGTATTGGGGATTGTTGTAAAGGAATCATCTATACCTATGGATTTTTTTTCTTACTTGAGACCCCCCAGAATCTTGAAACTTACATTGTTATTTTCTTATTTTTTTAAAATATTTTTGTTGGGAATGCATAGACCTCTCTACATAGATTAGACAACTGCCACTCAATATAGTCTAAGATGCTATATTGTTACATTGCAATGCTCATTGTCTAGGCTGAGCTGGCTGAGGAATTCTGGGAGTTGAAGTTTACAAATCTTAAAGTTGCCAAGCTTGGACACCCCTGCTCTAATGGCTTTGTTCCTTAGGAATGTGCCTCCCTGAATGTTCAGCTTTTCAACAGAGAGAGGAAAAACCCATTGATACATTTTATTCATGGAGAAATTTTTAAAAACCCATACAAATAAGCTGGTGACAGAATTTAACTGATGTTGATCTCCTAAGAGCTAAGCAAGATCGGACCTGATTCATACATGGATGAGAGACCACCAGGAAATCCCAGGATTGTAGGCCAGAAGAGAAATTTGGTCAGAAATCAGAAGGCAAACATTTCTTTCTTATGGCCCAGAAAAATGCATGGACTGGCTTGCACAGTCTCCAGGAACCAAGCTTTTCAAGTCAGTCTTTATTGTTAAATTTTCCTTTATCTAAAAGCTCATTAAGAGACACAATAAACTGGCCCCTTGCTTTCTGCTACTGTCATTAGTTTAGCTGACAGAACTTTATTTTTCAACAGTGTAGATTAATAAAACAAAAATGTACAAAGCCATGGAATAATGTTTTAAAAATCCTAATATACAACTGGAATGTACCCTTTGGCTTTTCTGCAGTGGTCCTCTTCTTGTACTCTACCCCCATATCTCGATTAGTGCCTAACATGCTAAAGCTATTTATATCTGAGCAGGATTGCAGATTTCACAATCCACAGCCAATACTTCTGATCGGCTTTCTCCACCTCTTACCTTTCAGACGACCTGGTTCACAGCTCCCAGAATTCTGAATGAGAAACCTAGGATTGTCAAACCCATCTGAAAGGTAGCAGGTTGTGATGCCAGGTTAGTCTCCTGGTCCTTCTGGCTACTCTTACCCAAAAGCAGGGGTGTTCAACTTTGACAACTCTTAAGACATGTGGACTTCATCTCCCAGAATTGCTGGGGAATTCTGAAAGTTGAAGTCCACAGGTCTTAATGTTGCCAAGGTTAGACACCCTTGCCCTAAAGACTGGAAAGCAGAGCAGGTTTGGACCCATCCGGGCAGGTGGAAAGGAGCACTTTTCTCCCTATCGGGGAGGGGGTGGCATTTAGTGATCTGCTTGCCAGTCTCTTGGTTCTCTGGTGATCTTCCAGATTCCCTCAAGTATAATGTTTTTCAGGATACAGATAATTTATATATACTAGTAAGATGATAGGAGATGACTTACAAAGGGTTGGCTCCCCACCCTCCTATATTTAATTCCAAAGGCTGCTGAACGCACATTGGTGCTTCCAAGACAGAATTTAGAGGCCTCATGCTTTTCCTTCAGATATGAGTTGCTTCATTTGTCTCCATATCCATTGCCTCCTGGTTGGGGGGGGGGACTATTTTGTCCAGGGCCTTTTCAGTTCCCCCAGGCTGCATGAACGTGTGGTGTGTCTTTGAAAGCATCCCTCTGCCTCCCTCTTCCCCTCCCAAGCCTTTGTTAGCAAGCCGATTGGAGACTGGCCTGATTCAAGGTCCAGGTGCCAACCAAGTTAAAGTCCCACCAGGAGGCAATTATTGCCTCTCAGTCTCTTCCTTTGTTCTCCTGGGGCCATGAATTAAACACCCACTCGCCAATAGTTCCTGCTCATTTACAGCAGAAATCTCCACCCAGAAAGGATACCAGGAACGGTTCCTGCTTTCTCCTGAACAGACGGGGAAGTTCTTCAAAATCCTGCACCGAGTTCAGCCGTGCTGCATCAATTGTCCTAAGATGTTCCTCATGCTGTTGACGTTCTCCCTATTTACACCCAGGGATGGGAAAGGCTTGCAGGCATTCTCCCTGCCAAGGAACAGCGCTGGCATTAAAAAAAAAAAATGTAATTGTTCACTCCCACAAGATATATGAGAGTGGGAGGCGGGTAAGGAGGGAGAATTGAATCATCCTGCCGAATTAAAGTGGTCAAATTTCTTAATCATTTTTTAAAAAAAAAGAATATAAAGGAAATTTATGTTTTATTTTCTAGGAAGGGAATCTGTGTGGTCTTGCACTACTCGATTCTCTGGCTCAAGCCCCAGACAACTGCAAACTTATTCATTGAGCTTGCTCCAGACAATGCTGGCAACAGGCCTCTGTCACAGCTTTCAGAGGCATTAGCAGCAATGCCGCTAAATTGATGTTTGGAAACTTGCAAGCTGGCTTGAAATTATTCAGAGGATGGGCACCCTGTTGCTCTTAAGCTGAGCAATCTATAAGCCCCTGCAATGCAGGTGCAGCCTGCTAAGCCCACTTGGTTGCCCACAATTAAGAATCTGAGTCTGGGGATTGTCTGAAGCTGCTGGGCTGGGAAAACTGCTCAGACAGCCTCGGTCTGGGCTGCCTCACACCCAAGAGGAACAGCAGCCCAGGAGGGAGGCAGCCATTCATCAAGGGGCAACTTAGTCACGGCAGGCAGGGAACCAGCCACCTCCACCCACCCAATTGGAGGCTTTTTTTCAAAAATGTACAATCGGGCTGGATCATTCAAGCATGTTTCATTTTCATAGACATCATCATCAAGAAGTAACTCGTATTAACTGATATTAAAACACCACACTCTGGCAAACCAAACAGCATTTTTACATCTCATCCTATCCAACATAGAAAAACTAGCTCATATCAAGTACTGTAATTACAGGCCCCATTAATAAGGAAGCCCTGTAGCTGGTTCGGCCTTTGCCACATATTCTTCAGTTGGCCGTAGGCAAAGCACAGATAGGCATTCTAGGCCTATGTCCCACTTCTAACTACTGTACAATATGAGCAATATTGTCTTAAAGGCATTGCAAGTAAGTTCCTAATGACTCACTAAAATCTTGTTGATTTCAGTAGGTTTACTCTTATAGCAACAGTTGAATCCAGAACTAAATTTCACAGAGTGATAACAAGTAAGATTATATAGCCACCCAGAGTCTTGTGGCCATCTTCAATCAATCAATCAATCAATCAATCAATCAATCAATCAATCAATCAGTCTTGCCTAGAAAGACATCCCAGTTGATTTAAAAAATAGATTGGGATCCAGTCAGTCTTAATTTTTATAACTTAATAATCGATTTGTCCATGGGTTACTTTAAATGGCATATTTTACATCTGTGTTTATAAAACTAATCATACAAACACGCATTCCATTTTTTTAATTATTTACAGCAGCAACTTTGTCAGGATGTCTACTATGAGAAAAATGCAAATATGATTATTTGGAAAGGATTTCTTTTAAAAAATCCAATATCACAATGCACTTATAAATACATGTAGCATAATCCCATTGGAAATATATGCACTGTACCTAAAAAGACTATCATAGAGCTAGAACATCAGATCATCACAATTGTAAAGAAAGTGGAGCAGTGCACTTGTGTGAAAAAGTCTTAAGGTTGAGTTTTATTAACTCAGGAAAAAAAGGGGAAATGCAGTTATATGGTACAGCATATAAAATTATTTATAGTGTGATTAGGGGAGTGTTTTATTTCTCTCTCATAATATTAGAACCAGGTCATGCAATGAAGCTGAATTATGGGAGATTCAGGACAGATAAGAGAAACTAATTCTACATGCAAAGCATAATTAAAGCCATATAATATCATGATGGCCCTCAATTTAGACAAATTCAAGATGATAAGCAGCTGTATATTATACAGCGCTTATATGTTGTTTCCTTTATCAGAATAATATATACCCTCCATTTATCATCTATGGGGTGAATGTGTGAGAATGATGTGGCACTGAATGCTTGAGAGTTAATTTCTCATAGAGACTTAGCTGGTCATTGTGCAAGAGAACATTATGCTTCAATCAAATTTCGCAGGCCTCTTCTTCTCTAGTTCCCTCTGAAAGCGTATTCAACTTTCAGCCTTCTCATGCAAGTTTGCATCTACAGCAAGAGTGTTGAAACATCAACAACCTACTGCTAAATCCATCGTACTTAGGATGGATCCCTAGCCTGGTGTAAGAACATATGCTTTGTCTAGAGCAGTTCAAACCCTGGTGACATCTCCCCAAATCACCAAATTGCCAATGTTATAAAAGATGGGGACGAGATATTGTGAATCGCTAATCAGAATCAGCCATACTGAACAAATGGACAGGTCAAATGTAGTTCATGTAGCTTTATGTTCTTCTACAAGATGCTGATTGCATTCTGCTCCTCTTTGAGAACATTTATGGACCTTAAATTCAAGGATAAATAAACCAGCTACCCCATGCTTAAGTAGAGCACCAAACTTGCAACCCAGGGCTGCACATTCTTCTCAATGATGGCTGAACCCTGGGCTAGAGGGACTCGTTTCTCCCTATCAATCAGCTTACTGACCAAATGGGATGGAGAGATTCCACTGAGAAAAATAATCCTTTTGTGCCTGCTGCTGAGCCCAGGAATGCCCAGCAGCCCAGCCCAGCCATACCCCCCAGTGCTCCCTGCTCTTGAACGGGAACGGGGAATTCCTTGCTACCTTGGAGCCTGTGGTCACAAGAACACTGCAGACAGGATTAGGGTGGGTTTTTTTCTCCAGCACGCCAAGACTGGATGTTTGTCTGCATTTCTCTCTTGTCATCCCGTCTCCAAGGAAGCTCCCCCCACCCCCCCACCCTCCCAAACCTTCACTTTCTAAGAAGGATGCGACCCACTGAGCTATTCACACCAGTTAAATGAGAAAAGAGGGTTGGAAATAAAGAAAGAGAAAGAAAGAAAAAGAAAGAAAGAAAGAAAGAAAATTAGAGTAGAAGGGTTGATGTTTTGGCTGTGAAGCTGCTTTTGGGTTGTGAAAGAAAAAAAATTATTTCTTCCTCTGCTGCCCATATGGATATAGGCACCCTTTTCTCTGATCCAAAGAATTTCACAGCTGCAATCCCATAGCTAATCCAATTTTCCCAAACAAGTATTTTACCTACTCCCCCCCCCCCCCCCGCTTTCTTTGCCACCGCTGCCTTCAGATGCCTCTTGGGCTGCCTTTCCTCAACAATCCAGTGTATTTTTCCAATCTCAGTTACAAGAAGGTAACATTTCCTCAACTTGCAATCTTTGGTTTTGCTTTCCTGAACCACATGAATGGCCAAAGGCAGAGGATACCGGGAATCAGCTTTGCCCAGATGAGTACTCAAAGGAGAGGTAGACTCCCCCATAACTGACAGGCAGGAACTTTGCCAATATAACTTGGCCCTCAATTGTTGTAACCAGCTGTAGTCGGAGCATGGGAAATACACAACCAGTCAAGCAATGGGCACATTTAGAAAAGGTTAATTTCATTGGAAGAAATGGAATCCAATGGAATTTCAAGCTTGTCTTTTTGGAGGCAGTAATTGAGGCAATTGTATGAATAACTGTTAAAAGCAGTTGGATGTCTGATTAAGACCAGATTACTGGTAGGGAAGTAGGGGAGCACTGACCTTCTGTCCTGTCCCTCCCTTCCATAAATCCTGACTTAGACTGGGGACTGATGTTGACAGGTGCAATATGGCCTTTGAGCTTAGCCCATGTGTGGGTCACTTGGTCCCACTTCCTGGTTCCAAGGAGACCTGCTCTTTCTTCATCCATGTTTTTTTTAATGGGAGGACTGATCACATTCAAGCAAGTGGGTCCTGGGATGGTAGAGTAGGAACTAATGCCCAATATACTTCCATCAAACAAGCAATCTTTTCTTTGGCAAAAGTTTTTTGTCCTGCTTCCAGACTACAAAAACATTTTAAAAACCAAACCATCACTCTTGCTTATTAGGTGGCTACATCCAGATTGTTCTATTGGCAACAATACAGAAGTAGTTGGCCCCTGCCTTTTTCTGCCATCGTTTGCTTTTCCTTGAGGTTCCTGCTATTAAACGAAGCCCAGGCAACTGATATATTATCACATTTCCCCACTTTATTTCTTATTTTTACTCCTCCTTTCCATGCAGCACTCTAAATTGCAAATGTTGGGTTTTGGAAGTAGATATCTGGAACTGGAGGTTAGTAGTAGTGTTTTAATAAAGCAAACAAATGTAAATATAGCAGGTGCACATGTATTTGTTTGTTTGTTTATAAAATTTATAGACTGTCCAGTATACCTCAAGGTAACTCTGGGCAGCTATCTTTTTGGCCTGTCTTGGTGTGTCCTTCAAATACTAACCCCATATCGATGATATAATTTTCACAGGAGTATTACACTACAACTGCTGGCAACTGTCTTGTTGCTGATATGTGCTAACTTTCTAAATCAGAGTAGATAAAGGCAGCTTAATATTAGTGTTACTACTGTCCACAACTGGTTTTGTAGCTGAGACATGATAATTATGATTACAAGAGCTGATTTTGTTTTCTGTTTGGAACTGAATTCAGCATCCTGAATGTAATATCAGCTTTGATTTGAAAATTAAAATCAATAAAACAAGTTGCTAGACTTCAAGCTTGGGGCTGTGAAGCAATATTGGAAGACATCTTGAAAACATAGGAAGTGAAGGATTTGAGGTATGGGTGATTTACCTAGATTTCCTCTCTAGGTAAAAACAAAAATGAAGCAAATTGTGTGTGTGTGTGTGTGTGTGTGTGTGTGTGTAAAACAGAAGCTTGCTTACAATATCTTCCTTCAAGAGAACAAGTAAAATTAAATTTTTTATTATAAATGATAACAATTCATAACAATATTGGGGTGAAAAGGTAATAAGATCTCTACTGTATGAGATCCAGTCACAGCAATGGTATTTCAAGAATAATCTGGTAATTGCTGTAAAGGTTACTCTCCAGGTAAAGAAGGAAGATGCTATCCATTATGACACTTAAGATTTCACACCTTTATTTAATCATCATCTAATTTGAAGCAGGAAAAATTAGCGACACACTTTAATGTGGAAGCTATTCTACCTAGTACTATTGTTGTAGATAATAAAAGTGAAAATGGTCTTCTGACTATAACTTTGAGTATAGTCTGTGCTCTTGGGAGATTTTTGGTAATAGACAGCTGCTATAGTTTCAGTTTTGTATTTTGGTCTTTTCTATTGTTTTAGGGATAGAGAACCTCTTCCGCTATAGCTCTCAGCCATATTCTCCCCTAGTTTGTTGTGTGTGGCTGGACCATGTAATTAGTTTACACTTCAACATATTGTATAAACCAAGCTTGACTCATTGAATAACCATGGTTCAGCTGACCTTTCCATGGCCCATAATGTCCAGGCATATGGGGTTTTGAGTTGAACATGTGAAGGTCCCATCTTCTCAACTTCCTGACAACCACATGTAGGCATCAAGTAAGCAGAACCCACCTCACAGGGTTGTTGTTGTGGGGAAAATAGGAGGAAGGACTAGATATCTTTGCCACTTTGAGTTACTTATAAAAGTTATAAAGGCAGAATTAAAATCTAATAAAAACAAATACATACATATGCATTCCCAGCCAGTTAATGCAAAGAAAAAGGCTAAGAATGATTGGTTGATTGAATGATAGATGAATGTAGGATAAATCCATCTTAGTATAGTTTCTTCTTTCTTACCTATAAAAAAGGAATAGGAAATTCATGTCTAGCAGAAAAGGTGTGCCAGAAATTACTATTTGTCTGGCTAATATTTTAAATAAATTTTTAATAAATAAAAAAAAGGCCCAGCAGAAAGTCTGGACAAACCACATCTGCCATCCTGCACAGAGTCAAGTTTGACTTGAGGGCGTCTGTATTTGATCTACTCTCAAAGAATAGATCATTCAGGTGGAACCGAGAGAAAACAGAGATTCTCCAGTGGCTTTTGAAATGGGAGCTATTTGGTAGTGACCTTCACAGAGGTGTTGAAAGTGTACGGGGAGGGGGGATGAAGAAGGGAAAGAGGAGGAGAAAATGAGGTCCTAATATCATAGTGAGCTGCTAATCTCAGGCTCTTAAAGGAAAGGACTGATGTGGCTCCTGCTCCCTTATTTACATCATCCCAGATAATCCCTTTGGTCTTGAGCAAGATTCCTTGTCCCCAAACCTAGACATATAGACTGGACTTTCACTGAGAAGCTGAATGCTAAAGTTATTCAGAGGGAAGGAAAGCTGAAATTAGGAAAGACATGGAAGAGGAGGAAGGCGAAGTCCAAACTGGAGCGGAGAAGCAATAGCTAGCATGACTACCAACACTTGGACTAACTTCTGGGTACATAGGAAATTTAGCTCTGGTGGTTGGATCTATTAGCAAAGGAGGAGAAAGAGAGCCACAGCTGCTGTTGCACAAATAGGGAAAAGACAATGAATGGATGGGTCTGAGGGAGGGGGGACCCACACCAATAATCCATTTGTCAGGGTGTGGATCATCAACACATGGCTAAGACATGGAGAGCAACCAGGCAAGGGGGAAAATAAAACAAAGTTATGTTTACATTATTTAACAAGTAAAAATTAAAATGTAACCCAGTAAAGAACGAATGGCACAATTATATGAAAAACACATTTTAAGATCAGTCTAGTAACTTCTCAGGTGTTAAACTTGTTGCTTCTCCTTGTTCTTCAGCCTGAGCTCCAGAAAAGGAGACAGTTGTCCAGGTATATCTTTGCAGAACCCATCAGCCTCAGATCTTCCTACTGATTGCACCAAACCAGTAGTCCTCCCTGGATCCATTCCTGGAGTACCAGAATAAGGGTGAAAAGAGCACAGCCTTCTACCTCTGAGATGTTTTGGACTTCATCTCCCATAATCTCCAGATGTCCATGCTGACTAGGGCTTGCTTGCTTGATCTATTTATGCAATTGTTCTGCCGTCTGAAATCTAGCGGACTCTGGGTTTGTGGGAATCGATGTCCAACATTTCTCCACGGCAATCAGATTGAGGAAATGTTGAAACTTGAATTTGAAGTCCCCATCTTTTCACACCTAACAGGACTGAATGTTGATTTCATCTCAGAATTGTACTACAGGCTTGCCTTTATAGGTACAAAGAGATGGTAATTTGGCTTCCTAATGAATCCCCCTGAGACATCGAATTGAAAATGGCACATGGATTGTACCCATACCCTAAGATTATATAATGGAAGGACCTAACACCCAGGGTTCCAGAGGTGGGTGGGTAGGGTGAAGGATTTACAAAATAGAGAGTTCTCTTAGTCTAACTCACGGGTGTCAAACTCGATTGCGTCACGTGACGTATGGTGATGTATGGTGATGTTTTTTGCCTTTGAGGAGCCAGGGTGGGCGTGGCCTGCACATGACACATCTGGCCCGCGGGCCGCCAGTTTGACACCCCTGGTTAACTTATTCCAACACTTTATCATAGTGACTTTGTACCTAATCACTTGTTCAGAGAGCTGTGGCTTGTTTTGTGAGTATCTGATTAAGCTTTCCTGAAAAGAAAGCAAGAACTCCAAGGCTTTGTCAAGAAAATAATCAGTCATTCTAGGAGAAAAACCGATCTTGTAGTGGCATTCCAACTCCATCAAAACCAATGAACTTGTGGGGGGGAGACCTCTGGCTTGTTCTGGTCTTTCCCCTGTTCTTGTGAACCAGCCGTGATTTCTCCCGTGGCAGCCCGTCTTTGTGGCTCAGGGTTTGAAGAGAGATCTCCTGTGCCTTTTGCCCTCCACACCCAAAAGTCAGGTCTCTTAGGGAAGGTCCTTGAGAAGCAAGGCTTGATCGAGACTGCACAAGTCAGTGTATGCTACCCTGAGTGTTTAAATTCAGTCGAGAGGTCCATGCAGAAGAAGATTTGCTGAAAACCTTTCCAGTTTAACATTTTTATTGCGTTATAAGATAACATAAGATACAAAATACGAAAGTAAATAGGAAAACAGTGGGGAGAAAGGGGGGGGAGAAAAGTGAGGAAGGATTAGGAAAAAGAAAAAGTAGTATTGACTTCCGACTCTCTCTGTTGCAGTAAAACACAGGTGTCAAACTCGCGATGTCAAGTTGTCGTCACATGACGTATCTTTTTTCCCCTTCGCTAAACCGGGGGTGGGCGTGGCCAGTGCGTGACGCATCTGGCCCATGGGCCGCGCGTTTGACACCCCTGCAGTAAAGTAAGGCATTAACATCAAATCACCACTTTTTGTTTTTTCATAATAATATAAACTAGCCATTTCTATAAGGATCTATCAGTCTAATTGGTAAAACCCAAAAGCAAATTTTCATTCTTTTCCACTTCAAGCACAAAGTTCAGAAGTTGTCTCCATGTGGAAACAAAAGTACTTATATTCTTTTCTTTAATCAAAATAGTCAATTTTGCCATTTCAGCCAACTCCATCAGCTTCTGCTACCATTCGTCCATGGTAGGAATCAAAGTGTCCTTCCATTTTTGGGCGTACAATAGTCTTGCAGCTGTCAACATATATAGTAACAAAGTTCCAAATTTTTTCTCCAAGTCTTTTTCCATTAGGCCCAAAAGGAATGTGCTGAAAACCTTTTCAATTGCATGTCCCTGCCACTTTAAAGAGCCTACTTGCAAGTAGAAAATGAAAGAAGACACATTCTAAGTTAGGTTTTATTTTCCCACCAAAGAGAAAATATCTTTACAAGACTGTGTTGGGTTAGATTTCAGTAGTTTGAACAACAACCCTAAGCCATTGTGGATGAGCTACATTCAACTCTGAAAATTTCCTGGCCACCCAGAATTTGATTTTAAGGCTACATAAACATTTTAAATAAATAAATAAATCATCCCAAACCAACATCCTAAACCAACATGAATTTGAATTCAATCTGTGGGACTCGACTAGTGTGATTAGTCACAGTTCTGTGGCTCGCACCACATGCTAATGAATTAAGGTTAATAAGTAACAATGGCTGTGTTCCACAAAGACCTTAAATCAAAACCAAACAAGTCACATTAGAGTAGGATTCACACTTAGCTCGAATGATTGAACTGACCCAGTTGTGGCTTATCCAGCAAAGAATTGTTTAAAAAAAAAACACCCTATGATTTTGTATGATGGATGAAACTAAACGCAAACCAGACGAACCACATTATGGCTTAAGATGTTGTGTGCATCGAGCCATTGTGGTCTGAAAACCATGATTTATGACATGTGCAAACCAGCCAATTATGATTTATTTAGTAAACTATGATTACACAAACTTAAGCTCTGTGTGAGGTGTAAACCAAGCGAATGTCTAGTACCCTGTTATCTAAAATAAATGTTAAGTAGAACTTAGCACTCTTTCAATTCATAAAGGCATAAATTGGCTTCCTTTCCCTTTTCCCTTTCCCTTTCCCTTTCCCTTTCCCTTTCCCTTTCCCTTTCCTTTCCCCTTCCCCTTCCCCTTTCCCTTTCCCTCCCCCTTCCCTTCGCCCGCCTCTCCCTCTTGNAGCTCCCACAACTTCCGAAGGCAAGCTGTTCCATTGGTTGATTGTTCTCACTATCAGAAAGTTCCTCCTTATTTCTAGGTTGAATGTCTCCTTGATCAGTTTCCATCCATTATTCCAGAGTGATGTGGGGATTTTAAATATTATTTCATTGATCATAGCTATAGCTTGCATTTTTCAACCAAGTTGTCCAGCTTGGATACATTCATGACATACATGAATTTCTTTCAACCTGTCTTTCTGGAACAGTATCTGGGGGCCATCCTCAGATATCTCGATTCAGGTCAGGATTGGGCCCCAACTGAGATCGTCCTACAGAAGGTAGCTGGTTAGTAACTGAACCCCACTTCAAAACTGGGATTGGGTCAGCATCCATCACTATCTCTGAGGACAGCAGGCTAGGTTAGGGGTGGAGGGCAGACCATATGGCACACAACTCTGTAATTCAACAACTGATTGCCACTCCTCATTGCCCAGCAACTCAGCATATCAGAGGCAGATGTTTCATTCTGCCTGAAGGCAGGGCTGGCCTAAGGTCTTGAAAGATTACAAATAGTCCAAAGTATCACAGAGGGACTTGCATTAGGGAGACTCGATCTAAGCCACAACAGTATGGAGACCCACTTGATGTCACTAGAAATCCAGAACATTTTTTTTTGTCCATCTGGTAGCCCTGCCTGAATGATTTTGCAGAATGTTGCAGCCCAGATGTGGTAGCCCTGCCTGAATAGTCGTTCTCATTTTCTCCATCATCATCAGATACCGGCTATGAACTGCTGAAGAGTAAAAGTGAAGAAGGGGTAGTCTTTCTAGATTAATTAGCTTTGGGAATCAAGGCTGCATACAGAGGCTGATGGTTTAAACCTTACCCTTGGGGTGCAAAAAAACCCCCAAAACATTTCTCTGTAGAAACCTGAAAGAGTTGCAATCTGTCGTTGCATCAGCCTCTTTTTCCTAGATGAGAGAGGTGAATTTACCTCGCTTTCTCCTCTTAACAGTGTTATGGACCATGTCAGACATCAAAGCTCTGATTAAGGCAATTCTTTAATTGTATCTTTGTGCTTCATTACTTTTTTCATCTCCCTTTGATGAAGAACTCACTCCTTTGTTGTCCTTCACCCAAATTATTACCCCTCAGCTTTGGCTTTTAATGCTGATTTGAAAATTCCTGCCCCCCCCCTTTTAAAAAAAATGAGATAATATGCTGGAGAACAACTTCCTTCCTTCCTTCCTTCCTTCCTTCCTTCCTTCCTTCCTTCCTTCCTTCCTTCCTTCCTTCCTTCCTTCCTTCCTTCCTTCCTTCCTTCCTTCCTTCCATCCTCAAAGAAGCCAGCCAGCTGGTGGTTAAATGGAAGTTCACACCTATTTTCTGTTGCTTTGCCTCTCCTATTCTTATGAAACCTCCATTGATTATTGCCCTTAAATTCCTCAGTCTGGTCATAGATAAAAGGATAACCACTTCAAAGGGAAGTGTTAAGAGTTTAACCCCCAGCTAAAAAGAGTGGACAACAAGGTAATTGAAGGTAATAACTGATCAGAGGCCAGCTTTCAAAGGCACATGTGAATCCAACATTCAGATGGCTCTAATTTTATTAACATTTGTAGCGGCTTCTTGATGCTTTTCAAACATGAAAGACTTCAAAGCCCCAGGAAGGTAAAACTCTGCAACAGACAGCCGGACACCCGGATGTGTGTTTCTGTTTGGTAACTGCTCAAATCCCATCACTGGTAGCATTTTATGGTAAAATAATCCCAGCAGATATTTTAAGAGATACTTCTGGGGCTTCTTCCCTGGGCTGCAAAGTTTTACTGGGCTGATTTGGGCCCATCAGATTCATAGGCTGGTTTCTCACAGTCAGCTGAACCCCAAACCGGCCAACCCTATTTTATCCAATATGTTACACAAACCCATCCTGTGGCCTTGGTTCGGTATGTTATCTATATTCAGAAAATTGGTTAACTTAATTCCATAAGGCATGGTTAAATTAAGCAGGAATAAATACAGCCATAGAAAACTGCAAATGGGCCTGGCTTGTTTTAGATCTGAATGGGACATTGAAAAAGAAAAAAGAAAAGAAAAAAGAAAAGAAAAGAAAAAAAAAGTATGTGGCAAACCACTTTTTGTTCTGCTGCAAGAAACTATATGGGTCTTAAAAGTTGAATTTGACCTGAAGGCGTCCTTATCTTGACCTTAGTTACATATTTATGCATGGAGAATCTTTTCTCCAAAAAGAAGGACGAAGCATTCAGCCAATTCTGTCTGGAATCATATCAGGAGGCATGCCACAATCCTTAGATCCCCACTGGACATTGAGTACTCAAGGCTCTTTCACTTCTATAGATGGCATTCACTTCCACTTCACTGGTTGCTAGGATAGGGCTCCTTGTTGTCACGCTCTCATCTGTAAAGGCAAAGGATGGGGTGGCTCCAAGGCCTTGAGCCTTAACAGACAGACAGGACAGCTTCCCTTCTTGCCCTAAGCCATGTTGTATACAATTGTGGCTTACTGAAAAATCACAGTCAGCTCAATTTGCACAAGGAGCTAAACCGTAAACAGTGGTTTAGAAACCATAGCAGGAAGGTAATGTGCCAAGCCCAAAGCAAAGAGAAAGTCTTATGGCTCTAGGTGTGCAGGTGAAAGGTAAAGGCCACCAATCTGTAGGTCCATTTAGTTTTGTTCTTTGTGCCAAAGATGTCCACTTGTGTGCAAGGTTCCATATTCATGCTAGGTCACATTCATGGCACCCTTAACTACACAGCCACTGTGGGGATGAGCTCAAGCAGTGGACTTGCTGTTGATGTGATCAACATTTGATGACATGATCATCAAATAAAGGGAAAAAATCTCGACAGGAGTATCCAGAGACTACTAAGCTAGGGTATCAATCCACCTATGGCTTACAGCTGGCTTCTACACCACTGCTTTACTGTTATATCCAAATCCACAAGTCACTGAGAAATCACAGATATGGCCCCTGTGCTGCCTCGAAGTGACGGCTATACTACAAATATTTGTGGCTGGCAGATGAAACAACCTGCAGACAGCTAACTTTTAAGCAAAGCTAGATTGTGGACATCTGGATCTGGAAGACTCAAGCTAGATTTGGTATTTGTCAGCCTCCCTGCTCCAAAAATGTTTTTGAACATTTCTTTTAATGGAAAAAAACATGGGAAGTTGACTTGCTCCAAAGCAGTGTCAGCTTCCCACATTTCCCCAAATGTCTGTGAGCCTTACATAGGCCACAGAAGTTTCCGTCTTCAAAGATTTAAAAAAAAAAAAACAACGAAGGCCAATCCAATGTTTGGAAGAGTATCCACCTGCCCCCAAAGGAACACAGATGAGAGTCAGCAAAGATTTTCTGGTGGAGAGAGAGCAGAGCGAGAGCTAGAAGGATCTTTGTGCCTCGTTGCTTTACATTACAAAGGACATTCTAATAAATCAGCATTTGGTAACTTTTGTTGTGTACCTTTACCTCAGCAGCCAAGTCGGGTGTGTGCAAGAAGGGGGGGAGGTCTAAAAAGCCAAGATGGGGAGTACAACCGTGTGATCAAAGCTCCACCCTTCCATCACATAGTTGTGGTCACCACCTAGATATTTTAGACCAGGGATGTTCAACCTTGGCAACTCTTAACACCTGTGGACTTCAACTCCCAAAATTCTGCTTGGAGTTGACTTTTGCGAGTTGAAGTCCACAAGTCTTAAAGTTGCCAAGGTTGGACACCCCTGTTTTAGACTTTGTTGCAGAGACTCGTCAGCCATGTGGTGGGAGCACCCATATAATCCCACTCTCCACATTCCAAGTTGGAACCCAGCAGAAAAGATGGGACAAGGAGCCCTACTCTTGATTGCTGAAAGCTGACAAGTCTGCTTTCACTTTTTGGACATCTTCCACGGAGTCCCTGGGATTTCAGCAGCATCAGGAGGAGCCTTGCAAGTCCCCTTTTCTGCTGCAAAGCTCGTTTGCCTGGATTTTATGCTTGGTAACTCCAACCATGGTTTGGTTTCTCTGAAACTTAAGTCCCGGCTTGTGTTTATATCTCAGCCTTACATCCCGCATTCTTAGCCACAGGCTTTGAAGCAGAGGTGTTCAAAGCAAAACAACAGGCCTTCCTAACAATGAATCCTGTTCTGATTTGCTTATCTTATCACTTGGTATTTATGAGAACAAATGCAGGGCATTTCACAACTTTATCAGAAATGTACATGTGCTCAAACATGACATTTCCTGGCATGACAAGTCAACACCTCCATCTCTGGTCCAAATGAACACCTCCAATTTCTGGTCCAAATGAACCGGCCTTGTCAGCTAGTCTGCAAGCCAGCAGCTGGAAGGTTGTCTTCTGCCATCGAGGGTCCTGTGATTCCCCCCCCCCGGATCAAAATGCCCAGGCGTAGCGTGATGTGCAAATCCCCGCCAGGATGTGTACAGTATATGTCTGTGTGAGGCATGGGTATTTGTTTTTTGCTTGACTAGCTTCCCTTCTGCCTGCTATTAATTAAAGCCCCATTTGGATGGCAAATCTCTCTATTGTTATGCAAATGTCTCGCATGTCCCTCTCTCTAAGCGCTCACATAAATAGCCGCAGTTCTAGTTGTGGGAAGCTGAGGAGAAGTGGAATGGACTGACCTTTGCAGAAACAAGAGAGGCTTCTGCATTATTAGCCTGCAAACATTATGGATGGGGAGGGAGGAAATATTTGGAGAGCACACAAGCCATTCTGTTTTCTGGCCGGGGTCTGAAAATCTACCTGCGTCCCTCCCTTTTTACTTTCTCCAGCCATGGGTTTCGTGTTCCCAACCTGAATTCTCTGAGTTTCCTAGGAAGAGCAACAGCTGGCCGTCCGAGGTTTCCTTAACAAATATCCAGGGCAGAAATGAAATTGCCCAATCTTGCCCGGCAGTTTTATATTGTCCAAATATTTCGTTTTGGGACTCCTCCAGCCTCCAGCCCATAATGCTGCTGTGTTCTTTATTGACTGGAATGTGCCTGTGGTCTGTCGAACTCCCATGTCATCTGCGTGCTTGGGTAATGAACAGACAATGGGACTTTATAAATCAGTGGAATTTCTGCTAATGTCTTAAACTGTGTTTAGAGTTATGAGCAATTACATTCACATTTTGGGGGTGTTTTTAATGAGGGTATTGTCAGCTACACAAAAGAGCTGGTTGGCAGTAAGATGACCTCAAGTCACAGCCTAGAATTTAGACCCAAAGTTTTCTTTTTCTTTCTTTCCTTCCTTCCTTCCTTCCTTCCTTCCTTCCTTCCTTCCTTCCTTCTCTCTTCTTTCTTTCTTTCTTTCTTTCTTTCTTTCTTTCTTTCTTCTTTCTTTCTTTCTTTTCTTCTTCCTCTTCCTCCTCCTCCTCCTCCTCCTCCTCCTCCTCCTCCTCTTCTTCTTCTTCTCCTCCTCCTCTTCCCCCCTCCTCCTCCTCCCCCCTCCTCCTCCTCCCCCCTCCACCCTTTAAATTGCAATGTCAAAACAGGGCTCCTATGTAAGCATATGTGAATATGAGCTATGGTCTGTATGACAGTGGCATAAGGATAGGGCCCTTGGTCTTCATTATTATTGGATATCAAGACATCTCTTATGCCATGGGCAGAATCAGGTGTCATGCTGGATTCAGAGTGTTTTCTTTTTACTGTGTAAGGGAAACGCATGATTAGCTCTCCTTAATGTTAGGGTTAGTGGCACCCCCATGTATGCACTCATTTATCCCAGCCACAGATCTCTTTTTAACCTAGCTTTGGGTAGCTTATCAAACTGCTTTGTACTTCTCCTTATTGTTATTATCTGTTACATCTGAGCATCTTAAAGATACATAAGGAATATAGAAGGACAATGGGGCTGACGTTTCCATGAATTAGTATGGGGAAGATATTTGCGCTGATGTTGGTTCTCTTGTAAAAGTGGGAAGATTCACAGTTCCTTTTTTGGAGTCCCTTTTAAAAACACTACTGCTCTCTTCTAATTCCAGTGTCAATCCCTGCAATCTATGCAGGATACACTGAATCATAAACATGGGTTGAAGAAAATATGATAAAATATAGATTAGCTAGTAGTTTGGGTATCTCATGTAAACCCAGCACAAGAATTTACAGTATGAATAACTTGTAGAGCAACTTTCTCAGGCTTGTTTGGTGATCCAGTTGTTGTGTACGAAGGTCAGGGTTGGATTTACATCATCCAGAGAAGCTGCATTCAAACTTCCACCTTGCTGTGAAGATCATGGCGAACTTGACGATCCTATCATTTGCTTTCAGTGTAACAAACACTGTGCTTTGTTATTTTATTTTAAAGGATTTATATCTTGCTGTTCAGGGAAAAATCTTCTAGAGCAGCTGACAAAGCTGAAAGATCTAAAATAAATTCAGGAAATAAAATGCTAGCAGCAAGAAAATCATAAACCAGATTAAAACCAAGCCTAAAACTAAGACCCTAACTAGGATGCTAAGGACTTCGGTGGTACTGAAAAATAAGACTTCCAACGAAGAGTAATTGTACAATTAGTGTCAAAACTGAAACAGTTGTGTCCTGGCTCATTTACACTACAGACCAATGATGAAGAAAAAGTCATTTGAGAAGAATCTTAGGAGCTGGAGATAGGATAAAGAGTTTCTTAAAATGTGACAGTCCCCAAATGATGTAAGCCTTTAAAGGTCAAAATCAGTAATTTGAACTAAAACCAGGAATGGACTGGAACAAAGTTCAGTGATTGTACACTGTATGTCTGTACACACACACACACACACACACCCATCCACCCACCCACCCATCCATCCACCCACCCATCCATCCATCCATCCATCCATCCATCCATCCATCCATCCATCCATCCATCCATCCATACTAATAGGCTAGTAGCCATAGTTTATTATAATTGCAATTTATAATATTCTTGCAATTATTGCAAGAATAATTCTTATAATTCTTATTATAAGAATTATTATATTTCTGTTATTATAAAAGTCTGTAGAGATTCTCAGTCATCCAGGTCATGGTTGTCCCAAAGGTGCTTTTTCAGGAGGCAACTGGAGTTTCTTATTTTTTCTTTGAAGATGTTTCACTTCTCATCCAAGAAGCTTCTTCAGCTCTGACAGGATAGAGGGGATGGAAGGATTTATATTCCTTGCAGACAGCTAAAAGGATGCAAATGACCAGCTGCCTGCAAGGAATATAAATCCTTCCATCCCCTCTATCATGTCAGAGCTGAAGAAGCTTCTTGGATGAGAAGTGAAAGGTCTTCAAAGAAAAAAACAAGAAAGTCCAATTGCCTCCTGAAAAAGTTATGTTATTGTAATTGTAATTATAATTATAATACTATACTTTCATCAAAAGCAGCCCAACGTATTCAGGATGTTATCAGTGCATGAAAGTATTATTGCAAGGATAAAATAAAATTTCTAATTATAATGTAAATGGTTTAGGTTCATGCAGGTCTAGTTAAAGTTGATATCTTGAAGCAGATGAGGGATGGATGGATGGATTGGATTGGATTGATTTGAAGTTTCTACTAGAATCTAGTAATGAAGTGAATCAAAGATACTATTCCACTGACATTTTGGAAGTAGGCTCCAAGTAAAGCCACCATATAATGTATTACATAAAAATAACTATATTGTTTTGATGAGTCTTGCTGGGCCTTCTTTAACCATAACTGTGTTGGTGCTCAGGTTCTGCATAATTGTAAATGGATTTTTCTCTTTGTAAAACATTTTAGTGTGAAATGAGAAGCAGTACATTATTTTCCACCCCTTCCATGTAAGCCACCATCTGCTCCCCTCTCCTCTCACGTTTTCTGGGAGAAGCAATCCAGAACACAAAGAGTTAACGCCTGCAAAGCCCTGGGTTTTTTTATTTTATTTCCTGTTAATCACATTATTGCTGCATTTAAAAAAGCAACAACAAAAACAACCTCCAAAAAATGAAACATGTTTCTTTCATTTATTTAATTTTAAGTTCTGAGTACACTAGCTGGAAACTATGCTTAATAGTTAAACTCAAAACATTTGTATTTCCTTTCTCTCTCTCTTTCTCTCTCTCTCCCTCTCTCCCTCCCTCCCTCTCTCTCTCTCTGATTTCCACCACCACAGTTAGCTCATTTCATTCTTAGTCCAGGTTTTAAGACGTATTATATTTTCATGTACACAAATGTAGAAAAGCTGGATTGCAAAGACAAAAAGGATCAATGTGTACCTTAGAAACATCTCGACTATTCTGTTCCACCCGTTTGATCCCCCTAGTCATGCTCCTGTCCATGTACAAAGAAAGATTAATTCCGGGATCTCACTGTGATTTTTTTGATATCAAACCTTAAATCCGCCTTGAGGCTGGATACCAAAGCTTTTCCAGAAAAACAGGTCTCAACTTGCTCGGTCTTTGCCTTTAACGGGCTTCGAAATCTTTCTTATTGCGTCCACAGGCTCTTGGCTACCATAGGACAAGTTTTTTTACTCCCTTTGACAGTGGTATTCCTTTTTACTTGGGCAGAGTGTTGTTTCTCCCCTTCACTTCGTGATGGCCATTAAAGAAAAAACAGACTTAGAAAGGGAGATGAGAAACCAGTGGGTGTTACAGTGCTGGACAAATACCACAAACAGTCACAAAAACCATCAGCCCACAATCCAACTGGGTGACTTGAAAAGTTGAGGAAGCATCTCCTCCCACATCTACTGTCCTTGAATTGTAATTCTTAGCATCCATCATGCTTGGTCAGCCTGATGGGGGTGCTAAGCTGTAATTCATCGGCATTTGGAACTTCACAGATTTCCTGCCATGGATGTACCTGGGGGGGGGGGGCTCTTCTTCAGGTGCTTCCCCCAATTCAAAGGCAAGGGAGAAGAGGATCTTTCCCACCATGGCACTGTACAGCCTCTCTTTCAAGGGAAGCTCCCCTGATTCCTACTGGAGTCCCCAGCAAAGACCAACTTCTTTTTCTGCTGCACTACTTTTTAGAAATGCTTTTCATGTTTGTATTTTATTATTATGGCCTATTATTGTCAAACACTTTGGATTTAACAGGCTCAAACAAAGAAAACTTTGGCCTTGAGTGGAAAAGCCAAGAGCCCATAATGTCACAGCTCTTGCCTGATATATGTGGCTTGTCTTACATTGTTGTTGTTGTTATTGTTGTTATGGTTGTTGCACAGTCAACCAGATGTTTAGACCAGATTTGGCATTTTTATCTACCTGTCAAGTCCTTCCCAAGGATCTGGGATAGGTAGATGTTGTTTGACAGTGTCAAATGCATTGTTGCAGGATGTAAGCTGTTCCAAGTAAAGCTGCCTTTTGCAATTGACTGGTGGTGGATTTTGTCAATGCCAATGGTGTTCATGTGATGCTCCAGATGTTTTGGGATTGATCCAAGGAACCTCTTACTATTGCATTCTATCTTTGCGTTCTTTTGCCAGAGTCATTCTACTTTTATTTGCATATCTTTGTATTTGTGATTTTCTCCAGTTCTTTCTCTTGTCTTCTGCTGTCTCCAGGTAATGCAAAGTCCATGAACACACTTTTTTTTTGTCTTTCTTATCAACAATTGTGAAATCTGGGATGTTGTGTGACAGATACATGTCTGTTTGAATTCTAAAGTCCCAGAGCATTTTCACTTCCTCACTTTGGTTCCACCAGTCTTGCTTGCAGGCAAATGGTATTTCTTGCCTATATATTCACATGTACCATTATTATGGTTGGTCACACAGTCAGTCAGATGTTCAGATTGGATTTGGCATTTTCATCCACCTAGTGAGTCCTTCCCAAGGACCTGGGATAGGCAGGTGTGGATGTTTCATGGTGTTAAAGGTATCATCACAAGATGTAAGCTTTTGCAATTGACTAACATTATTATTCCAAATATATTAATCATATGTCACAACTAAGGTTGGTCAGTTTTCTTCTTCATGTTTTTTCAGCCCTACCCACAGGTTTGGGAATTGTAAAGATTGCATCTAATTAGAGATGAGCTGCCCAACTATGCTGTTGTTTGTTGTTGGGCTGATTTAAGCCTTTATTTGTCAGTGGCACCACTGTTGACTTTCTGCAACGTGTATTTGCAAATCTCAGTGTTTTGTAATTTTTCCCCCAATTTCTTGTCTTCAACATTATTCTTTCTTAGAATGGCTTTATCAGTAAAGCAAATACGATTTTGTTCAATGACAGTAATACCTGGTATATTATTATTATTATTCAAGTATGCATCCGTCTAAATTTTGAAATCCCACACATTTTTTTTTTTTTTGCTTTATCGTTTTTAGTAACTTTACCTGCAATTTCACATTTTAAAAAATTCTTACTGGCTGCAAATATCTTTCTGACTTGATCATGTCTTTTTTTTTTTGTAACCAGTCTGCATGATTTGGCTGCATCCAGTTATCACTGTATAAGATCAATTACTTTACTGTTATCACATCACAAATGGCATTTGTTACTCAAATTGGGGGGTGTTTTTTTTTTTTTCCTATTCTCGCCTTTGTGGCATTAGCGTGTGTAGTGCTTGTTCTTCAGGCTATTAATAGTCATCAGTTTTCTGGTTTGTCAGTCAAGGTGATCAAAGTCCATCTGAGTCTGGTCAACTGCTCTTGCACCATGTCAAGTCATTAGTATTGCCTGTGAGTTGATGGCTTTGATTGTATTTCCAGCATTTAGGCTAGACTTTCAGATTGTCCTTAATAGCTCTCAGTGTCCTGTGTTTATTTTTCTCTTTACTCGGTTGTGTAAAATAGCTGATGTTTCCAAATATGCTTCCAATATTTGTAATCTTGCGAAGGGGCTAGACCTTTGGTAGTTGTCTGGTTTTTGTGCCGAATAGCTTTGTGTGAGTGATTTTTCTTTTCTTTTATTGCACCTTTTAAAAAGTCTTGATTGCCCTTCAGTGTCACTACTAAACATCTGAATAGCATTTAGGTGTTTGGTTTTTGATAATTTGGTAAGATAATAGATATCACCACCACTACCATCACCACCTCCGTCATCTAAAAGAGAACTAACATTTGTTCAAAAAATGGATGATCCTCCTCAAATGTATCTTAGTATTTCAGAAAATGCCCCTCGTAATTCAAGAGATATTTGGTAGAATTTGATTTAACGTTTATGAAACTTTGCAAAATGTTATAGTCCAGGTCTCAAATTGCTGGAGATCTACTTTTCTCCTACTTCCCAAAGGGAGGTTTAAAAAGAAGGCGGGCAGAACAGACCATCTGCCTTCCATCAGAGAGACACCTATTCTCTCTTTTAACGCTCCCTCCCTCTTCCTGGCTTTTGGACAGAACCTTCTTTCTCCACAAGCAACAAGTTTTAGAGAAGGGACCAAGTTCCAAACTGATCTTTTGCAGGGATTGAGAAAGTCTTCTTGACATTTGAGGGAGATAGCCCTTAGACTTAGCAATAGCCCTTAGACTTATATACCGCTTTACAGTGCTTTACTGCCCTCTCTAAGTGGTTTATACAGTCAGCCTTTGCCCCCAACAATAGGTCCTCATTTTACCCACCTCGGAAGGATGGAAGGCTGAGTCACCCTTGAGCCGGTCAGGATCAAACTCCTGGCAGTGAGCAGTGAGTTAGCCTGCTATTCAGCATTCTAGCCACTGCATCAGTAGAGCTCTTTGGTATGTGGCGTTCCTTCCTATTTTATCCCCATCACAATGGCCCTTTGAGGTAGGCTGGGTTCAAAGAGAGTGACTGGCACAAAGTCTCCTAAAAAGCTTTTGTGCGTGAGGGTACATTTGAACCCTGACTTTACCTGGTCCATGCTAACCACTATATGGTGCTGACTACCTTTTAATGGTTACTGGTATACGTGTTTGTGCACATAACTACATTTTACCTACCTTAATCCTATTTAGGTGTTTTTTTTTTTTGATTAAAAAAATTATATTTTTTGCACTGTGCATGCGTGCATGCGCGCGAAGCACGCGCACGCCCACGAGGCGCACCCATGAGGCGCGGGAGGAAGCGAACTGGCAGCGAGGTAAATTAGAACCCACCCCTGAGGGAGATGCGTTTTCACTGCTTTCTTCTAAGGATTGTTTTTGGCTTCCCAGATGTGACTACAGCTTTGGGGCTTCCTGTTGGTTTTCCATCCAAATATGGATCCTGCTTTGCTTTTGGGGGCTCAGGCAAGATTAGTTGGATGCTGCCGTCTGCTGTGGACTTTGCTGAAGGGTGGCCTTGAAATTAAGCCAAGGGTCACATGCAAAAGTATGCAAAGATAGCAGGGCTCTACCTTGGCTGTACTGGTAGTATAGCAATAGCAATAGCACTTAGACTTATATACCGCTTCATAGTGCTTTACAGCCCTCTCTAAGCGGTTTACAGAGTTAGCATATTGCCCCCAACAATCTGGGTCCTCATATGCTGAGAACATTATGGGCTACCTGGTTATCTCCATATATTTATATTGATGGTAGTGAATAAACTTGTTAAAGCATCTCACAAAATAGTGTGAGCACAGACATGCCCGCCTCCCACCTGCTTTGTAGAAAATGGGTCAATTGTTGCATCAAGCCACGATGGCTGGCTAATTTGTGGCTGCCTCTTGGTTGTGAGATTGGATTTTTTTTTTTAATCATTAGTGTGAATACTTTTATTCAAAATTCCTGGTTCCACAGGAACACTTTGTAGTTATTGTTTTTAAACTGATTGTAGGGTTTCAATCCCAACTATAACCTCTATCAACTCTGTAAAGAAATAAAATAAAGAAGGGCGGAAGGTTTTACCCTCTCGCTAGCGTTCCTCAGCAGGCAAGATTCTTTTGAAACAAGATAACACAGGCCAATCATTATTTTTAGCTCCTTGTTTAAAAAAACCAACAGGCCTTATTCCTCCCTGCCCAACCGTCCATCCTCCAATTTGGTGAGGACGGGCAAAACATTTTCGCCTCCTTTATCAAGGGATAGGAAGTATTCAATAGGGCTATGGAGCCCTTAATATAATCTCTGAGGAAAACTAGCCAAGAAACATAACAGGAAGGGATATAGAAATTTGTGGAGCAAAAGAGCATGGCGAAAGGCTGGGGGGAGGTGGGGCGATGGAGACATTTCAAAAGATAAAAGAGAATAAAACACAACTCTTATCAAGTTCAACCCAGTAACATAAGTGCTTTGGCTTACAAGGCCAGCTTCAAATCCAATATTTTTTTCTCTCTCTCCTCTTCTAACTGTGCTCTGTTTCACAATCTTTTCTCCCTACTCTCTCTGTTATAAGAGTGTGTGTGTGTGTGTGTGTGTGTGTGTGTGTGTGTGTGTGTGTGTGAGAGAGAGAGAGAGAGAGAGAGAGAGAGAGAGAGAGAGAAAATATGGATAATATTTGTAAAAGTTGTTTTCTTAAATACAGGTAGGTTTTAAAATGTTGCTGATAGTTTATCAGTAATTTATGTTAGAGGTGAAAGGAGAGATTGGTAACAAAACAAAGATGCTAGCCCAAAGTTCATGAAAGCTGGATAGACACAGGGTGAGCCCTTATGCCCATTTCCGAGGGTGTAAACCCCATGGGATTGACAGGTATTTGTTTCCAGATAAACAATGGCTCAGTGGTTAAAGACTCTGACAGCCCAGGTTCGAGACCTGAGCTCTGCACAATGGGGTGAGCTCCTGCCAATCTAGCAGTTCAAAAGTATGCAAATGCAAATAGATTAATAGGTACCACTTCAGTGGGAAGGTAACAGTGTTCTGTGCACTTTTGGCATATAGCCATGCTGGCCACATGACCATGGAAAATGTCTTCGGACAATGCTGGCTCCCTGACTCACAGCAGCTTTCATTCTTTGCTTACTGTATTCATTCAGTTAATGGCTCATTTTTCCTCCAAGACGTGAAGACTAAGATTGAGGAAGACTAGCCTAAAATTATCCCATGTCCCCTGGCCAGTAGCTCTGATCTTTGACCAGTAGCAAAAAAAAAAAAAGTTTTCTCTATAGCTGGTGCTGTGCACAGGAGGGAATGAATGCTTTTCCATTCCTAAGTGACAGCAAGAGGGATAAAGAAATACGTCCCAGTGGGTACCGAACTGGCAAAAACACTCAACAAAGCAAGTGACAATAGGATTTGGGCATCCAGATGCCAGGCAAGGACTTATGCAAAAATTTTAGCAGGTCTAGTTTGCATGTCTGAAATCCCTCCCACTGTGCATCTGTTAAAAATGCAGGAACCGGGTCCTCTTTTACATCTGGCTACTCTCCAGAAGATAAGGCAAAGAGGGAGAGACTGGCCTAGTCCAGTCTGCCCCCCTTCCCCTTCCCCGGGATGCTGGCCTTTCCGGCTGCAGCTGCAGAGGAGCTAGCCAGACACACCTGCCTCCAGGAGATCCAGCAGATCGTGGAGCCACGCTCTTGCTTCTCCCCAGCCTCTTCAAGACCCAGCATCAGTTCTTTCAAAGCAGACCTTTCACTTAGCCAGGAAATGTTGAAACACCCACCTCTCATGCATTTGACCAACCTGGCATGAGGCCTGCAGGGTCCTTGTGCCAACAAAGACAAAACCAGTCAACATTTCCTGGCTAATTTGGAAGCTCCGCCTTGAGAGGACTGATGCTGGGCCTTGAAGAGGCTGGGGACAAGCAAGAGCATGGCTCCATGCTGGAGACTTCCTGGAGGCAGATGTATCTGGCTAGCTCCTCGGCATGTGAAGTGAAATGGTTCTTGTGCATGAAATGGCTGCAGCCTTAAGGAATCTCAATTCCATCCTGATATTGGTCAGTAAACCTGACTTAAATAAGAAGGATAAGAAATGACAAAGAGGGAATTGGTATCTCTCTCTTTGGGATCCCGTTTGATACTAGATCAGTGCCCCCCATCCTTTTGGGCACCCGGGACTGGTTCCGTGGAGAGAGATTTTTCCATGGGCAGGAGGGGTGGTGGTTTAGTGTGCTGCCTGCATCCCGTGAATAGGGCTTCGCTTGTTTGCGTGGCCCGGTTTCTGGCATGCCACGGCCTGGTGCTGGTCCACAGACCAGGAGTTGGGGACCCCTATACTAGATATTTGAGTGTATTTAAAAAAAAAAACAGTAATTCATATATTTTTTATATTGTGACCTTGTAAATTGTCTGCTTTTTCTGGTGGTTGACAGACACGGCGGTCTAGATTTAATTAACAGTTTACATTCTTTAATTTCTTTCCTAATTCCAGCAATTTTGGTTCAATCCAGCCCCTCACTATAGCCCATAGGTTATATGACTCATCCTCATCTTCATCCAGTTCTATGGTGAAATTTGGAAAGTGCAGCATTGTCGATTCTATATTATCACTGGTGTTTGCTCCTGAAAATAAAGATTTGTTGAAAAAAACATTGCAATTGAAAAACAATTTTTTGGGGATGCTGGAAAAAGTAACCTTATATACACGTAGGCCTAAGGCCAGTTCCTCAAAGGGAACACTGTTAACTCCAAGGGTGGATGGGACTGCCCATTATTGTTATTATTATTCATAGTACTATTGGTTAAAGTATTATTTATTAAATTATTCTCACATAATAAATGTTTGGCAATTGATGAACAATCTGAATGAAGGGGGTCGATGAGCTGAAGAGTAATTTTTTTCATTGTGGTTTGCTGTAATTTTTGCCGCAGATGCCAAGAAAATTAAACAGTGTGTCGTGTGTTCCCCTGCCACTTGTCCTCCGTTCCAATTGTCTGTATGCTTCTTTGCCTGTTCAGATATCTGGTAGCCTTATGTGGGCTTTTTCCAAGGCAATATTGGATTGCTCTAAATAAGGATCATATTTCCAGAAAGTTTCTTCTTTTTCTTTCTTAGCCTTAGTAATTACTGTATTATAATGTTATCAGCAGAGGATGATGTATTCCTTTTCTGCCTCCTTCCCCTTCCCTCCTCCTCTTCCTCTTCTTCTTTGAAAGCAAAGGAATTTCTAAGCTTTGCAGGCCTGTGCAATTGGATAGGATATTGCTGACTGACCAGCAGGCAGCTGTTCCGGTCTTGTTTGGTATCAATATTGGTAGCCTGATCTGCTGAAATTAGCAACTGAAGCGTTTTAAGGCAGTGGCCTCCAACCTTTTGGGCACCAGGGACTGGTTCCGTGGAGAGAGGTATTTCCGCGGCCCGGAGGGGGCGTGGTTTTGCATGCTGCCTGCATCCAGCGGATGGGGCTTTGCTTGTTTGCGCGGACCGGTGCCGGTCCACGGATCAGGGGTTGGGGACCCCTGTTTTAGGGAATGAAGAATAAACATAATCAAATATTAACAATGAAGTTTAACTGTTTGTTTACAGGCTGGTTTTATTTTCAACTGTACAGGTAGTCCTCGACTTATGACCACAATTGAACCCCTAAATTTCTGTTGCTAAGTGAGACAATTATTAAGTGAATTTTGTCCCATTTTACAACCTTTCTTGCCACCATTGCTAAGAGAATCACTGCAACGGTTAAGTTAGTTACATGATTATTACCTAAGTGAATCTGGCTTCCCCCCCATTAATTTTGCTTGTCAGGTGGTCACAAAAATGATCACATGATCCCAGGACACTGCAACGGTCATAAATATGAATTATTTGCCAAGTGTCTGAATTTTGATCACATGGCTATGGGGATGCTGCAACGGTCAGAAGTGTGAAAAACGGTCATGAGTCACTTTTTTCCAGTGAAGTTGTAACTTCAAACGGTCACTAAATGAACTGTTGTAAGTTGAGGACTGCCTGTACTGAAAAGCACGCTGTTGGTTTAAGGAGGGAATATAAGTGTTTCTCTGAATAGCTCTCTGTAGCTCAAGCTGCAAGTGAACGCACACGAACTCAGATCTATAAATTGTTGCAGCCTTCTTAAAGGAGCTTGTTTAATCTGCTAATAATTCCCATAAATTCAGCAGCACTAGTTATCTGGACAGAAATTTCACAGTCCTCTCCAAGGAAAGGAAGGGAGTTGTTGTCAAGGGGGGGGGGAGACTGTGGCTAGGGGAGAGGGATGGGTAAGATGAGTGGAGACCCAAGATATTATACTCTGTGCAGTCTGGGCTTGAGTCCTGGCCCTCTTTCTCCCAACATCTGGGAGGAAGGTGCCAAGTTGGGGGAGCTTGCTAGGACCACACCTGTCCAAAAGGACATTCTTTTCATCTTCTTTCTTTTGACTTCCTTTTTGAGATCAGAAGCTGCTGACCTGCCTGGGAGCTGTAATTCGTTTTGCTTTTTTTTGGCTGGGGAAAAAGGCTTGTCATGTGTTTTTTGACTTATTATACAATCCACTTATACAGATGAACAGTGCTGAGAGCAGCTTAATGCACCTATGAAGTAATTTACAATTAAAAAAAGGGTAACTTCAAAGGTATTAACCAACATGTGGGCTCCAAGCCACTCATATGCTCTATATACAGGCCCTTTCTTTCATTTTGATCAAACCTGTTCCATCACTTCAGCTGGAGTAGTTGCGAGCCTTTGATCTTGTTATCATCATGACCACTGGTGAGAATGCTACACCATCGCCTCACATGTGTCTGTGATGTCAGTGGCAATGCCTGAATAGCAGGTTTTAGGATTTGAGGTGAAATCTTGACTTCTGCTGGAGCCAAAAAAAAAAAAAAAAAGTTTCTACTGCCAGGGGGGACTTTCAGACAGCTTGTTTTCTCTTAAGACAAAGGACGAGCTGGCATAGCGTTTTAAGGGTGGCATGCATTGATTTGTGGCAAAATGATTTCTTTCTTCTTCTTCTTTAACTGCACGCCTTTGTTCAAAGTGGCAATGCTACTGCGTTGTGTTAGTTGACTGCTGAAGATGTTAACTGCCAAATGTGAATTTCCTAATAATATCCCAGATCAAGGCTGCATTAAATGGGTATCTTCTCCCCGCCTGCCCCTTTCCCTACTGAATCTTTCCTAACTAGGGTGATCTTGAGGGGCTGTCAGCTGCTGAACTTCATGGAGACATAGAAAAGTAGAATCAAGAGAGTTTTATTGGAGCCTGCTCTTACACCTGGGACACGTTCCTAGGATTCACCCTTGAGATCTGCACGGGTTTAATGAGAGGGGCGACTGTGAAACCCTCTAAAGTTCTAAAGGGTGAAAACAGATGCAACATTTTAGATAGCAGGGCCACTTTGGAAGTGTCCAGACTGCACTCTGTCCAAAGACACTTCTTTCTCATCAGGCAAGGATCTGACAGAAGGTGTGGGTGCTGCAACTTCAAAGCAGAAAGCAGTTGCATATGTTGCCTTCTTCCTGCCTGCCCTCTTTCATCCTCCTTACTATTAGAGAGTCCCTCTATTAATCTGCAAAGGATTAAAAAGAAGATAGGTGTGTGCGAGTGTCCATATGGTGCCCCGAAATTAAAAAAGATAGACCACCCATGTCGCACATCAATCTTAACAACAGGAGGAAAACTCCAACTCACTGGTTGCCTGGCTGACTCCGTTCTTGGCAAAAGAGAAGAATTATTTCTATCTGCACAGAAGACAAATCGTTTTTAAATGGCTACTCCTCCAAGTCAGGGGGAAGGCAAGAGTGGGAGAGTAGCCTTGAAGGATGGGGCTGAAAGTTTTCCAAGGTTAGGGATTTTGATCTTTGATAGCATCTCTCTTGGGGATGGGTTGGCGAGGAAGGAGAGACCTTGAAGTTGTCTCCAATTTGTCTTCAACCTCAAAGGAGATCCTAACCCTGAAACCAAAGTGTTACAGCCTAAACTATGGAAAGAGAAAATGAGAAAGATTTCACATTCAATTTCCAGATGTCAGAAGAGGATATTGGTAGCCAAACAGGAAGGTAGTTCTATCAGCTCAGTGTTGGACTCTGGCTGGGTAAAATCTATGGAACAACTGACGGAGGAACAGTTTTGCTCAAGTATCCGGGAAGAGTTCTAACCAATTGGTCATGAAGAATTAGGCAAGATCCTTGGAGCTGTGAATGTGGCCACTTGTATATTAGACCATGTCCCTCCTGGCTGGTTAAGACCTCCTGGGAGGTGATACGTGATTGGATCCAAGCTGTGGATGCTTCTTTGCAGAAGGAAGCACTCTACCTGCTTTGAAAGCTTTCTGTCCCTTTCTCAAAAAGCTATTGTTTTGATCCAATAGTACTGGACAATTTTCATCCAGTTTGCAAACCTTCCTCTCCTAGGGAAGGTTGTTGAGAGAATAGCCCTATGAAGCTAGAAAGGCTCAGAGAAAATATATCATCTGGATCCTTTTTAGCCTGGTTTCAGGTTATAGCATCAAAACAGCAATGGTTATGCTTGTGGATACTCTCTGGAAGGTTTGGGATGGGGTGGTACATGATCCGTCCTGGCCCTCCTGGATATCTTGGTGGCCTTTGATACCACTGACCATGTCATCTTTTGAGTTAGCTTAGTGGGTGGCATTGGGAGGCAAGTTCTGAGGTGGTTCTTCACCTTCCTCTGAGGCCAGTTTCAGTCAGCAGACAGTATTGATGGAGGGGAAGAGGTCTAATCCTGTTTCTGCCATGTGGAGTACCTTGGGGCTTAATTCTTTCCTTAATCCAATTTAATTTTTACATGAAGCTGCTGAACATGTTCATCTGTCAGCATTGTGCAAATGATGTTGCAGAAATGCTTAGCCAGTGCCTGGAGTCTTATGAGGGTCTGGATGGAGATCCACAGGTTGCAACTCAGTCTCAGTGACACTGAGCAGCTTTATGTTTGGGGTCACCCTGGTCCTGGAGCTGTTCCAACAGTAACTCTGGATGGGGTTGCACTCCCCCAAAGAAAGTTAAGGCACAATCTGGGGGCTCTCCTGGGCTCACAACTGCTGCTCAAGGAGTAAGTGGCAGTTGTTACTAGGAGGGCCTTTGTGCAGGTCCAATTGGGCATCAGTTGCATCTTTTCCTAGCTCAGGAGGTTCTGCTCACAGTCACTCATGCCTTATTCACCCCCTGCCTGGATTACTGCAATGAGCTCCACATGGGACTGTCCCTGAAAAACATTTGAAAGTTCCAATTGGTTCATAAAGCAGCAGCATGTGCAGCGTTGGATGGATGAATCGAAGTAGTAACTCTGCTGTATGAACTTCCCTGGCTTTCAATCTGCTTCTAGGTTCAATTCAGGACGGTGGTTATCACTTATAAAACCTGACATGGCATAAGCCCAGGTTCTTTGTGGGACCACCAATCTGCATTCATTTCTACTTGTCCCATCACATCAAGTAGAGTGGACAAATGTCATGAAATAGTGCCGTCTTGAAGGACCCAGATGTGCCTTCTCTGCCATGCTCTGTGGAACAGCTCCCCCCCCCCAAGATCTGGAGATCCCCAACCTGGTTGGCCTTATGAAAGACTGTACAAACCTGGCCTTTCCCACAGGTATTAGAGCTGGGTTGTTAGCTACTGGAGCCCATCATTGGTTTAAATTTGTGACAGAAGATAATATGTAAGGTACTTCAGCCTTGGTTTTGGTATGTGGTATTTTTATATTTATTTATACTGTGTGTGATTTTTATTGTTTTGTATTGTGAACTGCCCAGAGATATTTGCTTAAGATGGATGACCATAACTATTTCCTAAAAAAATGTATGAAATAAGCATATTCTAGGAATTACTGTACGAATGGTTGAACAGAAAAGCGTATGAGAAAGGACTGGGAGAATGAAACTTGAGTTGCAATCATGAAGAAAGGATCCCAACGACTGTAGTTCAGTTTTGAGGTTTCTTTGGTAAGACATAAATATGAAGACAAGGAATGAACTTTTAAACAGGGCTATGGCCTCAGAGAAACATTATTTTTCTAATTTTTTAAAATTAGCAGTGAAAGAACTCCAAAAGCGATTGAGGTTGAAAGGCAACTTTCAGAGTGTAGGCAAACTTTACTTTAGCGGAAGATTGTGGTAAATGATAAAATGAGAGCGTAAGAATCTTAAGCACTGAAGACAATCATGTGCAAAGAAAATATTAGAATGGCACAACTATAAAGATCAGTTTAGTTAGTCAATATACCTGTCTCCGCTCCTTCATAAGTTGACAGAAAACTATACTACCATGAAGAAAACTATACTACTTATGAGCCCAATTGAGCCCAAAATTTCCATTGCTAAGCAACAGTTGTGAAGTGAGTTTTTGCCCCATTTTAGGACCTTTTTTTGCCACAGTTATTAAGTGAATTGCTGCAGCTGTTCTGTGAATCATGCAGTCATTAAACAAATCTGGCTTCCCCAATGACTTTGCCTGTTGGAAGCTGACTGGGAAGTTACAAATGGTGTTCAAGTGACCCAGGAACACTGAAAACCATCATAAATACATACCAGTTGCCAAGTCCCCGAATTCTCATGACCATGGGGATGCTGCAATGGTGGCAGGTGTAAAAAACGGTCATAAGCCACTTTTTTCCAGTGCTGTTGTAACTTGAGTCATTAAACAAATGGTTGAAGGTCAAGCACTACCTGTTCTGCCTATTTTGACCCACTGTGGTCATCTAGTTTCCCTCCGAAGTAATGGGTGACAAAGCATAAGTGACATACCTTAAATCTGTCTTAAGACAGCCAGTTTGGTCTAGTGGTTAAAGCCCCAGGCTAGAAAGTGGAGATGGTGACTTTTAGTTCCACTGAGGCATGAAGCTAGCTGGGTGATGTTGGAAGAGCCAGGAGGAGGAGGAGGAGGAGGAGGAGGGAGAGAGAGACAGAGAGAGAGAGATGCCTTTGGACAGTTTCAGAAATGGGGGGGAAAACACCAGTTCAGGTGAAGATGTCTTAAGACTGTCTCACTCAAAGGTTGGGGATAGAATGAAAGCCACATCATGGCCATCCAGCAGAAAAAGCTTACCAGGATGTTTGTGTAAGTGGGAAAAGGTCCAGTGAAAGGCAACGTATGTGTGAGTTGCCTAATCCAAATTAAAACCTGATCTATAGAGGCAGAACCAACATTCTATGAGGTGACACTTCAGCAAGGCAACTCCGCTTCCCTCATATCCTGTCCCATCAATGCTGCAGCCGGGTTGGCTCTACCATTGGGTAGAGACTTTGAATATCAGCATCATTGCACAAAACTGCTTTTTCAGACATTTTGTGTTTTGCTGGAGTAGAAAAGAGGACAGGGAATTCCACTGCTGTGAGAATTAAACGAGCAAGTTTATTGGGTATGTGCGAAGTATCACTAGGTTACTGTTTTTTCTTCATGGGGAGGTCCAACATTTATGGGTTTTTTTCTTTTTAAAGTGATGATTGCATTGCAAAATAAGCCATTCTCATTGTGCCAATTGCAGCTTTTCAGGGCAAGCTAGACATGATGGTGGCAGGGCAGGCCTTGATGATGTGCAAAAATGGATGTGTCTGTGGGAGGACATGGGCCCATGGATGAGAGGGGTTCTTTGATCATGGCTTGCTTTTCTGCAAATCCTCTTTTTTTCCAGCTAAGCCACATACTGTATGAAGGAAACTTCACTGTCCTTCATTCTTCTACTTTGTTGCTCTAGTGTGATTTTTTATTCCACTTCCTGTTGTACAAAATATATTTTTCTTATAAAAAAATCACATGTTGTATGCTTAGGAAATAAATGTGGGGATGATGGTTGGGGCTCTAAAATAAAGCCATTTTTATTCTGTTCTTCCCTAGAAGAGTTATCTCAGGTTTCATTATAGCCAGAAAAAGAAGTGGGTTAAGACCCCAGCTGGTTTGGTCTAGTGGTTGAGGCATCAGGCTAGAAAGCAAGAGACTGTGAGTTCAATTCCTGCCTTGGCCATGAAAGCCAGCTTGGGTGACTTTGGGCCAGTCACTCTTTCTCAGACC
This sequence comes from Thermophis baileyi, assembly GCA_003457575.1. Classification (NCBI taxonomy): domain Eukaryota; kingdom Metazoa; phylum Chordata; class Lepidosauria; order Squamata; family Dipsadidae; genus Thermophis; species Thermophis baileyi. The sequence continues at coordinate 1,666,917 of QLTV01002260.1, forward strand.
AACCTACCTCAATGGATTGTTGTTGTGGGGAAGGTGTGTTGGATATGTTCGCTGTCTTGAGTTATTTGTAAAAATAATAGCTCTGGATGACTCCTACTTTGCAATTGTTTAAAACAGCTGTGCTGGCTGAGGAATTCTGGGAGTCCACAATTGTGGGAGTCCACAAATCTTAAAGTTGCAAAAGACCCCTGCTTTAGAAGCATTATGAAAACTTGGCTCTACCCACATCTTTCCTTCTTTTTCATCTGGCCTGTCATTCTTGCGATTTTTACCTTCCTTTAGTGTAATTTCCTTGTTTTGATTCTTGTGGGCTGCCCAGAGTTGTTACTGGGCAGCATACAAGTTGAATAAATAAATAAAAGCAGTTAAGAGTGGATTTCAGTGTTTAAATCTAAAGCACTGTAGCCATTGTAAGCCCTCACTTGTCCAACTAGACCAGGGGTGTCAAACTGACGGCCCACAGGCTGGAGGCATCACACGCAGGCCACGCCCACCCCAGCTCCGTGAATGGGAAAAAGTTACAAAACATCACGTGACGGCAACATGACGCCACGAGTTTGACACCTGTGAACTAGACCTTTGCCAAGTTTGATCTCAATACCCGGGCTAACAAGTTCACACAGGAGTCCATTGTGGTTAAGGGTACTTGTAACATCCTCGCCACCCCCAATTTTAAAACTAGAAGCAAGAAACTGAGCAGGTACATAGGCTACTAAGTGGCTATGTAACAGTAACAGAACAGAACAGAATAACAGAATTGGAAGGGACCTTGGAGGTCTTGTAGTCCAACCCTCTACTCAGACAGGAAACCCTATACCATTTTAGACAAATGGTTGTCCAATCTCTTTTTAAAAACTTCCAGTGTTGGAGCATTCACAACTTCTGGAGGCAAGCTGTTCCACTGATGTTGCAATACCAGGGGATAGTAGAATAAAAGGCAAAGAATTGGAGAAGATCAATTGGAGAAGTATTATCAAAGCTGAAAGATTAGGCATAAACCGGCTATGGCAATCCCAGTGGTTATCAACAGACTGGGGACCATATCAAAAAATCTTGGATGTAGCTTAGAAAATCTGTGCATTGACAAAATTTTCATATGTCAATTACAAAAGGCCACACTGCTTGGATCCCCAATTATGCTATGCAGATACATTATGTCATCCTAGGTTCTTGGGAAGAAACTCAACGTGTATGAAGGCCAACACCAGCTAAAAGATTGGCAGTTGTAATTTCACATTGTTGTGTACATAAAATAACCCAATTTTCTTTATAATAATATCCCAATTCAGACACAGGCCATCTAGGGTTATTCCAATTCAGACTTAATAAACACGAGTCCAAGATCCCAAATGATCGAGCTGCCTTCACTCGTTAATCTAACGTGCCCTCATTCAGGGGACCCGGCATAAATAAAAGGGAGAATTCGGATATCCTAAATCGGACTTCCTGGTTCAAACCGAACTTCGAATCAACTGTCAAATCGGGATCAGGCCAAGCCAAAGTGTCCCAAACCACCTCCTCCCGCTCTTCTCCGGTCACCACGGCCACCTACTTCTCCCAGGTCTGCCGGCCGGCCAGCAAAGTAAAAAGTTCATTAAGAAAAAGCGAGCGGGTCGGCGGCCCCTCCCGCCGCGGCCTCTGCCAATGTATCAATCGCAGACGTGTGTTCTCTTTCCAACCCCCCCCCCCGCCGCCGACCGTCCAATCGGAGAAGCCAAGAGGGGGAGTAAATGCTGGCGGAAAGGCCAATGAGAAGGGCCGCGATGACGCCCACCAGCGCGGTTTGCGGAGCGAGCACGGCGAGTCAAAACTGCTAAGGGTCTCCTAGGCTAGGCCGGCGGTGGCTGGAGGCCGGGGATCCCGCCGGGGGAGGGAGTGAGGGCGGGCTCCTTGTGCCATTCATTCATTCCCTGATACCGGGGGTGGGGGGGTGAGGACTCTAGCTGCGCCCCCAAAGGCACTTAGTCGAGTTCAGGCGTGCTTTGCAACCCCTCCCCTTCCCAGCCAAGAAGTGGGCTTGGTTAGGAAGCAAAGCTTAGCTTTCAGCATCCATGCTCTCCTTTAATAGGAGACCGTCCTTTCTCCAAATCACGGTCAATCAACCATCCTGGACAGGTTGGAGATGCTTCCTTGGATCCTGGAAAGAGCAGCCCCCCCCCATTCCCAGCGCAGTTTTCTCCAGGCGCGGAGTCGCGAACCTTCGCCTCTGCGCTCCCACGTGGGGCCATCCTTATCCGTGACGTCAATGGGGAGACGGGTTTTCAAAGGGACTTTATGCACCTTTTGATGCTTTGTAATTACAGAGTCCTCTCTCTCTCTCTTCCCCCCCCCCCCCCCCGTCCAACCCTCACCTTCATCCTCCGCCGACGTTTCGTTGCTGTCCCTCCCTTTGTCCGAGCCGGTTTCGGTGATTTTTTTTTTTTCCAGGCCCGGGGCTTTGATAGGGGAGGGGATTGACGGCCCACGGCTTGGCTAGGCTTTTCTAAATTAGGCGTTTGTTTTCTTGCAATTTCCCGGCTCCGTGAATAGCTCGCGAAGATCAGGTCGCAGGTGAACTCAATGCATATGTGTTGTTGCAAAAGTTCGTCTGGAAGGCTAATTATAGGTTGTAGGGAGGCCTTGTATTTCAAAGAGGCTTAATATAAATTGCTTTCATGGGAAAAGGTGGCTGAAGCTGGTATTTTGGAAAGGGTGGTGTGGGGCTACATGGAGCTTTTTTTTTTTTTTAGTTATTCCTTGTTAGTCCTTGAGCAGCACAACACTCTCCCTGACAGACTGATTTCCTATGGTACTGCAGGTACTTTTGAACTACAGCTCCCATCATCCCTTACTTTTTATCATGGTGACTGGGGCTGGTAGAAACGAGAGTACCAACAGTAGCAAGACAGCCTCAAAGTCCCCAACCCTTCCCTAAACAACATTGTTTTGGGAGCAGAAGAGAGGGATTGACAACCTGCTTTTCCATTCATTTGAGACAGGAACTAAAAGGAAGAATAGAATTTAGCTATAACAAATGCTAAAAATATGTATTTTCATGAAGGCTGTGCATTTTACCGTGGAAAAATTTACCTAGAACTGTGGTTTCCTCACCCTTCTTATCCACAACTATGTATAAACCCCATTAACTGCATTGAGTCTAAGCAAATGACCCCACTTTTTCATACTTGGGGTGATATTTTAAGACCCATACCTAAATCTTAGACGGCTGGCCCTTGCACTCAAATATATCCCTGTAGCTTCCAGAAGTTCCATACACATTTTTCCTCCATGGAAGCCTGAGTGAGCCAAGTCTATTTTGCCTCCCAGCCTTGGCAATGCTACCTTCTTATCCAATCCCTCAGGGGGTTTGGGAAGACATTAGCAGTGCTTATGGAAATCTTTTATACCTCTCAAGTGTTAATAGGGAGGCTAATGTACACACTCACAAGTACACACTCCTTGGACTGAAGTTGTGCTATACACATATATACAGATTAAAGGGACATTTTAAGGAAATGGTCTATTGACTCTATTCTGAAAGTAAGAAATTTTTCACCGGCCTAATTTTAGGCCACATTTCAGTCTGTCTAAGCTTGGTTTAGAAATTATGACAAAATAATGGCATTAATCATACTTGCAGAGAGAGACTGGCCTCATGCATCATAACAACCGGAGATTTCTCTAATCAGTATAATTCACACTTTTGGGGGCATTGAATAAAACACTTTTGGGGTTCTACAGTAGTCTGTTATAAATCATAGTTTAAAACCCTTTAAACAGACTGGCTGAATTTGTTGGATAAGCCATAGTTGGCTGGGATGCCATAATTTAAATAAATCATGGTTTATAAATCACAATGGCTAGTTTCCCCACATACTAGAGCAAGACCAAGCCAACCATATTATAAACTAATGTGTGCAATGAATCAGTGTGTCTGAAGTGGTGGGAAGTATAGAGATAGTAACCACAACCATGGGACTGAAGACTTGCCCCCCTTTTTAATTTGCATTCTGTGGGACTTTGTGCAGTGTTTGACAAACGCACCTACTGATCCCCTGTTCTGAATAAACTAATAGATTTGGGTTGTTTTTTTTTCCTTTCGTTCAGTTGCGTCTGATTCTCCGAGATAGATACTGAGTATCTCGGATACTAATTATCTAATACTAATTAAAGTTTGCATTCCATTTATTTTTCCTTCAAGCTGTTTGTTGGGTTATCAGGAAATTAAATCTGGATCTTGGTTTGAGAAAACAATTTCTGTAAATAGTAAGGAAGGATGCTTTGGGGTGAAAAAGTTGGAGAAAGCATAAAGAGGATCAGGCAAGGAACTCATAAAGATGCCTGCAATTTCAATTTTGATCAACAACACTTGAACAAAAAAGAAATTACTGTACTGCTCCTTTAGTGCCCTAAAACAGTCATCTTTGCACCCATGGTATAATTCAATTTGTACTTGTGAGAGTAAACAGAGGCTAAAGCTGCATTCTTCTGAATATGCACATTAGAAGAAAAAAGAAAAAGAAAAATGTAGTGTCATCTGTATTTGTCCAGCTTTTAGCACAATGAACAAGGTCTCTGTGCTGGGTGATAAAAATTATGTGATTAAAGACAGTCTTCCTTACTGAGAAAAAGACATTTATTTCCAAATCTTATTCATGCTGATTATTCTTATTTCTTAAATGCAGTTAAAAAGTGAAATTCCATGAATTTTACATAGATTTAAACCTGTGTGTGTGTGTGTATGTGTATGTGAATTCATAAAGGTATGAATTGTGAGACAAATAGATTGGAATCATGATTTGATGCACACTGTGGCACTAGAACTTCACATCAAGTTCAAAAGTTTTGGATTTCTGTTTTCTGGGACGGCCCATAAAATAGTTAAAAACCCCTAAAAGATCTAGACTTTGTAAGGAGGTGGATTGGCCTGAAACGTGCACGCCAGATCCAGTCCCTAATTAGAACCTTTTGTCTAAAGCCCTTTCTAAAGCATTCCGTGTCTGTTTAATATTTAACATATGGGGGGGGGGGGTTAAACAGTTTTGTTGGTGTGCCAGTTCTATTACAATCAGAGATTGTTTAGTTGGGATGCAGAATAAAAAGAAATAAAAGGAAAAGACTTATTTTCTTTCTAAGATGAACCCAAGAAGAGGAGGAGGAAGAGGAGAAGAAGGAGGCAGCTGTGGTGTTTAGTTGTGATGCAGAATAAAAAAATAAATAAAAGGAAAAGGGTTACTTTCTAAGATGAAGCCAGGAGGAGGAGGAGGAGGAGGAGGAGGAAGAGAAGGAGGAGGGGCTGTGGAGGGGCTACATTGCAAAAATGATGGCAGCCTCCCTCTTTGAGAGTTGACCATCCCACCCCCCACCCACCCACCCTCCTCTGCAAAAGAGCAATACAGCCATTGCTGGGCATTGTATGGTGAAAGAAAAGGAAGAGAGTTCAAACAGCAATTGATCTTTATCTCATGGGGAAGGGGGGGGGAGGAAGGAGAGTTTGGAAAGAAAGGGTTGAGTTGATTGGGCAATAAAAGGGTTAAAGGCAGGGAGTGGAGCTGGCAGAACCGGGAGGAGGGAATGCTGCCTGTCCCTTTAAGGTTCCTGCAGCACGAAGAGAATTGCAGGCATAATACGATTGGGGCGGCAGGATCACTTACTTCTGACGTTCCAAAGCCTGGGGGAGTTGGCTAGAGATTGTTTCCCTTTGATAAGGTCCTGGCAACTTAGTAACAACTCGAGAGGCAATAATAATAATCGGAGTCTCAAAGCTTCGGCACGAACGTACCCACCAAAACCCTACATCTCCACGGAGAGGGGGGGAAACCCCAAAACTCATTATTAGCTCTTTAGTTCGGGTTTAACGCCCGAATCTTTAGGCCGGCGTCTTTGCCGATTACTGCGATCTGAAGAACTGTGGCCTTTTATTTCGGCTTGTTATTTCCCCCTCCCTTTAAAAAAAAAAAGGGGGGGGGAGGAAGGTGTTGCAGAAAAGACGCTTATCTCCCTTACAGGACCGTTCTCTCGGTTGTTCACTTTGATGTGCACAGTTAAACCCACAGCTCAGTGTTTGTTGAAATAGCCCGGAGGACATTTGGTGCAAGGAATGACTGCTTGAAACAGGACCTGGGTTGAAAGAAGGG
>QLTV01002260.1:1673139-1695531 GCA_003457575.1 Thermophis baileyi
CCCCCCCCCGCACCTCTCGCTCTCTTTCCGCTGATATATTTTGGGCAACGTCCTAGTCCCCCCCGAGTCCTCCCCGCTCCCCCCCCTTTTTTTAACTCTCAGATGCTGTTGAGAAGCTTGTGAGGAGGTGGGTGATAGGGAGGAATCAGCGCAGCGTTGCGGATTACTTTTCTCCTTTCCCTATGAGAAGGGCTCAGGGAGGTAGATTTTGAGCCCGGGGGAGGGAGGAGGAGGGGGGGCTGCTGTTTGGAAGGAAGTGCCGGGCGCCCGATTTAACGGAGGGGGCGGGAGAAAGCGCCCCACCACCAACTACGGGATCAATGGTAAGTTGCGAAAGAATGTGTGTAATTCCTTCGCCCCTCCCCCCCCGGTTGCTTTGATGTTTTCTTGGCTGGAGCTTTGAAGTTGTTCGGAGAAGCTGTTTGCGCGTTCCTTATGAGTAAGCAGACCTAGGAAAAAAAGAGAGCTGGGTTTGTACGAACCACAGCAGCCACTGTGTGTGTGTGTGTGTGAGTGAAAGAGAGAGAGAGAGAGAGAGAGAGAGAGAGAGAGAGAGAGAGAGAGAGAGTTTAAGGGGAAGGCATCTGCTGGGGAAGGACTGGGTCTTTTCACAGACCTCCCCCCCCCTAAACATCCCGGTAAAGTAGGGAGGAGTTTTGCCTTTGTTTTCCAGCAATGTTTTGTGACTTGGAAAGGAGGTAGAGACCTAGGGATGGCTTCGGTTGGTAGGTAGGCGAAGGATGCCTTGGCTGCCAGTCCCTCCTCCCGCACCTCTTCGCGTACACCCCTCCCACTTCTGTCAGCACCCTCGATGAACTCCAAAGAGGCGCAGCGTGCTGACTTTGGGGTCAGTTATTACACAGGACTTGGAGAAGGCGGCCGGGGAAGGTTTTCCTGTTCTCTCGTTCCTTTCTCTCTCGCTAGCTCTCTCTCTCTCTCTCTTTTTCCCCTTCTCTCTCTCCCCCCTCCCCAGTTCCTGAGATATCTCAGCAGATCTGCTTACACCCCCCCCCCTTCCCATCAGTCGCCATTTCTGGATATTTTTCTCTCTTTCTTTAATGTTTCCCTCCCTCTGCGGGATGATTCTCTGGGGGTATGGGCTGCACTGTCGCCGTCTCCTCCTCCTCAAAATCTATTTAATTTGTGTTTTAAACAATCGCCTTCGTGCCCACCGCCTCTTTGATGGAGTGCTTGTCTAAGTGGGGAAATGCTTGAGGATTCTAACAGCCTGGTCTGGAATGTCTGCTCTTGTTCAGGTATCTTCCAGGACATCCCCCCCCCTCCCTTTGAAGCAGCTTTTGAACTTTCTTAAGAAAAGTTGAGGCGAGCAGGAAACCATACAGGGAACTTTTTATGTGTTTATACGCTCTAGGCTATGGGTGGAAGAGTTGATGGAAGCCTGGCATTGGGCTGCTCATTTACTGGAGTAGAGTTTGCAGCTCTTTGCGTGTTTGACGGAGTAGCAGCTTTTTTTTTCTTTCCTCCTGGATTGGATGGTGGAGTTATGGTGAGCTGGTAAAGAACTTTGGATGCCCATTCTTTGCTCTGCTGCCTGAGGAGTAGAGAGCACAGCTCTCTCGCCGTAGAGTTGAATTGTGTTTTTAAAAATGGTGCTTTGTCGCATGAAAGGGGACCAATGCATGATAAAGGTAGGGATAGCAACGGGAGGGGGGAAATTACATGTCAACAGTATACTTGAACCGAGCATGGCTCTTTTCAAAGGCAATGCGCAACTGGTAAGAAAGTCTTCGTTTTCAACGCGAGGCTGGTCAAATCTGTCTTTGTCTTTCCAGCTTCTTTTCAACCTTTTCTCTCTCTCTCTCTCTCTCTCTCTCAGGGTACAGTTCAGGGGAGCATCCAGCATTGTGCTTGCTTAGGAGGATTTCTGGTGATCCTAATCTAAACGTTTCAGGAGTTGAAAGGTTGGGGGGGGGAGAAGAGAGAGTGAAATGGAAACCAGATGCTGAGGAAAGCACGTTTTGTTCTTTTGCCGTGAGTTATCTAGCGAGAGCGAGAGAGAGAGAGAGAGAGAGAGAGAGAGAGAGAGAGAGAGAGAGAAGGGAAGCAAAAGCTGAAGGAATGTTTTTTTGCTGCAAAATGGGTTGAACGGCATGGGGATCCAAGATTATCCCTGGGACTCCTCAGATGTTATCATAAGTAGGAGGTGGGGAGGGAAACCCTTCGCGATGTTTTTCTTTGTGCATGTTGAGACTGTATAGAGGCAGTGCAATAAGGGGGGGGGGAGTTCTTTTCTTGTTTTTGTTCCCAACCCCTCACCCCCACCCGGCTCTCTGCCTAGGAGAGTTAAAAGTGTGCCCAGAGTTCAGTCTTTCTCTTTGAAAAGCGTATTTGATACTTTTGATTAGTGCTGCAGATAGCTGTGGTTGCCTCTTTATTTTAATGTGAAGAGTTGAAAAGCCTGTTTACTTTTTGTCTTTGATGTTGCTTGGATCTGGTTTTGATTAGATCAATACTTCTTCCCCCCCCTCTTTTTTTTTCTTCTTTAAGAGAGAAGACTCTGAGGATCCCCTGCTGACTTGAGAAAGAAAAGAGAGAGAGAGAGAGGCACACAGATTGCTGAGGAACTTAAAAAGGGGGAAAAAAAAAAGAGCTCTACCAGAAGGAACTCCCGGGAACCATGAGCAGCGCGGCATTGCTGACTCACCTCCCAGACCCCAGCAGCAGCTTCAGGGAAGATGCCCCACGCCCCCCTGTACCAGGGGAAGAAGGAGAGACACCATGCCATCTGGCTGCCAGTTTCTTTGCCCTAAAAAACCAAAGCTTCAAGGCCATGTCTGTTTCTTCCACACCCAGGAGGAATGAAGATGGTCTCGGGGAGCCAGAAGGCAGTGCATCTCCGGATTCTCCTCTAGCCCGATGGACCAAATCCTTGCATTCTTTACTAGGAGATCAAGATGGTGCTTATCTCTTTCGGACCTTCCTGGAAAGGGAGAAATGTGTGGATACTTTAGACTTTTGGTTTGCCTGCAATGGCTTCAGGCAGATGGACCTTAAGGATGCCAAAACTTTAAGAGTCGCCAAAGCTATCTACAAAAGGTACATTGAGAATAATAGCATTGTCTCCAAGCAACTCAAGCCTGCCACCAAGACCTACATACGGGATAATATCAAGAAGCAGCAGATCGATTCTGTAATGTTTGATCAGGCACAGACTGAGATTCAGACTGTGATGGAGGAAAATGCTTACCAGATGTTTTTGACTTCTGATATATACCTCGAATATGTAAGAAGTGGGGGAGAAAACCCTGCTTACATTAACAGCAATGGACTGGGCAGCTTGAAAGTGGATTGTGGCTATCTCCCTACCTTGAATGAAGAAGAGGAATGGAGCTGTGCTGACCTTAAAAACAAACTTTTGCCCTCCATACTTGGACTGTCCAGTAAGACCTTGAGGGCTACAGCCAGTGTCCGAGCTACAGAAACTGTGGAAAATGGGTTCAGGTAAGAGCAATAGATTCCATTTATTATGGGAGGGTGTTAAGTGGTTACAGTGTGTTGCAAAAGGAGTGTGTAGATGAATGTTGTGTTCCTGGTTTAAGTCAAATTTGGCAAAGAGACACTCTTATTTTTTGAAGCTTCCCAATTTTGGCATTTATTTCTGGCTGGAGGGGAGGGCTGCCTTTTCCCCTAATACAAAAAAAGGAGTACGTTGTGGTTCTTAAGACCCACCAGTTCTAAACCTCTTTTAGACATCAAAAAGGAACTTCAAAGGGCTCTTGTTCTTTGAGACATGCATTAATTGTTACCACTTTAAACCACATTAAGAGAAACTGGGAAGAGCACCATCTAGGCATGTGAATGAGTAATGAAATACTAGTTTGCCAACTTCATCCCTAGCTGGTGTTGAAATATGTGGATTACATGTAGAAAATGGAGAGCAATTATGTGATGATGGAACTAGAAAATCCATATTATTATTGAGATAACCTGTAAAACTGAACCAAGTTGACTTCAAGAAGATGATGACTCCACACAGGTACTTCCATAAGGAATATCGGGTGGTAGCTTGATAAATGAATATTAGCCGAATAAATAGGATTTCTTAAGCCAAACAAAACAAGCTTAGCTAAAGGGATGGCTCCAGGTACAGGATATTAGTAAAGGCAAGAGTCAGAGATGAACTGTGTGCTCCAGGTTCAAAGGAAGCTGCTTGGTACCAACTTAAAGTGTTGGTCCTTTGAGTTCGCTACTTATCTATTCCAACTAATAGAAGCTCTTCTTGCAGAATTCAGATAGTTTTTTTACTTGGAAAGGGAGAAGTCAGGATTTCAACCTAGGGTTGTTGTTGGTTTTTCTGTGTGAAGGATTCTGCTTGTATTGTGGAGCTTTCTCCACATGAATGGCATGTAGTCTTCATTTGAAGGTTGCTTCCCCCCCCCCCCGTTTCAACATTGTCTTTGGTAACCCCAAGAGAATGATGTGTGCTTTCCTTTAGTTGCATTGGCTGCTGAAAGTGGGGCAAGAATAGTTGTTCATCACCCCAAGTGGCAACATCATCATATGCAGAGTAGCATGCTCTTCTATGATCTTATTCTCCTTATTCCCCCTTCCCCCCCCCCCTTTGCCTTCATAAATCAGAATTGGTTGCATATGAAACGGTAGAGCAGAAGGACCTTCTCTCTCTCATGCGCACACACATTCTCTCTCTCTCTCTCTCTCTCTCTCTCTCTCTCTCTCTCTCTCTCTCTCTCTCTCTATTCTGTCTTGCTTTGGGAGTTTCTAAATCTGGTAAGTATTTGACATCTGGTTTACAGGAATTTTGTGAGTGTTTCTGTGATTCATGGACATCAAAGGACTTCAGGCATCTCCTCTTTTTTCAGCTTGTACCGACCATGGCCTGCCTCTAAGAGGAGGGATCTTGAACTGCATCCCTTGTGGTTTTTTTTTTTTTGTGTGTGTGTGTGTTTTTTTTTGCTTGACTTTTAGCAAAGGGACTATTTGGTTTTTCCTAGGGATAGGACTGGCAAGGCAGCTGATTCCAATCCAGCTTTCACTCACAGCAGTATAAATCTGGAGCAGCTCCAGATGTATAAGGAGCGGCTTACAGTTGTTGGCTGTGTACATGACATCCATGTATGACATATTTGTTTCATCTGTTTGATGGGAATGTGGACTCTATTCTTCTGTCTGAAGACTCAATAAGTTTTTCTTACACGGACGGTGCCAGCTTTGCAGTAGTGCATATCTGCTGTGACAGTGAACTTGAGCATGGAGATAATCATCACTTATATATTTATTTTTCTTAGCTTAAGATAAAGACTATAAAGGGCATTTTCTGCCACTGGAACTCCAGAAATAATATATTTTAATATTCTATTATTTAGTGATTCTAGAAGAGGATTTCCCCCCCCCATGGTTGATCAAACTTTATTTGTACATGCAGCCTCGTATCTTATCATGAATATATTGATGGTATTTTATAGGGAACTTCTTTACAGCTTTTACATTAAGCAAACTGCTTGATAATCTTCAAAGAGGCATGGAATAAGGTTTGGGGTCTGTCTTCTCTGCATAACTAAGTAGATAGTAGGATTTGAACTTGAGTTCTAGTATTGTCACTACCCCAGGCTTAGTGTGTGATCTTGGGCACACCAGCCCATCCATTCTCAGACTAAATTTTTCTGCTATGAAATTGAAATAGGACATACTTATGACTGTGTACCTATGCCTCTGTAAGAATTGTTGAGTACTTTTGTTGGAAGTGTCAGATCTGGTAGCAGTTTCTAGACTGGGCTCTTATAGTTTTCCCTAGGAAGCAAGCTCAAACTTCTTTCTGTCTAGAGGTCATCAAATGCTATTGCTCTTCTGTTTTAACCAATGCTAAAAATCCTGGTTTTTGTCCCCACTTGGTAAAAGAACTGCTACTATACATATCTAATCTACCTTCTGCTAATGCATCAGTTTAACAGAAAGTTATGGAGATTTGGTGTATATCTTTCCCCCGCCCCTGCAACTAGCCTACAACTGTAATGCATAATTAACACACAACACTCAATCTGATTTGTGTGTTAAATATATCTATATATGCTTAATGACCTTTGAGGCAAGAAAGCTATTATTTCAAGGTTGGTCCAAATGACTATTCACACATGCAAGATGCTGCTCTCTGGCATGTGGACTTGTGACAGTTACTTTGAGATTATGTTGTATTCTAAATGTATAATGTGCCAGTTCATGGGCCCAGATCTGCCTTCCTACAGTATAGGCAATAAGACAAGTTCTGAGTGAAGCTAGCTTTACTGCTGAATAAGCTGCATCTGGCAGATAGGTCCTCATTGATCAAAAGAGCTGCTGGTTGGCATTTATTGTATGAGAAATAATTATTAACTGAAGCTAACTTGTATCCACAGTTAAATGACACCACGACAAGGCCTTGCATGTGCAACCACGCCTTCTTCTCATCGTTTTATGGAGAAGAGGAGGCAAGTTATATACCAGTTTCCTATAAAGTTATAAATACTGCACTGCCAGCATTAAATAATCATACATGCCTCTCTACCTAGAAGGACACACAATTTTCACAGCCTGATTTAACAGTTTCTTGACAAAGCATGCCATAAGTTTCGGTTTTCAAGTTTATCACATCACTTAGACACCATTTTGCTTTCTCCATCCCCAATCTCTATATCACTGTGAATTGAAAATTGGCTACAATTTCTCAGCACCCTCTTGCTTGGGCTGAAAATGAAGGTTTGAAGCTTTGTATAAAGCAGGAAGGCAAAATTGAAAGAAAAAAAATGTAGTTCACATCCGTTTGTAGCTTAGTACATGGAAGGTCATCTTAAGAAATAGTTTATGTTCCATGTTGCCTGCTCTATCTCTCTTATGCACTCTATCTAGAAAGAGTGCATAAAAGAGCAACAAAGATGATAAGGGGACTGGAGGCTAAAACATATGAAGAATGGTTGCAGGAATTGGGTATGTCTAGTCTAGTGAAAAGAAGGACTGGGGGGGGGACACAACAGCAGTGTTCCAATATTTGAGGGGCTGCCACATAGAAGAGGGGGTCCACCTATTCTCCAAAGCACCTGAGAGCAGGACAAGAAGCAATGGATGGAAACTAATCAAGGAGAGAAGCAACCTTGAACTAAGGAGAAATTTCGTAATAGAACAATTACCCGGTGGAACAGCTTCCCTTCCGAAGTGGTGGGTGCTCCATCACTGGAGACTTTTAAGAAAAAACTGGATAACTACTTGTCTGGAATGGTACAGGGCTTTCTGCTTGAACATGAAGTTGGGCCAGAAGACCTCCAAGGTCCCTTCCAATTTTGTTATTCTGTTAATGTCCTCTTTGATGATGACTTTGATGACGAAGAGAAGCTACTACCTGTTCCTTGAAAATATTTCCCACCATTCAATCTTAAAGTGATGGAGCTTTTGGTGGCCTTGAAGAAAGATAGGATGAAGATCCCTACACAGAGGAATTACAAGATAGCTTGATGAGATTTGGTTGCAGTTAAGGTGTTAGTGTGGTCAAAATATTTCCCCCCTATTTTTCAAAGTAACTATGAAACCACCTTTAATTGGTTTACTCATTGTATGTTAGGTTTGTAAGGGAAAATCTTGGATTCTCTCCCCCCCCCCATTTTAATTTTATAATTCTGTGTGAAGACTTCTCCATCCACTTCGTTGAAATGCTGAAAAAAAGTTGTAAGCTAAGTGTCCCAGGGATTTATAAAACTCTTCAATAGTGCTTACCATTCATGTTGAACTTCAAAGCAATAGTTTTGAAGCTCTTTCTTGTCGAAAATGATGAACTCTCCAAAGTGACTGCTTACACTACTGAAGAGGCTCTTCTTAACCCTCCCATAGGGATGTGTTGTAAACATAACTTCCAGTGGTTGCTGCGCTGGCATGTTTCACATTGCATGTGCTTGAAAAGAAAAGGCCTATAGGATCCCCCGAAAGAGCCCGGCTGGTTCTGTACAGATGGTGAGCATCTTGAAACCAGATACTTTACAACAACAAGCTCTGATGGGCCTGGGTTGTGTTAAAACAAGACATGAAACAGTTCCAAGGAGAGCAATAAAAGGTAAAAAGGCTTCAATTGCCCCCTTTCCCTAAAAAATAATAAAAAAAAATAACACCATTAACGGTGTACTGAAAGTTGAAATTTCAGAAGCAGAGATGCCTTATCAGGAGAATTGGCTTTGTTTTTAGGGGTAGAATCGCCATTCCTTCCCATCCTCTCAGTAAAAAAAATTTCCTGTTAAGAAACAAAAAAATAAAAAGAAATAAAATAAAAATCAGACTCTTCTCCATTTGTCATGCTTAGTATCTTCCTTCCTTCCTTCCTTCCTTCCCTCCCTCCCTCCCTCCCTTCCTTCCTCATCTTTTAGATATCTTGAGCTTCCCATTAAAAAAAATCTTGGTGCATTTTGGGAATGAATGCAGTCCCAGATGTGAGAAATAGCTCCTTCTCTGGCAGTGCTTGTCTCCTTGCAAAGGTCAGCTTGAGATAGAGAAAGTTCACGCCTACTCTTGGCCAATACTCCTTGAAGAGGTGGGCTGCCACTCTGTCTGTTCCTCCCTATTCACCCCACCCCCTTCTTTACAAAGGTTGGTGGACCCCAGTGAAATGGAGCAATGCAACAGACAGGAGAGAAGAGACATGCAGCTTGTGACAAAAGGCTACCTAAGAAGGGTGAAAGTGGACAATTGGGACCATGGAAATACAGTAAAGGGACGAGAATATTAGAGGGTGAAATGATGTTTTTAGTTAAAAATGCCAGGCTGTTTACTTAAATCAAGTTCTGCCACTCTCTGCAAGTGGCTTGAGGGGATGTTATTTTATAAATAATTTAAAAAGGACACCCTTCTTATGCCTTGGCCTTGCAGAAGTGAATTTCTTCTCCACCCACCCTGCCTTCTGAGCTCCTTGAGAGCAACTCTTGATTAGAACAAGTGATTCTGAACATGGAACAATGTGTGTTGCAACGAGCATTCTCTCTCCAGTGAAAAAGAGTTACCAAGCTGAGTTTCTTCCGGATGAGGGATGTGGTCTGGCCCCTCTGAGATCTGTGCTGTGGAATGTTCTGGAAGTGGTGTACATTTGACAGCCGGGATGGGGTGGGGGTGCCCTTTCATTCATTTTTCAGTATTTAATGGAACAGGCATCTGGAACAAGGGTTGACTGCTTCAAATAAGGAACATCTGGTAAACTTCAGCTTGGATTCCAGGCTTTTTAAGAACTGAAGGGCTAAAGGTGTTGCTGTCAGTGAGGAAGATCTTCTGAGACCTTCGTCTCTAAGCGGTCCTCCCAATTCTGCAAATGTTTGTACGGGGGGTTGCCATCTTGCTCTCAGCTTTAAAGTCTTCTGTGTGAAGGATGTTCATCCAATGCTGGTTACCCTGTATGTAAACATCTCCCCCCAACCCCCCGTAGTCTTGTTTTATTCATCTTTATCGTTTTCATGGGATCGCCAGGTTGGTTTCATGACGTTTATCTATTTCTGTGGTTTTATTGTATCTCCGCCAGAATCACTTTGGGTGAGATGGGTGGTCATAGGAATTTGACAAATAAATAAATTACTCAAACTACTAGTGTGACAGTGTAGGTAATTCTTGATTTACAACCATTTGCTTAGTGACTGTTCAAAGTTTACAATAACACTGAAAAACCTATGACCATTTTTCACACTTACGACCATCGCATCCCCCATGGTCATATGATCAAAATTCAGACGGCTGACTACTGGCTCATATTTATAACATTTGCAGTGTCCCGGGGTCATGTGATCACCTTTTGCAACCTTCTGACAAGCAAAGTCAATGAGGAAGCTAGGCTCACTTAACAACCGTGTTATTAACTTAACAACCATAGTGATTTGCTTAACTTTTTCAAGAAAAGTCATAAAATGGGGCAAAACTCAATTATCTTGCTTAGCAATGGAAATTTTGGGCTCAATTGTGGTCATAAGTCAAGGACTACCTGTATCCTGTTGCTATCCAAAATTGAGCTGGCAGGATGACCCAGAATTAAAAAAAAAAGAAACAAGAACTATCTTTTAGTGTGCTTACCACACATAAAAAAGAAACTTTTGTGCATTTCTCCTTAAGATTATAGCTCAATGAGGAAAGATTGATTTGCTCTTCAAATCTCCTGCTTTCCCATTAGACCTCCCTGCCTTTAGAGGCCCTCTGCTTTCTCCTCTGAAATCAGATGCTCATTGGCTGATTTTGAAGCCTTTCTATCAAGGTGACAGGGCAGACAATAACCCTAAAATAGCAATAGCAATAGCACTTAGACTTATATACCGCTTCATAGTGCTTTACAGCCCTCTCT
This sequence comes from Thermophis baileyi, assembly GCA_003457575.1. Lineage (NCBI taxonomy): Eukaryota > Metazoa > Chordata > Lepidosauria > Squamata > Dipsadidae > Thermophis > Thermophis baileyi. The sequence goes on from QLTV01002260.1 coordinate 1,683,446, forward strand.
AAGCAGTTCACAGAGTCAGCTTATTGCCCCCAACAATCTGGGTCCTCATTTTACCCACCTCGGAAGGATGGAAGGCTGAGTCAACCTTGAGCCGGTGAGATTTGAACTGCCGAACTGCAGCTAGCAGTCAGCTGAAGTAGTCTGCAGTGCTGCACTCTAACCACTGCGCCACCTCGGCTCATTGTGGGTGTGCTTACCACTAATTCCCAGTATTCATCAGATTTCCCAAGCACATTGCATTAGTCTGTCTAGAGTTCCTGTAATGTACTGTAGGTTTACAATGAATCCTATTATAAATTGGAGGCAGAAGGGAGTCCTGTGTCTTTAAGGTCACGCTATGAGCTTGTGGCCCTGATAAAATTTCAGGAAAGTCAATTCATCTCTTTAATGGTGATGCTCATTTGTCCCATGTCAACCCTTTCTGCTCCCTTTTTCATGAAGAAGAAGTAAGAATATGAACATTCAATGTTTTAGTGGGAAAGTAGTTGAGTATATATTGAGCCACGGTGGCGCAGTGGTTAGAGTGCAGTACTGCAGGCTACTTCTGCTGCCTGCCGGCTGCCTGCAATTTGCTGACTCTGTAAACCGGTTAGAGAGGGCTGTAAAGCACTGTGAAGTGGTATATAAGTCTAACTGCTATTGCTATTGCTATTTGGTGGGGCGTGGCTGGGGACCCTGACCAAAATGGAAATGTTATATACAGGTAGTCCTCGACTTACAAACATTCATTTAGGGACTGTGTTACAATGGCACTGAAAAAAATGACTTATGGCTGTTTTTCACACTTTCCTTGCAGTATCCCCATGGTCACGTGATCTGAATTTGGATTCTTGGCAACTGCTTCATATTTATGACAGTTGCAGTATCTTGGGGTCATGTGATCAGGTTTTTTGATCTGACAAGCAAAGTCAATGGGGGAAGCTAGATTACTTAACACAACTGTGTTATTAACAACTGTAGTGATTCGCTTAACAACTATGGCAAGAAAAAGTTGTAAAATGGGCCAAAACTCACTTAACAACTCTCTTGCTTAACAACATAAATTTTGGGCTCAATTGCTGTCGTAAGTTGAGGACTACCTGTAGTGAAGGGGGATTATTAAGGGATGGGCTGAGGGTAGATGGCTTGATAACTTTTTGGACAATTTTGAACACTGGCTGGTCAGAGAATCAGTGCCATAAATGTCAGGGAGAGGTTTGTAAGTATATTGTGTAGACTCAAGGCCCGGGGGCCGGATCCAGCCTGCGGGGTTGTTAGATCTGGCCTGCAGGGCCGCCCTGGAAACAGCGAAGGACCAGCCCTCGGTGCTTCTGCCAGCAAAAACGGAGCTTGGGAGGGCTACAGAGGGTTGCAGGAGGCTGTCGCAGCTGAAAACTGAGCTCGTGAGGGCTGCAGGAGGCCCTCCCGAGCTCCATTTTCGCTGGCAGAGGGTTGCAGGAAGCCGTCACAGCTGAAAACGGAACCCGGGACCCCATTTTTGCTGGCAGAGCGCTCAGACCACCACAGGCACCCCCAACATGAGTGACATTGAGCTGGCCATGCCCACCCCAACCACACCCACCCCGGCCCCACAAAGTCAAACACAATGCTGATGTGGCCCTCAATGAAATCGAGTTTGACACCCCTGGTATAGATTGTCATTTTTGTAAAGTGCAATAGAGTTATAGCATTTTTACTTCTAAAAAAAAAATTGCAGAGCAGTTTATCATATGGTAAATGTGAGAAATAAATGGAGATCTTCTCATGCGCAGTTGGGCTTTGTCCTAGTTAAGCAGTCTTAGCATTCATGAATGCAGTCTCTGCCTGCTTAAATAGGACAAAGTCCAACTGTTCACAAGAAGATCTTATTTGAGGGTAGATAGAAATGGGGTTATGCTTAAAAAAGGGTGTTGACAGCTAGAGTGACTTTTATTGATGGCCCCCTTTTCCATTCTATCTAGACCTGGGGTGTCCAACCTTGGCACCTTTAAGACTTGTGGACTTCAACTCCTGTAATTCCTCAGCCAAACATGGCTGGCTGAGGAATTCTGGGAGTTGAAGTCCACAGGTCTTAAAGTTGCCAAGGTTGGACACCCGTGATGTAGATCTCTATCATCTTCGAAATAGCAAGACCTAGAAGGAGGGCAAGTGTGTAAATTGGTAAAACATAGTTTCTAAGACCAGGAAGACAAAGGGTTAACCAAGCTCAGTAATATGATTAACTTACCTCAGAGGTTTTATTGTGAGGATAAGTTAAGAGTAGAGATACTTGAAGATAGCTCCTTGGAAGAAAGGAGGAAAGGAATGCAAGTTGGATGACTCTTTTTCAAGCAGTTCAATAGTTGGTGCCTTGAAGTCATGGATAAGCAACCTGGTGCCCTTCAGAGGTCTGGGACTGAAGCTCCCACAATCCCATAATTAGTGGCTGGAGTTAAGGAGAGATGAAGTCCAAAAACATTGTGAGAGCTCCAGATTCTCTATCCCTAATTTAAAATATCCTGTGAAGTCATTGAGACAGGCAACCTATGAAATTATGTGGGAAAGCTTAAAGCAGTGGGAAGAAAGCTTAAACTGTGGTCCATCTTAAACACTTCTCATTTTCAAGAATTCCATGGAATCTGTGGGGTTTCCCCCCCCCCCCTAGAAGTGTTGGGAATGTTAGGTCTGTAGTTTGCCTTGAGTAACTGCTACCTTACTCTTTGGTCTCCTAAAGTTTGCATTTCCGGAGTTCAAAGACTAACAGGGCTCTCTGTTTTTGCTCATTTCTAGGTCCTTCAAGAGGAATGATCCAGTTAACCCTTATCATGTGAATTCTGGCTATGTCTTTGCTCCTGCTACTAGTGCAAACGACAGCGAAATTTCTAGCGACGCTCTGACTGACGATTCTATGTCAATGACCGACAGCAGTGTGTAAGTACTTCCATCATTGGAATTGGAGCAAAGTTTGCAACGTTAAAATTTTCTGGGCTGTCCTTCAGTGGTGGGTTGCTCTTGGTTCGGCCCGGTTCTTAGAACCGGTAGCGGCGGTGGCGGGAGGCTCCGCCCACCCACCCACCCGGGATGCTTCTGCGCATGCGCGAACCAGTAGCAACGGGGTTTAGAACCCGCTACTGCTGTCCTTCCTACTAAACTGAGCACATGATTGGAACAGAACAGTATATGCTGCAAAAGTAAGATTTGGTCTCTACCGTTTTCGTTGCTTGATAGGGATTATTCTTCCAAAGTCTCAGACAAATGGCCTTGTTCTCCTGGAAAATCTACACAGTTTGTTTCTGCCCCAAGGAGCATGTCTGTAAGTTGTACCTTATTTGCTGTCTTGTTTCAGGTGTTTTTAGAGCTGTGTGTGCTATCATTAAATAATGACCGTGTTAAAAAAATAAATTGCTTCCTTTAGGAAGTGCTCTGAGTTATTGCTGCGCTTCCAAGTACAATTGATCTGAAAGGCAAGTGACTTCTTGTGCCAATATTAGAACTAGAATTAGAGAAGGCTTGGCCTGTTTTCTTTTAGTTTCCCTCTAGAAGGGGAATGGTGTCCTCTGCAAAAATCTTGACTGAGAAAGAAAGAAAGGAAAGAAAGGAAAGAAAGGAAAGGAAAGGAAGGATAGAGAAAGAAAGAGAAAGAAAGAAAGAGAAAGAAAGAAAGAAGGAAAAGAGAGAGAAAAAAAGAAATGAAGAGAGAAAGAAAGGGAGGGAGGAAGAGATGGAGAGAGAGAGAAAGAGAAAGAAAGAGAAAGAAAGAAAGAGAAAGAAAGAAAGAAGAAAGAAAAAGAAAGAAAGAAAGAAGAAAGAAAGAAAAAGAAAGAAGAAAGAAAGAGAAAGAAAGAAAGAAAGAAAAAAACAAAGAAAAAGAAAGAAAGAGAAAGACTCTTAAAGTCAGCCTTTATATAATCTCTTGTGGTTAAACTGCATTACCAGTTCTTTTCTCTCTGCCCTCCTCTTTTCTCAAATTGTAATCTCTATCCTGTTTCTGAATGAAGGCAGTGCTTTATTATTGAAATATTCCAGGATATTAGAAGGACATGGTACATTTTGCTGTTGAAAGAAGTTTTAAAAACGTTGATTGGTTTTGCTGTAATTAAGGGTTTCTCTACTTCCTTTCGGAGTCAGCTGATGCCCCGGGACTAAATCTAGAACCCCCCTGAGATGGGCTGCAGAGTAAACATCCCTTGGGTGGCACTTGTAGCCACTCAGACAGTTTTGCTGTTGTTCATGCTTCTTCATGGAAGCCAACCATTTAAAGGTAGTCCTCGACTTATGACCCCAATTGAACCCAAAATTTCTGTTGCTAAGTGAAATGTTTGTTAAGGGAATTTTGCCCCATTTTTACAGCCTTTCTTGCCACGGTTGTTAAGTGAATCACTGCAGTTGTTAAGTTAGTAACACGGCTGTTAAGCACAACGGGTTTCCCCGTCGACTTTGCTTGGCAGAAGTTCGCAAAAGGCGATCACGTGACCCGGGGACACGTCAACCGTCATAAATATGAATCGGGTGCCAAGCATCTGAATATTGATCACGTGGCCATGGGGATGCCGCAACAGTTGTAAGTGTGAGAAAGGTCTTACGTCCCTTTTTTTCAATGCCGTTGTAACTTCGAACGGGGTCACTAAATGAACTGTTGTAAGTCGAGGACTACCTGTATATGGGGACTTTCTCTGGGCTTAAATGGTACAGGTTGGCTCCATTTTTTGTTGTCAAATCTCCCTGAAACAATCTGTGAAAACTGCCTCTCCCATTCTCTTACGGGGCTAGTGCAGTGTGGCCTTGCCTAATCCTAAAGATGATCGCCGAAACTGGCTTGCCAGGATGGGGTGGGCCCATCCTTGTGCCTCCATAGAGTTAGTCATTTCTGGACTAGCAATGGCTCCTTACGGCTGGGATCCTTATACCCTCTCTTCAGAGCCAGGCCAATTGTAGGGCCTTCTGCAGATGAGAGGCCTGAGTGAGAAATAAAGTGCAAAGGGGGGGGCGGGGGTGGTGGTGGTGGTGGATGAAAGGCTTAACTGAATCCCTTTCAGCCCATTGTTCATCTAGGGGAGCTTAGGAGAGGATAAGAGGTTATAGCAGGCAGCTTTGAAATTGACTTGAACAAGTGAATAGGAGCTCCCCCTTAAAGCAGGGCATAAAAGAAGCTGGCCTGTTTGCTCCTGCCATAACAAGAGCTCCTTTAGGTCATGAGGAGCCAGGGAAACTTGCTTGATTTATACCGCTGGGGAGGCATTGGACAGACAAAACATGGATTTCAGTAGGATCCGGGATGGTTACCTAGCACGAAGGAGCAGCTTTTCTTCCCCTGCTCCTGCTGCCAACTCCAGCCCAGGTTTTCTGCATTTGACTTGTTTCCCTTGCCCTGGGTGTACAAAGGAGAAACTTGAGCAGAAGCTCGAAGGGGAAAGGTATTTTCTGTCCAGGCTAGGGGAATGGATTGGAAAAGGGGGAAAAAAGAATAATCCATTGCTTCTGTGGTAGATTGACTTCCTTTGATGCTGCGGCAAACGACATCAGTGCCTTTTCCTATAGGTTTTGTTGACTTCCCAGTTGTGCATTTAGGTTGCCTCTTGGGTGGGAGGCAAACGGAGGGAGACAATGTAGAGATATATGAAGCCAGGGTGAGCTGGGCTGGAAGCTTTGGTGGCCTTCCTAGAAGGGAAGACAAAACAGCACCTTGTGTCTGAATTTGCAGTTAATCTCAAAAGCATCCTGGCGACGTTTTTGGTTGCTCATGTGCTCTTTTGGTGCCGACCACAAAGCACCTCCAATTTCCATGTCTTGATTGGAGGGAAGGAAATAGAGAGAAGAAAGAGAGCTGAAAGGGAGCGTCTTATTATTTGGTTATATCTTATTTATGGATTTACTTTGGACCCAGGGGAATACTGCTGAGTGAACTTCAAATATTACCTTATCTTACAAACCAGGCTTTTGATGTTGGCAAGATCAGAGGCTGTGCTCCACAGCCATTGCCAAATGAAGATGGGAGTGAATGCATATGCGCCAAAGCCTGAGATTTCAAAAGAAGCAGTAAAACTACATTCAAGTTAGGTCAGGCACATCTAAGTCAAAAGGCTAAGATAATTGGCTCAGCTTAAATGGCAGCTGACTGGAAAGGAGACTTCAAAACTAGTGTTTCCCCAGAAACAGATTGGCTTAGTCCCAGAGTGGTTAGCTAAAATGTTTATAATTAAACTGTGCTCCTCACTGCCTAAAATTGTGCAGTTCTTTATTCTAGACTTGGATTTAAACACACACACACACACACACACACACACACACACACACACACACACGGGCAAGAAGGAGAAAGCTAGTGGACTGACATGGTTGTCATCTTGTCGTCTTCCAAAAAACACTGTCCCACTTTTGAGGCCATTGAGCTCTTGTATGTAAAAAGCTTTCAAATATTCCAGCATTGGGCAGAAACATTTGGTGTCCCCTCCTCTCAGATCTCACCTTATTATCAAGTGGCAGAGCGTGGCATCTATAGGAGGATTCTTCTAGTTGAGGATTATAACAGCCTTACAATAGATTTTAAGACGGATTTGAAATCAACCCCAACGTATTTACCAAACAGTCTTCTTATCTAAAGGCTTGCCTTTTCTGTCTTCCTTGCCTTCGTGGCTACCTTATGGAGTCTTCCTTGCTCCTATTTTTCAGATGAGAAATTTGTGGGGATGTTAGAAGTCCACCACCAAAGACTGTTTGGTGCATGTCTGGCTGAAAGAAAGCTTGAAACCAAAATAAATACCCCGGGGCAAAATGAGTCCTCTCTCCTCTATGCCTTAATTGGCTTCTTTGGCTACCCTAATTTTAAATTTGAGAAGCAGCTGTCTGTCTCGTTTGCACGAATGCATGATCAATTCTTGCCTTGTTCCAGTGCTCTTTTATTTTAAATATTCAAGAACCAAAAATGCTCAAATCCTCATTAGGATACCTAGTTCTGTTTCTCAGGCTATTAAGGAATGCCCCCTCCTAACATGACACTCATTGAGCCTTTTATTTAAGTTCAATTAACAGCTTGTTCCAAGATAGAGGCTGTTCTTAAGTGAGCCAATTCAGAGGATCCTTCTCATTTCTCCAAATTGCTGCGTTGGGGAGTCTTCCAAACACTGGGGAGAATTGGAGAGGGGCTACCTGGATGGACAAGGAGCATTGAATTAGGACAAAGTGATCCAGAGGGGCCGATAGCCTCATATCACTAAGGTTTCATTAGGGAGAAGGCCACCTTTTCAACCACCAAGAAATTCCCAAACGAGATATAACGAAACCAAGTTTTGTTTTGTTTTTTTAAAACCCAAGTGTTATGGATAAGGATTTAGGTTAGTTAAAAATATATAATAAAAGTCAGAGCAATCTATCAGTACAAGATGAATCATTAAGCCCCCTCACCCCCGACCTCTATGGCTGGGTATCCTGCTGGCTAACCAATAACAGGAGAAAAGAAGAAGCAGTCTTATATTGAATAATCAGAGACCCCGTGGCTTCCCTAGCCGGCCTTTTCTTTCTAAACTGGAAGAGGTTTTTCATATTTTCAGTCAGGTTTTTTTTCTTCCAGGCCCTGTTGTGTGAAAGCATAAAGATTGCCACACACACACAGCAACTCACGTACACTTTTATGCTCTACACACTCTGGATTCCCATGTGTTTCCCGTATGGGATCACTTAATACTTACTCATGATTTTTCCCCTCTCACCCCATTACTAAAACACACCCAGTTCTCTGTCCCTAAATGTTCTCATTTGTGTTATTTTAACTTAGGTTCTTTACTCTGCTCCATGTAGTTGAGATGTGTCTATCTCGTTTTAGGCTGAGATGTGTCTACCTTGTTTTTATGTATGTTGTAAAGTTCTGTTGGTCCATAGGATAGTTTTGACAAGCGGCATGGGAGATTCTTAACTGAGGCCCTGTTCTAAGTTGTATGATTTGAAATTGTAAAATTTCATATCTTGGATTTTCTTCTTGGATCTTCTCTCTCCGCCTCAATATTTTTGCCAGATTTAATAGGTTTGAGAGATTTGAGCTGTCTTCTCTTTCTCTGGTTGAAGAGACATTTCAGGTGAAAAACTAATGCAGTGAAATTGTTGCTTTGAAAGAGGCAAATGTTGTGTGTTCTTCCAGAGGATATCTGGAGTGGCATCTGGTCTGCCATAGATGGATGATGTCTTCTTAATGTCTTGATGTCTTGGAGCTTGAAGATTAAGAGGTGTTTGTGATGTTTCACAGTTGTGCAATAGCTTGTGTGGCAGCACAAATACAAATATGGGAAAGGCTTTCCTTGGCTTGATGGTGCTCCCTTTTACTTCTACCTCCAATGTAAATTCATTTGTGATGGGCTGCTTAATCTAATCCAAAGTTCCACTGCTGTCTGGCTCTTAATTCTGGTTTATTTGGAGATCAACTCTATCACAGTGCAGTCTTAAAAATGCTTTCATGGAGATAAGCCCGATGAAATTCACAATGTATGCAACTGGACATTCCCACATTTTCTTAGTGGGCGTTCTTGATTTCCTTGTGTTTGTTTCAAGAATTGCTACCATATTAAGTATGCTCTTTATTAAGTGGAGTATAGTGGTAAAGGTGTTGCACCAGGAGTAGGGAGAGCACAGTTTCGGTCCACTTTCTGCCACAAGAGCTTCTCTGGAGAGGTGGATCTAGTGGCTCGCACTCAGCCCAACGGACCTCACAAGGTTGTGATGAGGAGGAGCACCATCCTGAGCTCCTCAATGAAACGTGAGGTCTAAATCAGATCAATGAATGTCACAAAAGAATATGCAACTTTTCAGGTTCTCCAGGACTTCCCATCAAATAAAAAGTTACCAAAAATAGGGATCAAGGAAGAAATAATTAGGCCCCCAACTTAGGGCAGGTATTTTAGCCATGTATTCTATTGTTCAAAGCAATTCTTGAAAAAAGGACTTAATTTAGTCATTTGATTTATATCCACCTGTTCTTTAGAAGCTTAAAGTGGTTTACAGGTATTCCTCAACTTATGACCATTAGTTTAATGACTTATGACCAGTCCTCAGATTTATGACCATTACAGCATCCCCAAGGCCACAGGATGAAAATTGACATATATTTAAGATATCCTGGGGTCATGTGAATACCATTTGCGGCCTTCCCAGCCAGCAAACTCAATGGGGGAAGAGCTGGATTTACTTAATGACCACATGATTCACTTAATAACTGCAGTGATTCGCTTAGCTACTGTGTCAAGAAAGATCGTAAAATGGGGCAAAACTCACGTAATACCAAGTGCACCAAGTGTGGTGCGTGCTAGGAATTATGGAAATTAAATCTTAACGCGCTCAAGGAGCCCAGAGAGCTCCTAGCCTACCCCAAGGATGTCACAGGGCTGACTGATGGCATTTTGGAAAAGGAGTCCACTCCTCCCCCCCCCCCCTTTCCCAGCACAGAAGCAGCCAACTAGATTGGTAATTGACTGTTATGTTAATGTTGCCCTTCCCCACGCAAAGAAAATTGGATTGGGCTTTTTCTGTCCTTTGCCACTTAAGGGTAGGCTAGCCTGGGGAAGGGAGCTGGCTTTTCCACAAGAGAAGACAGAAGACATCACTGTTGTAACATCACAACAGAAAGAGGCTGTATTCCAGCATAAGTCTGAGCGGTTGAAGGAATGTGATGCTGTGGTTGGTGTCAGGTTTCTTCTCTGCAGCCAACTTGGCTAGAAGCATCTGAGCTCTTGAAACATAAATGGGATAATCTCCCACAGAGAAGCATGGGAGATGGGGCATTAAAACCTTGTGCCAAACTCCAGTTTCAGGACAAAATCTGGGCCTGTGTTAACAGCCGTATATTATCATGCCATACCTGAGTTCTCCCACCTCCTTTTCTCTCCTGCACAGAGTTTTTGGGTTTATTAACTGGCATTGCCTATTGCCTGTGGATAAATCATATTGTACATCACAGTTAACAAACCACAATATGTTTGTCTAAGCCAAAGCAAACCATAAATGGCTTTGAGTTATGGCCTGGTTCACAGACCATGCTAAAACAGAGTATGGTATGATGTTGGATTAGCAATTACAGATTATAGTTCACAGATGGCGATTTAGTATGTTGTACCAATACACCTGCTATTTGTTTGTTTATTTATTAAACATATTTCTACAGTACCAGAATTTTAAAAAAAATGTTGATGGCTTGCGTGGAATAAATAATGCAGGTAAAATATTGATGGTACCATCTCAAAGTCAGAAATAAACAGGGAAGAGTAATATGCACCTTAAGTTTTATATTTATGTTAGCAAAGTGGAATTATAGGACATGGTCAGGTCCTGTTGCACTCATACTGTACTCACCCAACAAACTGAACTAGAAGCCCATCAAGATAGTTGTTACATGCTGTGTGAACTCTGCCATTATGGTTAGTTTTCAATGCTGTGCAAGCCCAGTACAAACACAAAGCTAATCCATGGATATGTATTTTCAAAAAGTACATTGTTTCTGAAGTGCTTGAAAACAGTAACTGCAGCATATGACATGGTAGAACATGAATAACTTAATGATTACAAATCGAAGCAAATATATGCAGTTTGGGGTTGACCTCTGGAATCCTTGGTGCTCTCTGAGCATGGTAGCTTACTTGCAGACATTTCATAACCCAGCTAGGTAATATCTTCACTGAAGATGTTAATTTAGCCAGGTAATGAAACGTCTGTAATGATTACAATTTATTTGTAAAAGCATGGAAAGTTTTATGAATTTGAACAATATAGAGAACTCACTCAGTTCACTACCAATATCTGCATCCGCTAGCATTCTCTTCCATGTATATTAAGAGTCTTAGCAAGTTAAGTCTCTTTTGTATATCACATAGGAAGAGAAACAGGGGAAAATAAGCGAAAACCTAAACAAATGACGGAATGGATTAGCACAATGAGTGAATTTGGTAAACTCTAGTTTGCTGCTATGACCGAATCTGCAATCTACTCCCAGGAATTTTATACTGTGGAGAAAAAATGGAGTTGCCAAACTAAAGGCTAGGCGGAGAGAGAAGTGATTCAAAAGCGTGATTGGCCACACAAAATAGGAAATTGTCCTCTGCTGAAGGTCTTCAAAAAGAGGTTGGTTGGCCACTTTTCAGGGATGCTGCTGGGGATCCTGTGCTGGGTCAAGGGTTGGACCAGACCATCTCTTAAGGTCCCTTCCAACTATGTGATTTGCATGTTGTACATTTAGAAGCTCTAGTTGCATTGCGTGTTCTTCAGAGGACTTAATGCCTTCTATTTGAGATGATCTTTGAACTGTGCCACCTGCCTTCAGCTTGGTTTTACCTGTTTCTTGGAGGCAAATGGAACTGCAAATGTGTTAAAAATATTGCCCTGTCCACAACCAACTGTACCCAACACATCACATTTGGAGCAGAGTTATTCTGAGGAAGAGATATCCACAGGTTTGAGGAAAGATCTTGCCTTTCTATATTCTCTGTGCTACCCAAACTAAGTTAACAGTTTGGACAATATTTGCATGAGATCAAACTCAAATTGCAATAGGCATCTTCCCCTATTCGGCCTGGTGATCCTCTGATTTCCTATTGGTGATGACACCAGCCAGGGTGGCTTTCTTTAGAATCATGGTGTATAAAAATTAAATAACCTCAGTCACATTTCTGAGAAGGAAGTTATATGAAGATTGCAGGCTCGTTCAATAAGTATTTCCATATAATGATTTTACCTTGGGGGTTTTCAGTTTTCTCTTTAGAGAAAAGAATGAACATTTTGTCTTTATCTCAGATAGAAAGTTGAGAGTTGTGAAGTCATTAACATGGACCACAAATCCCTCCATGAACTTCTATTGGGAAGCAGGAGAATGAGTTTGATTGGGGACTGTTTTTTCTTTCTGCCTGATCACCTAGCAAACTCCCAACTGTCTCATAACCTGGCACATTATTAGTTCATACCTCTCAGAAGGGTAAATGCAGTTCACTTTCCCTTAAGCACTTTCCCTTTAAGCTGAGAGATACAGAGCAGTGGTGAAATCCAATTTTTTTTTTACTACCGGTTATGTGGGTGTGGCTTGGGCATGGTGTGGCTTGGTGGGCGTGGCTTGGTGGGCGTGGCAGGGGAAAAAATCCCCATTCCCTCCCCACTTCAGG
>QLTV01002260.1:1696047-1713311 GCA_003457575.1 Thermophis baileyi
GGTGGACGGATATTGCAAAATCTCCATTCCCACCCCACTCTGGGGCCAGCCAGAGGTGGTATTTGCCGGTTCTCCAAACTACTCAAGATTTCCGCTACCGGTTCTCCGAACTACTCAAAATTTCTGCTACTGGTTCTCCAGAACCTGTCAGAACCTGCTGGATTTCACCCCTGATACAGAGGTTACACAATCTCCTGTCCTAGTTCATAGATTTACTCATATCTATGAATCTTTGAGGATCAGATGTTTTGCATAGGCAAAAACGTCATGGATCTCTTTTGAGGGATGGAGCAGGATTTGAATATATGCAAGTTTGGGTGATGCATCATTATTAAGATAGGAATTGCTTCAGAATGAAGTTCTGGGATTCAGTGGTTCCTCAGGTGTGATCTGGGAACCGCTCGAGATCCATAAGGGAAGCATAGGTGGTCCCTGGTGCAGCAGAAAATAATTTTTAAAAATGGATCAGGTTTTGGTCACTGATCTTGCTCAAAATCTGACAAAGTTGCACAATAAACCTTTAGTAGTAATTTTAAAGTTGGGCTCCTAGGGAGCCAACTGAGAAGAGACTCATATTTGCCAAGTTCTGACCCCTTGTTTATGAGGTGGGCCTCAGATGCTTTTGAACATGAACATGGTCTGTATGAAGGAAAAGTCTGAGAATTTTTGACCTGGTTAAAATATTTTAAACCAGGATCCCAAGCCTCTTTGCTCTCCAGTCTTGTTGAGATTGACATCTCTTAGAAACTCAACCAGGATGAGATATGTAGTCTCAACCCAAGGCAAGGATGCCATTGAATGGTTGCCCAAATCAGTGGAAGGTTTGGGGCGGTACATGGTCTAAAAAAGTTGCCAGTGGCTCAACTTGGCTTAGAGAATTTATGGACTTTCCCACCTCAAAATTCTGCAGATCTGGGCTCAGAAAATATTTTCCCAGAGACAAGCCATTTTTTTCCCCATCTGACTTGTTTTACCAACAGGCCCTTGCAACAATTAGTTTCCAAACATTTTCAAAATGGGTGGCTATGGCATGCATATTTATACTGAAACAAATGCAAGTGGATTTAATTGGATTTGCCTTTAAAAACCATCTGTTTATATTATCTGAGTTAAGGAATAAAAGGGTAGGAGGTTTCATAATAAGGATTTTAGCTTTTTTCCTTTCTTCATATTGAAATAATCAACAAGAGAGTATTCACAATAGCATCCTGAATGACAGCATAATTTTTGACCTCCATGACTGGGGGCTTAAAAATCTGAATGTAGCCTTCAACCAAACACACACACACACACACACACACACACACACACACACACACGTGTGTGTGTATGTAATCACTTTCTTCTTCTTTCAAGGATTTTTAAAGTTGTATAAAATATTGATTTATCCTACCATTTGTTCATTATGCTTACATACAATATGTATATAATATAGAGCCAAGGTGATGGAATAGTTAAAACAGGTAGCCCTCAATTTACCACTAAATGACCATTCAAAGTTACAACAGCACTGAAAAAGTGATTTATGATCACTTACGACCATCGCAACATCACTGTGGTGACGTGATCAAAATTCGGATGCTTGGCAACTGGCATGTAGTTATGATGGTTGCAGTCTTCCGGGGTCATATGATCCCCTTTTTCAACTTTCTGACAGGCAAAGTCAATGGGGGGGGGGGAAGCCAGATTCACGTAACAACCACGTTACTAACTTAAGCATTGCATCGATTCACTTAACAACTATGGCAAAAAGGTCATAAAATGGGGCAAAAGTCACTTAACAACTGTCTTGCTTAGCAATGGAAATTTTGGGGCTCCATTGTGGCTGTGAGTTGAGGCTCACCCGTATGTTGGACTAGGAGTAGAGAAACCCAAATTCAAGTCCATGGTCAACCACGGAAGCTGGTGGGCGACCTTGAACTGGTCATTGTCTCTCAACTCAATCACAACCTCATAGGGTGATTATTAAAGAGGAAAAATGCAGAATGGAGAACTGCATCTATTGCCCTAGGACAGGGGGGTCACTCGCGTCGTCATGGCGGCGTCACGTGACATATCGGGACTTTTCCCCCCTTTGCTAAACTGGGCATGGGCATGGCCAGCACGTGACGCATCCGGCCCATGAGCTGAGAGTTTGACAGCACTGCCCTAGGAGCTTCTAGAGAAAGTTTATTTGTATCTTAAAAATAAATAGTCGATGTGTACATAAAGTTTATATTTGTCTGTGTGTGTGTGTGTGTGTGCTCGCACGCTCATATCTGCCTCTCAATCCATCAGTGCGCATGCATTCAAGCACTAAGCATGAAAGCTACTTCATAAGTTTAAGGAACTGTTTTTTTTTCCTTCTCTCTGAAAATAATGAAAGTGAAGAGGTGAGTGGAGAGTAACTTGACTATTCTAAAAACATTCCATGTCTTCATTTGAAGATTCCTATTTTTAGAGCCCTGGATGCCTTTCTAAAAGGCTATAGATTACACTGGCTTTTCCTACAGGGACAATTTATGTTAAAGTACTTGGCATTTCAGACTGCACCACTGGAAAGACCTGTAATATTGCATGTAGGAAGGGACAGAAGTGCCATCAATCAATCCCTGCTGCTGCTTTTTTCTATTTTAACGTGCCATTTAGCATTATGCCGGGATGCAAGCAAAAACAGGGATTTTCACCTTGAATTGTGACTTTTAAGAAACCACTCGCATTTAAAGTGGAGGGGAAAAAAATAATAAAGAAGGGGAGAAAGCCTTAGCAACCAGGTTCCAGGGTCTAACAAACAGATATGTTCTTCTTTTACCTGTTCCCCCCCCCCCCCGGGAAAAAAAACTTTTTTGTTCTGTTGAAGGGGAGAAAGCCTTAGCAACCAGGTTCCAGGGTCTAACAAACAGAACTTTTCTTCTTTTAACTGTTCCCCCCCCCCCCCGGTAGAAAAACATTTATAGCTCAGTTGAATTTAAATAGGGAAGAGGGGGAAAAAAAAAACAGAGGTTGGCTTGGAAGTCTGAAGGCTTGGCTTCTGCTTATAAATCCAGCTCTGGTCTGTGTGGGGCCATCTCTAAAAGAAAAAAATATATATTTCCCCCTCTCTAAGTATCTATGTAATGGAGGGCTGTTAGCCTCTCATTAAAAGAAAAACTCCAAAGCACTGGCTCTTGATGCAGTTGAATACTTACAAGCTCTAAACCTAATATTATAATTGTTTCTTTTCTCATGTCTAGTGATGGGATCCCTCCTTACAGAATTGGGAGCAAGAAGCAGCTCCAGAGGGAAATGCATCGTAGCGTCAAGGCCAACGGACAAGTTTCTCTACCTCACTTTCCGGTAAGTACTTTTGGAGTTGACGAAGCATTTTAAAAAGCATGCATTCATTTGGTCCATAGATGAATGAATTCAAAGGCCGCCTAGGATGTTGATCGATAGTTTTGAATGCAGGTAGTCCTCGACTTACAACCATTTGTTTAACGATCATTCGAAAGTTACATCGGCAATTTAAAAAGCGACTTAAGATCCTCACACTTATGACTATCACGGTCGTGTGAGTCGGGGCGCTTGGAAACTGCCATGTATTTACCATGGTTGCAGTGTCCCAGTGATTCCCATTTGTGACTTTCCCAGCCAGCTTCCAACAAGCAAAATCAACGGGGGATTCACTTAACAATTGCAGTGGTTCGCTAAGCAACCGTGGCGACAAAGGTCATGAAATCAGGCACAACTCACTTAACAGCCACAACGTTTGGCAATGGAAATTCTGGTCCCGATTGCGGTCGTAAAACAAGGACTACCTGTAATACCATTTTTTATCTGTTTGTATTGGGCTTTATGTGCTTGTCTTTGACCCGGAGTCCTGCGGAATGGCGGTAGGCTATGAATATTGTAAAATAAAGAACGACAGAGATTGTGATTCCCTGTTGTAAGGATAGCTGGAAAGATAATTTCCTAAAATGATAACAGTACTCATTTTCTCTTCCCACCTGTTTTACTCATGTTGCTTAGACATATCGGATTTGTTTTATCCGCCACAGAGAAGTTCATTTTGCTCTGGAGGATGTTGACCCAAGTGCTGCTTAAAGTATACCTGATCTAGGAATCTGCTTTGTGCTAGGCCAGCCTTTTGGGCACCAAGCCCTGGTGTCTGGGGATTGACAATCCCTTCCTGCACCCCTTTCTGCTTCTCTTCTCTGCTGTTTGAGAGGGTGGGATAAAGAGAAATAGGGTAGTGCCCAGAGAGAAAGAACAGATATAGAGGTAGTCCTTGATTTATTGGCCACAATTGAGCCTAAAATTTCCACTGCTAAGCAAGACAAGTGAGTTTTGCCCTATTTTACGACCTTTCTTGCCACAGTTGTTAAGTTGTTATGTCACTGCAGTTGTTATGTTAGTAACACGGTGGTTAAGTGAATCTGGCTCCCCCATTGACTTTGCTTGTCAGAAGGTCGCAAAAGGTGATCACATGACCCTGGGACACTGCAACCATCATAAATACATGCCAGTTGCCCAGCGTCCGAATTTTGATCATGTGACCACAGGGATGCCCACAACAGTCGTGTGAAAAACAGTCATAAGTCACTTTTTTCGGTGCCGTTGTGATTTCAGACGGTCACTAAACAAATGGTTGTAAGTCAATGACAACCTGTGTAAGTGGACTTCCATAGAATACAACATAAGAATTCTTTTTTTAAAAAAGAGAGAGAGTTGTACTGTATACTTTCCAAATTTTGGAAATTCTTCCTGGTATTTGGACCTGAAAATTTTCCTTTCCACTTTTCCCCTTCTCTCTTTTTTAGAGCTATGGAGAACAACTACAGGGGAGGTTTAGAATCTGCCCTAAGATGAGATCAATGAAAACATGACTTGGACTCCTGACCCAGCTTGGGAGTTTCTGGAAGCATCTGGCTAGCAGCTATTAGTGGGGAAATGTTGGGCTGAGATGATTGTTGGCTGAATCTGCCAGATGTCTTGGACGCTAAGTTCCAAGATTCCTAGCCAAAGGCTGGCCTGGATGATTCCTTTCCCGAAGGCTCTGGGTCTGACATGAGACTGCCCTGCGTGTGTGTCATTCGTGGATAGATGATTGGTAGAAAACTGGGCTTGTTTTATCCTGCTTGTTTGCTGCTGCAGGACCGTTCTAAAATGCCGGTTTCCTCCCTCTGTTAAACCATGTGATGGATCGGCTTGAGGGCGGTAAGAGAAAAAGGGGGAAATCTCACTGTGAACTTCCACAGCTGCTTTATTTTATTTTAGGGCTTTTTTAAAAAATGCTTTTCATTTGCTGTTCTGCTTCGGGATGTCAAAGAGTGAGAAACGCACCAGGAGGAATTACGTTCTCATTGAAGTCACTGGGCCTTCTGCTATTTGTTTAAGCAGAGCCAGGATTTCTCCCCCTTTTTAGCAACTGTTAAGGCAGGAAATAGATTTCCCAGGTCCTCCAAAGGAAAAAGGATATTTGTACCAAAAAGTCTCCCCTCACCTCCCATTCCGCCCCCATCCTAGGTCTTCTTGCTTGTTGGCTTCCTTGCAAGCAGTTAATCTAATAGTGCTTGTTTGGAAATTTGAGTTCTTTTCTCATCTCAAAGTACAGAGGGTTTCAGGGTATTATGCTGTGTAATTCTTGTGGTGCAGCTTTCTTTAGCATAGGGTCTTCTTAATATGTTGCCCTAGAGCTCCATCATCAATCATCTCCAGCCCAGTAGGGCAAATTTGACTGCAGCTCCCATCATCCCCAGTCAATGTGCTGAAACAGAGATGTGGGATGTGGGAGCCCACGTGCTTGGAGGACACGAATTTGAGGGTGTCAGTTGGAAGTGAATACTTTTCAGCTACTGTAGGTTGTTACATAGGCAAGTACAAGCTGGAGGCTTTTAAGAAGAAACTGGACATTTGTCTGAAATGATATAGGGTCTCTTTCTAGAGAGAAGGGACCTCCAAGGTCCCTTCCAACTCTGATGAAGTTCTATGTTCTAAACTTATCTTGTGATTAATGTAAGCAAATTCAACTTCCTGTTCTCTTAAGGGATGAGAAATCCCAGGTGAAATACTGTATGTCTCTGAGATGGATGGGGATTGTCTTAGGGCACGGGTGTCAAACTTGCGGTGGCACATTGCTGTCACGTGACGTTTTGCGATGTTTCTTCCCTTTGCGGAGCTGGGGTGAGTGTGGGCTGCATGTGACACATCCGGCCCGCGGGCCGCCATTTTGACACCTCTGGAGACTCTAGGGTCTTTGGTGCTCTCTGAGCTTGGTTGTTTACTTGCAGATGTTTCATTAGGTAACATCATCAATGCTTAGTCTGTGGCACTAGCACTGATGCTGTTATCTAGTTGGGTAATGAAATGTCTGCAAGAAAACAACCAAGCTCAGAGAGCTCCAAGGACCTCCATTTCAACCCTGAACTACAAATATTTTCCTTTATTGGTGTCTAGGGTTTGCATGTCCCCATGTATTTATTTATTGGTATGTTTGTTTATAGTATTTTCTTCTGCTTCTGCCATTAAAAAAAAAGTTCTCTATAGCTTCTGCTTGTAAATTAGATTATTTTGTCCTGGGGCGTGCAAATCGACTTTCTCTGTAAGGCAGTGCTTTGATCAGGGAGCTGAATAGAGCCAGCTTGTGTAAGAGTGACAATTTCCTGCAGAGTCGCCTTTTTCTCCCCTCACATCATTTCTGAAACTAAGTGGTTACCAGAGAGAGAGAGGCCCTACCTCACCTCATGGGCAGCCTGTGAAAGCCTTGGCAGTTCAGCTCCCCCCCCCCTTAAAAAAATAACCTCAAAAAACGCCCCAAACAAAAAAAAGTATTGTGTGTATGTTTGTGTATCCAGAACTGGAGGGCAAAGAAGGCAAGAAACAGGAGTGCTTGTGGGGGAGATGAGAGGAGAATAGAGGGGGGGCCTTTCTCCCTCCCCTTCCTGGCTTCTTCCTGGCAGAGATTTTTGCTTGCCTTTTCATATTCCAGCCTTGATTTGGAGGTGCTGCGTTTTCCCTTGATAGATCTGCTGGAGGCAGCCAGGCTCAGCAGTGTAGCGCCGTTTGCCCGTAGCAGCTTCCTTCATTTTCTGTACAAAGAGATGGAGGGCAGGGAGGGGGGAGAAGAACAGAGGGAGAGAGAGGGAGAAAGATCCAGGACACTGTTGAGACAACACTACCTCAAAGGTGCCCAGTGTGTAGCCAGGAAATAAATTACCAGCCCTTCTCTGATCTGCCACCATTTGACTCCTTTTCTTTCCCTCCCTCCCTCCCTCCCCCGCTCCCTTCCCTTTTTCTCCCCGTCTTATTTTTATTTTAATTTCCAACTCCTTTCTGTTTATACTCCACTTTTATTCCTTGAGTTAAAGTCTCTCTCTCTCTCTCTCCCCCTCCCGCCTCTGAGTTTTCCATTTGATGTTTGACAACAGTCTTTGAAGATTTTCTACTTCAGAGTAGCTACTGATGGGCTGGTTGTACTACAGAGAGAACAAGCAGGGTTCCTCGGAGTGCGACCAACTGCTCCTGCCGAAGGCAAACGCTATTGGGGAAGATGTCACTCCATGAGGCCACAGCACTTGCTCATAAAAATCCAAAGCAGACCATGCCTAGTTGCGGTCGTCTTTTCATCCAAACATGGAGACACAACAAGCTGAACGGAGCCAGCCAGCCTGCTCCTCGAACTGAGCTGCTTTTGCCCGCGCTGCCTGTTAAACTTGGCTTATTGTCTCTGTCCCCGCTCTGTGTAGAGAACCCACCGGCTCCCCAAGGAAATGACCCCCGTGGAACCCGCCACCTTCGCGGCCGAGCTCATCTCTCGGTTGGAAAAGCTCAAGCGAGAACAAGAGACCATGGATTGCTTGGAAGAGAGGCTGCAGCAAATCACAGAGGTAGGGACCTGACCCCCCCCCCCGCTCCCTTTGCATGGGTTCCTGCTTGGTGGCTCTCCCTTTTGCTGAAGGGGAGGGTGGGCGAGAGGATGGGCAGGAAGAAGGAGGAGAGAGAGAAAGAGAGAGGGAGGGAGGGGGAGGGAGGGAGAGAGAGAGAGAGAGAGAGAGAGAGAGAGAGAGAGAATATGAATGAATGAATGAATGAATGAATGAATGAATGAATGAATGAATGAATGAATGAATGAATCTTGGCTCAGGTCATCCTTCCGTGAAGAAGGAGGGCCAGGTGTGGAGAGGCACTGCAGTCACACAAGCTAATGAAACCAGAGCAATACCACTGTGCCTGTTCGCTGCCAGCTGAGGTCTCTTGGGGCTATGCGCGCGGATGCCTCAAATTCTGTCAGCATCTATGTAACTAGGCACTGGCCCAGATATCTGTCAAGGGGCAGGAAGGCATAATGTATGAAGAGCTTTACGAGGACTCCTCGTTGAGCTCTGCTGATTGAGTCATTGTCCTTCACGTTTTGTCCTGAAGGATGACGAAAAGGAGATCTCTGACACGCCTGTCGCTGCCCAGGGCAACCGAGAGCTTGTAGCCGTGCAACATCAGCAGCACCCCCTCACGCTCCTTCCCACCGGCAGCTACGAAGATGATCCTCAGGCCATTCTGGACGACCACCTGTCCCGCGTGCTTAAGACTCCCGGGTGTCAGTCTCCCGGCATGGGGCGGCATAGTCCTCGTGCTCGTTCCCCCGACCGACTCCCGGGGGGCAAGTTCCTGCTAACCACCCCAGGCAAGAACGCCGTGCCTGCGGCTTGTGCTCTTCTCAGCAAAGGATTTGTCACCAAGCAGACCACCAAGCATGTTCACCATCACTACATCCACCACCACACCATTCCCAAAACGAAAGAGCAGATAGAAGCTGAGGCAGCCCAGCGGGTCCAATGCTTGTGTGCCGGGGGCACTGATTATTATTGCTATCCAAAATGTAGAGGACACGCAAAGGGGGCGGACCTTCCTGTCGCTCAGCTGGAGCCATTTGGGTGAGTTTCCTCTTGGGGAAGAGTTCTAACGGCTTGGGGTGGCTGGGATTGGTCCACACTTGGTGAATTGTGCCTGTTTGTCTAAAAGCTAAAGAGACTGCTGGGAGTTGGTGCGATGAGGGGAGAGTGGAGATGGGACCAGGGAGGAGAAGCCCGTCCAACTGGGGCATGAGGTTTTAGCAGAACTCTTGCTGTGTAATGACTAGCCACCAGAGACTAAGTGTTGTTCTTCTCTCTCTGATGGAAGCCTCAGCAGAACTGGGACCCTTCCCAAAAGGAACTGTAAGCTCCAGGATGGCCTCATCCTGCCAGGTGGAGAAGGAGGTGGCCCCCCTGCCCCACCAGGCATACCGCTACCCAGTGGGGAAGCCGATCGCTCCCAGAACGTCTGGCAGTGGATGTTGGAGAGTGAAAGACAATCTAAGCACAAGCCCCATAGGTAAATATCAGCTGTCTGCAACACTCTTGCTCCTGGTAAATATTTATCTATTACACAGCTGTCTATTTTTACAATCACTAAAAACAAATGAAGCTCTTTTGCTCCTCTGGTTTAATATGAAAGCTGTTCTGCGGAACCAGAAAAACCACAAAAATGTCATGTTTTTGGCAAAAAAAAAAAATCCCTTTTCATGTTATGACAGACTTTTTTCTCTCTCTTTTTTTCTTTCTTCTCATTGAGAATGCACAGAACAGAAGCTGCTATGAAAGGCCCATATTTCAGCTTTTATAACCTTGCCCCTTTGGTCCCTTGTCTTTTTCCAGCACGCAAAGCACGAAGAAGGCCTACAATTCTGACTCCACCAGAGGTGCATCTGGGGAGCATCTGGCCCGTCACCACCAGTGGGGCAACAGCAGCCACCCAAGGGCTGTGCAACCTGCCCACCCCTTTGTCCAGGATCCCGCCATGCCTCCACTGACTCCACCCAACACCCTGGCCCAGCTGGAGGAAGCTTGCCGCAGGCTAGCCGAGGTGTCCAAGCCACAGAAACAACGGTAACTTCCCACAGATTGGGGTGTCAAAGCAGAACACCACCACCACCACCCCCCCGCTGGGCTGCTGGGTTGATGTCTGCTAAAAGCAATCCAGTCCCTGTTGAAGACAGGCTAGGCGGAATATTCTGGAATAGGCCTGTAAAAACCATAGATTGCCTAACAAAAGCATCTGCAAACAGAATCTTTTCAAATTCTCTAATGTGTTGCAAAACGTAGAGTCAGATTAAATGTATAACGGTGATCAACTAGAACAATGGCAAATAGGAGGCCAGATTAATAAAGCCCCTTTTTCCTCAGGAGAGATTTAGATGGTTGTTTGTGTATTGGTTACTGGGCTTTTAAGCCACTCCGTTCAAACTGACTCTGAGTAACATACAATTCCCCAAATCTGTAGGTTAAAATAGACAGGTAGGCTAATAAAACTTGGATTGAAAGATAAGGATCCATATTTGGCCTCACCAACCTAAAGCTTTTTCACTTTTACTTTTGAGATATTTTTGAAAAATGAAACAAAAGAGCTGAAACTGGCTTCATTTTATGAGTTAGTTTTTGGCTTGCTCAAGCTGTTGCATGGGCTTATTTATTTATGAAATTGAATGTTTTGTCCATGTCACTATCAAGCGATTCTTAGGTTTTGGAACAGTCAGTGCCTCAGTCTTATCATTCAGGATGCACCCTACAAATTGTAAACACTCTAGTCAAAGCAATTCGAATCTTCCAATTTAACCTGGTTTGTTCGGTTTCCTTAATGAATGCTTCTGAAACAGAAACCAGTTAAGTGGTGGGATTAAAGCTTTAGCCTGTCTTTGGATGATGCTGAGATACTTTAGGCTTTAGTATGTGTAATATTTCCTTGCTCGTTTCAGCACATCGGTCTTGAGTGCATAAATGGGATTTGGAGAAGGTATTAATGGTTTTCCTGTATCTCTTCCCCTTCCTCTCCCATTTCCCAATCCTTCAGATGTTCTACTTCAAATCAGCTTAGAGATCGAAACCACTTGGCTTCAGTACCAGGAGGGAACGGCCCTTTCTGCACGACAAACACGGCATCAGAAGAGTGAGTGCAATATAAACAGTAGAGAGCTGCTGGTTCCTTTTTTTTCAAACCCAATTTTATTGCTTTGGAAGTGGAGCATTTACAAGGGAGTTTGATTCTTTTTTTTAAAAGGCCTATAGCGAACACCAAACATTTTCAAATCTTGGTTCTCTAATTCTCCCCTTCTTTTTGTTTGCATTCCAGTTAAATGGACAAAGATTGGTGGATTAGTCTAATTACAGGATAGTTCTTCTTTGACAAGGAATCTGCTAGAGTCTAAATAATTAAAGTTTTCTTTCTTAGATGCTGCATCTTAAGCAATGAGTAATGTTTGAAGTCCAAGCTTAGCCACATGACTATCCCTTTTCATTTTTAATTGGCTGACCTTAAGCCAGCTGTCTGTGCTAGTGCTTTTTTTTTTTTTTTGCTTCCTGAAACCACTCTACAAAGACTTGGAACAAATTAGGAAGAGAAAATTATGGCAGAGTAGCCTTTGGTGACCTTTAGACGTGCCAAGTCTGGCTTGTCTCAGAGACGGCCTTGTCTTCATGCCACTGAAGATTCTTATTTCTGCAACAGGTTCTGTTTTCTTGAGGTTCCCAAGGTGGAACCAGAACTTGGCTTTCTCTTCCCTTTGACAGTGGTGTCAAAATATCAAAACAGATGTGGCATGTCTCTGTTCTCCCCCCCCCCAAGTCCGAGATACAAAAACAGTGGCAGCTTTTGATGTGCTGTTCCACACAAGTTAGGGCTTTCTAAATTGAGTTTGGTGTAAAGGAATGCATATATAGAATATATATATATATATATGCCACTTCCTTGGCATTGTAGGTGAATCGGAAGATCTGAAAAGCCAGGCTAGGGATGGAACGTTATGGAGAGAATCTATCTATGCTGCCACTAGGAGTTGAGAATGGTTTGATGACACATACATATGTGAAAGTTAGAGTACTTTCAAAGTTTGGGTTATGGACCTTAGGCTTCCCCTGCCCTGTGAAATAGACATTGCAAATTATTGTGGAGGCTCAGTTGTCGTTCCTATAGTGTTATCAAAAAATTAAGCAGTTGTGAAATGTCCATATGGGCCATCCATTAAACAAAGAATTGCTTTTTTGTTCCATCCTGACACTTTAGACAATGTTGGTCCTTTCATTTCTTCCCTTTACTGCTATCACACACACACACACACACACACACACACACACACACACACACACACACACACAACCTGTGGAGAACAGGGGATAAGCAAATCAATGGGGTAAATCTGGGGGCATCTCTGCTTAGTTCCAGGCACTTTGGCGAATGGTCAGAGATGATGAGAATGAAGTACTTTAAACAATCTGAAGATGAACCAATCACATTTTTAATTAGGTAGCCTGCGCACCATGAACACCCAAAAGGTTTGGAGAACAGCCGAACTATATGAAGTTTTCCAAAGGGCATAAGGTTGGGGTATGTTCTATACACAGGGAAATGAGGTGTTTTAGGCCACGGGAATCGCCACTGAGAAAGCACATTGTTGAGCCCCCACCTCACGTGGAATAGGGACCGTTGGCAAGACATGTCCTTGCTACAGGAATGCACAGGAGGGATTTCCCTGTAGGTCCCTTGGAATCGAAAGCAAATCAGCAACCGGTGTGGCACCTGCAGCATTGAGGTTATCACGACCATATTGATGGTTAGCAGATAGGCTGCTGGACTTTGGGACAACTGTAGCATCCAAGCCTGAGATATCTTCAGAGGCAGACCCACATAGAATGTTCTTAGTCAAGAATTTCCCAATCCAGATAGGC
Source organism: Thermophis baileyi (assembly GCA_003457575.1). NCBI lineage: Eukaryota > Metazoa > Chordata > Lepidosauria > Squamata > Dipsadidae > Thermophis > Thermophis baileyi. The sequence goes on from QLTV01002260.1 coordinate 1,708,761, forward strand.
CTGTACTTGACACACTAACAAGAGGTAGGCAAAAGCTTTCTTAGCCATACCTTGCACCTGCCACTTTCCTGTAGGTCCCCCTAATTGTAGATCTCTTCTATTAGGGGAATATAACTCCCTCTGGAGCTGAACTCGGAACTTGGATAAGGCCAGACCTATCACAGACATAGAGCAATACTGACTTGCAGGGATTTAATTTAAGCTTTTTTTGACTCACCCAGGCCCTCACAACCTCTAAGACCTGGGTCAGGATTTCTGCAGGATTTCTGACTCAGCCTGGGATGGATATGCTGTATATAATGGCAATATTTCACTCCAGGTGACATAGGATCTCACTAATGGTTTCACATACTGTAGATACTGAATAATTTGGCCACTGTAGCAAAGGAAGAAGAAGCACTGCAAAAGTATGTTTCCCATCCCCGACTCTTGCATAGAGTCCAAAAGTATATAATGGGCTATCATATTGAAACGCAATGAGAAGTATAATAGGTCTAGGAGAGATTAAGCCTTGTCATCTTGGTCTTGAAAAGGATAACTCACTTTTGCAAAAGAGTCATGATTTATTTGTAATCTATAGTTTGAAATCATGGTTTGTTGTAGAGATTGTGGCTGTGACTAAATATATGCAGAAAAAAACCTTGGTTTGTTTATGGGTTCCTGGTTTATTATTGGATTGTTTTGGGGCTCCACCCATTTAGTCGGTTCGCAGAATTGTAAAACAAGGCCAGCTAAAAAAAGGAAGAAGACAATTCAGAGATTGGTCAAATAAGCCATGATTATTTTGTATCTCTGCAAGACTTATTCTGGTTTGTTTGAGCTTATTCAAGCCATAGCTTAAGGAAATCTTGGTGTAGGATCATGTAACAATTCACCCAATATTTTCATAAAATTAATATGGAATGCAAAAGTTGTACATGACAGCAGAATCATTGATAAAGTAGAATTTGAAGCCTATAGTCAGTAACTTAATATATAAAGACAGTTAGAAATCATGTAAAACCCAGTAGTTTTATGGGGTTTGGCTGCTTGACCAGTCCCAGAAAATCTTCATGAATATCTATTGAGGATTTTTAATAACAAATTAAGACAAGAAAAAAAAATTCTGAAGCTTTCTAGACAATACTTAGCCAAGACATTTATACTTAATATGATGGGTTTTTTTTAAAAAAAACTCAGAAGTCTCAGTGGAACACTTCCTTTAGCAATATTTATTCTCTGAATCCACATGTAAAAGTTTCAGTGACTGAGAACTGTTGTGCCAGTTGGTTTCAGATATTGTACAAAGTTATTATTTGCTTGGTATTTAGTTAGTTCGACTACAGTCATTGTGGTTTATAAATCCCTCTTTCATGGCCTAGCCTGGAATGGGAACCCAGATATGTATAAATTAATCCAAAAACTACAGAAAACAAGCCATGGCTTAGTGTGATGTATGAATTCATTCAGCCTCGGGATTTGTCATTGCTCTTTTAAAGAACCAAGCACAACCTTTTTTGTATCAAGGACCACTTGGTCTTGAGGTAGATCTTAAGCAGACAGTGAATGGTCCTACCAATTCTATCACGTTTCAGGATTCTTTTATTGAATGTTTGTTGGCTCTTTCTTCAGAACCCTTGTTCCTTTCTCTTTTTGACATCTCTTATTTAACATCCCCATCACCTTGGCACCCTCAGTGCCAAGGACCGAATTGTCACTTGAAAAGGATTTTTAGTCTAAGAATTGTTTGCAGACTCAGGAGTGCAATTTGTCCTTCACTTCTCTAATTAACTGTAGCAACATGAAATTGGTGATCCAAGGATGGGTAAACCAACGGGAGTATCCAACAAGTTGAACTGAACAAATCCATTTGTAAAACGGGGGCCATGGCTGAAGCAATGCTAGTGTCATTGTATTATTGTACATCACTTGATCATCTGCTCCAGTGATCAGTCCACATAGGGTTCCCCTCATATGTCTCCTGATGTAGCTGAAAGTTCTTTCTCAGAAAAGTTGCCAGAGGGTCTGAGCAATCTGCCCAAATTCATCCAATAATTGAGGGTTGGGATAATCCTACAGCTGCAGACTCATGTCCCCTTCATCTGGACATGAAAACAATGTAGGATTGCCTTGTTGAATCTTCAAGGGTTGCAGACATTTGTTAAGCAAATCCCTTTCCAAAATATTTAGACTTCAAATATGTACAATAACAAGTTGGCCAGTCTTAGTAAGCTGATAATTAAAGACTGTATATCTCCATTGAAAACTTTGCACAATACATGCCTTGGTCTTTGTTTTTAACCCTTTTTCCACAGTCAAAGTTCCCATTTTTAAAAAATGATCCAGCAGCAATGCTTGTCAACTTAGTGGGCCATGAGTTGGAATCGCCTTCCAAATTGAGGAGCTAGTTAATAACAACAAGGGTGGTTGAAGTCCACAAAGTTGGACAGCAGGTATGGGGAAGGCTACCTGAAATTCTTCAGTATTTAATACACAAATAAGTCTCCAGCTTTGCTTTCCTCAATTTTTCAATTACTTGATGTGGTTAGTTGACTTTCTACGCCTTTGTGTAATTGTGCCTCTGAGTGTGACATAAATGTTTTGTAAATGTTGTGAAGCCATACTTATTTTCTCTCCTCCCTCCTTTATGTTTCAGTCACAAAGAACCAAAGAAACTCCCTGTTGTTCACTCCTCCCAGCCTAGTGAGTTGGTTGTCACTTATTTTTTCTGCGGAGAAGAAATTCCCTACAGGAGGCTGTTAAAGGCCCCGAGCCTGACACTTGGGCACTTTAAAGAGCAGCTGAGCAAAAAGGGAAATTATAGGTAAGCATCTTTGTGGTTTCTTTCTTCTTTTTCTTGTGTTTGCACAGACTGACTGCCAAAATAACCACGATGTATTTGTAAGCAGCCTCCCACAAGGAAAGGTTTATTGTTCTCTTTTGAAGGTTGGCTGCAACTCGTTCACTAGATGAAGTTTTTCTGACTTCTTTATGTTTACCCACCCAGCAATAGTACTCAGCAGGTGGGTCGGTTGCTCCAGCAACCGAACTGAGATCTCATCTGGTGAGTAGATGTGAGATTGTCGGCTGGCTTGCCTTTTGCAAGTTGACAGACTTGCATAATAGGTATCTCTTCAAAGTTCTTATTTCCTTTCTGAGATGATACACTGCTGCTTTAGAAGTTTCCTTTCTTTCATCAGTTTGGTTACACTTTACCTGATTATTCTGATTTCGCCATTTGGGCCCTAAAAAAAATAAATGAAAGGAACAGGACAGTCATCAACTACGGAGATACTAATGGAAGTAAAATTGTTGGGGACCTGCATCTGATAGCTATAAATGAGTACATATATTCCTGCATTTTGTTTATAAGGGAAAGGGTCTCTAAAATGTGTTTTTTCCCCTTTGATATTGGTTGATTTAGCTTTGCAGATAAAACAGTCAAGTGTTACCAAAGTCCCAATTGGCCATGCAAAATATTGTAACCTAATCTGTGAATGTCAATGGCTAACTGACTTTGACTATTGTACTTAGTGAAGTATTTGTTCAAATGCCATCTGTTAGGAAAGAGTTGGGGCTTCTTTTGAGGGTAGATATTCCAATATGTTCTGCAAAATTAGAGTGTATTATCAAGTGAAGTCCTGAGGGCAGATTTACCCAGCAGATAACATCAGCAGGACCTTTTGATCTCCATACCTGTCTACTTTCTTACCCATCTATCAGTCTGCTTCCTTATTTTAGGTTGACTTTTAAAGTCCTCCTAAAGGGCTTATAACCTATCTTAGGACTTCCTATGTAATTATTCAGAGAATCAACTTGTCCCATCTCCCTGTTACTGAGGCATACATATTAAGCAGGAGTTATTATCTCTGGTGATGGTAGAGAACATCTTGAGGAATGCTTTATTGCTCCATTGGAACAGGTGGGGCTTCATTTCACAATATGACCCTCTAACCCAGCGGTTCTCAACCTGTGGGTCGTGACCCCTTTGGGGGTCGAACGACCCTTTCACAGGGGTCGCCTAAGCGCGCGCTAGCCTGCCATCTTGGTGCCACACCCCCTTTGTCACCTCATTGTGCGTGGGACGGGGCGGGGCGGGGGGTCACGGCATTAGGAAGGTTGAGAACCACTGCCCTATACCATTGCAGACAAATGGCTATCCAATCTCTTCTTAAAAATCTCAACCTCGACCAGTTTAAGGAAGGTTGAGAACCACTGCTCTAACCCAAAAGTTAACAACATGGCGGCTGCAGCTACTATCTTCCATTATCGCCCTGAAAGAACAATCTGCAATCTTCCCATTTTTTACATCATTCCAGTCAAAGCTTCTAAGTTTTGTGAAAAAGAACCAGTTAGGAAGCATTGGAATCAAAGTTTGAAACTTATTTAGTCTATAATTGATTGAGCTCATAAACTACCCCGAGATTACTGCTAGACTCACGCTGACATTGGAAACAAAACTTCCAAATAGTCACAGGTATTTTTGGAAGATCTACACCTTAAAAGGTTGTGGTTTTTTTTTTTTTTTTTTTTATTATAATTTTTTTTTTTTTTTTTAAGACTGGGTCTTGT
>QLTV01002260.1:1713432-1733560 GCA_003457575.1 Thermophis baileyi
TTAAAAGGTTTTGTTTTTTTTTTTTTTTTTTCTAAATAAGAAAATTTATTTATTTTCTAAAGACGGGGCCTGGATAGGCATCAAAGCCCTCTACGGGAGGAGACTTTAGTCTCTCTGTCCTTGTAGGAGAGAGGATGCGGATTTGAGAAAGAACCTCTGTATTTTTGGAACTTGCTCTCCAAAGAGACTTGCTTGTCCTTGGCTGTTTTGGCACCAGCTTTTCATCTGCCTGCATTTTTGGACAGCTTTTCTGTCATGGTTTAGCTGACATTTACAGAGATTTCCTCTGTTGCTTGGTTATTATTTTATGACTACCTGCCTTTTTAAAGGATGCACCTTAAGGTACTTTTGACTAGCTGTCTAGCCCTGACCAAAACTAGAATGTAAATGCTTGAAATACCTAAGGCCCATCTTTACAGATCAAAGGGTATCTTCATTTGTTACCAGAATTGTACATTGACTGATAGGAACTTCTTATGTTTTGTACTTTGTAGGAAGCAACACCAGTATGGAAACTCTGCCAGGGAGTTTCCCCTTCCTTTCCTGATCCTAGCCTCAAATGAAGGGTTCCCTGATTTAATTAACTAGAACCAAACTATGTGGATGGTATTGAGTGAATGGAGGTTAAAGGCATTGCGAAGGACTTGTGTGGTTAAAACTCTTATTGTCTAACCTCCCACTGGAATAATATGGAGTCTCAGAATCTTATTTTAGATCGGTGATGACAGCTTACTCCAGAGCCTTAGATGGAATTTCGAGAGATATAATGTATCTCTATAATCTATAATGTCTGTAATCTTTGTTGAGATTAAAACTGGATATATAGATTTTTTATATATTATTCTGAATTTTGTATTCACACTGAAGCCCTGCCTCATAAGCAGGAGTGAAATCCAGCAGGTTCTAACAGGTTCTGGAGAACCGGTAGCGGAAATTTTGAGTAGTTTGGAGAACTGGCAAATACCACCTCTGGCTGGCCCCAGAGTGGGGAGGGAATGGGGATTTTGCAGTATCCTTCCCCGGCCACGCCCACCAAGCCACGCCCACAGAACCGGTAGTAAAAAAAAATGGATTTCACCACTGCTCATAAGCTAAAGATGTAGCTTAACCCATCTTCAGCCTGTTGGCAGTACAGATAGGCCTCGACTGATGACAATTGAGCCCAAAATTTCCATTGCTAAGCAAGACAGCTGTTAAGTGAGTTTTGCTCCATTTTGCAACCTTTCTTGCCACAATTGTTAAGCGAATCACTGCAATTGTTTAAGTTAGTAACACGGTTGTTAACTGAATCTGGCTTCCCCGTTGATTTTGCTTACCAGAAGGCCGCAAAAGGGGGGGATCACATGGCCTCTGAACACTGCAACTGTCATAAATATGAGCCAGTTGCCAAGCATCCGAATGTTGATCGCTTGACCATGGAGATTCTGCAACGGTCGTATGTGTGAAAAAAGATCATAAGTCACTTTTTTCCAGTACTGTTATAACTTCAAACCAGGGGTGGGTTCCTCCCAGTTTGGACCAGTTCTCCCGAACCGGTAGTGGCCCACTGGTGATGTCACGATGACGTCACCAAACCGGATCGGTCGGTGCCGGTCCGTAGGGGCCGCCATCTTTTTTTTGAATTTTTTTTGAATTTTTTTAAATTTTTCTTTTCTTTCTGAGCATGTGCAGAAGCCGACTTCCAGTTCTGTGCATGCGGTCGTCATCTTTTTTTCGGCTTTTTTCCCCCTGGATTTTTTGTTACTGCACATGCGCTCGAAGCATGTGCACGCCCATGAGGCGCGCCCATGCGGCACAGGAGGGAGTGAACTGGCAGCGAGGTAAGTTGGAACCCACCCCTGCTTCAAACAGTCAAATGAAAGGTTGTAAGTTGAGGACTATCTTAATAAGAGGGAGATGGGCTAGTCTGATGGATAGAGATTTGCTTACCCTTGTGATAACCATCCTGTTAGTGTAGATATGAAGATTGAATATCCTGTCACGATGGGAATTTGGGGCCTTCTAGATATAATTAGACCAACTCCCATTTTCCTTAAAATTGGCCATTCTGGCTGAATCTGGGGTGTGTCCCATTCAAACCCCACATGGAAAGCCACGGTTCCAAACCCTACTGCATACATATTGTACTAGGTCTTCACGTGGTTTATGTTCAGTATAGCATAAGATAAAAGCTCAGAGGTAACCACTTTCATACAATTACCCGTGGATAATGTTTATTTGGCAGCCCCCAACTTGTAGCCTAACTTTCATTAGGAAACACCACCGTTACAGCCAGGGGTGGGTTCTAACTTACCTCGCCGCCAGCTCGCTTCCTCCCGCGCCGCATGGCTGCGCGTGCATTGCGTGCCGTGTGGCCACGCCGTGCGGGCGCAGTGATGAAAATTCACAATTTTTTTTAAAAAAAGCCAAAAACAAGATGGCGGCGCATGCACAGTGCCGGGGACTCGGCTTCTGCGCATGCGCAGAAGAAGAAAAAATAGCAAAAAATTAAAAAAAAAAATCCAAAACAAATAAATCCAAAAAAAAAGATGGCGGCGTCCACCAACCGGCACCGACAGAACCGGCTCCGTGACATCACCAGCGGTTTGCTACCGATTCTATAGAACCGGTGCGAACCGGGAGGAACCCACCTCTGGTTACAGCTTTACAGGAGCTCATCTGTAAGGACAGTAGGCTTGACCATTTTTAAAAAAAATCCCAGCTGGCACATTGCGAGTAATGGAATTCCCATATGTTCATCATGTCTGTGTGGGCCAAGATTTTTGGGCCTGTGGCTACTGAACATTTATCGCTTCCATCTTTGCAAAGATGGAAGCGATAAATGTTCAGTAGCCACAGGCCCAAAAATCTTGGCCCACTGGATGGGATTTTTTTTTTAAAAAAAACATATTTTCTTTACAGAGACAGGCCCTGATTTGTTCTCAGCAGGCTCTGAAGTTAACCGTCCTAACCATGGTGCTGCGTATAGTGGCAGACTGGGAAGTCCTTGTTTTTAGACAACACCAGGGAAAAAAAAGTTAGGATGTCACGAAAAGTGCTCCACCTAAACTCAAAAACTCTCTGAACATTGCAACTTGAACCTTGGCATGATGTAATTGTTGGCTCGACTTTCAACCATTCTTTAGTGACCAAAGTTACAACGGCACTGAAAAAAGTTGACTTACGATCGTTTTTCACACTTATGACTGTTGCAGCATCCCCATGGTCACGTGATCAAAATTTGGGTACTTGGCAACCGGCATGTATTTATGATGGTTGCAGTGTCCCGGGGTCATGTGATTCCCCTTTTGCGACCTTCTGACAAGCAAAGTCAATGGGGAAATCAGATTCACTTAACAACCGTGGTGCTAACTGAACAACTGCAGTGATTCACTTATGAATTGTGGCAAGAAAGGTCATAACATGGGGCAAAACTCACTTGTCTTGCTCAATAACGGAAATTTTGTGCTTAATTACGGTCCTATGTCGAGGACTACCTCTATACATTAACAGGATCATGATGAAGTTTTTTTTAAAGAAATTTATTTTGTTACATCTGTGTACAAAAGAAACATAGGCCCAAATCTTGGTGTGTATGTGTATGTTTTTATCTTGCACAGACACAAGGTGAAACTAATTATCTAAATGTGTTGTACCCCCAGGGAATCATTTTGATCTAAGCTTTGATTTTTTCCCTCCCCTCCTCCTTTTGGCCGGACTTTGAGTGAAACTGCAGGTGACCTTCAGAGAAAAGGGCCATACTGCCCGGAATAGCAGTGATTGCTTAGGGAAGGACTAGCTGCTCACTCTGGTCACATCTGGCATTGATTTTGTTCTAAGGCCCTCTTAATAAGCATGTCTTTGAAGCCTGTGCCTTTCATTTTAAGACACAAAGACATGCATCAATGGCTGACACTCCACATTCTTGATTGAATGAGTCAGTTTGCAACCTAGGTGCCTCGGGTTTTTTTTGTTGTTGTTGTCGTTGGGTGCTTTCAGTCAGCACAGAGTGCTCTGCGGGGCAGATTTAGGGCACCCATGCGGCTTAAGGAGAAAGAGTAGAGTTCAGGTTTGTCCCCTACTTCTCACACATTCGCACAGACACACAATCTGAGCGGGGTAGAGTATCACAGCAAGAGCAAAGAGAGGAAGCCCAGTCTGTAAGGTTGCCAGATGCAAGAGAAAGGAGGAATGGGTGAGGGACGGGTAGGAGTTAGGACAGGGGAGAAAAGAAGCACAAGTTGCTTCGAAAGTGGCCTTTCAATGGGAAGTCCACTTCAGTGAGCAAAGAGAGATATTTGAGGGAAAGATATTCAGTCTGGGTTCCCTCCCTCCTTTGTGCTCTCCCTCCTTTTGCCCTTCTCTGTGAGAAATTAACTTGCAGTTATGGAAAACATCACACTGTGTCTTGTTCCCCCTTCTGCCCCCAAGAAAATAAAATGTGGTGTTCAAACAAAGAATTTTGTCAACGCTGCCAGGGCCTGAGATCAAGGGGGAAGTTATTGCTACAGCTGTTTATCCTCTTGGAAGGGAGGAGATAAAACTGAGCAAAAGTCCTTTTTGTGCCTCATTCAAAGGCTTTCCTCCCGCCTTCCCCTCCCCCGCCTGCTGGCTTGCGGGATTTCTAGAAGGAAGTCTCATTGTACTTCAGTTTGGGGTCAGGAAAGGGGGCTCTGCAGAGGGACAGTCCTGGCTTAACTGAAATGAATGGATTTGGTTACATTCCTGGGCTCATCTGGAAGTAGCGAAAGGGGAGGAAAAAGGACTAAACAGTTTCCTCATTGAGTCAAAGAGATCTTATGCTACAGAGAGTCCTCAGACTTACAGCCATCCGTTTTTGTGACTCTTCAAAATTACAACAGCAATGAAAAAAGTGATTTATGAATGTCCCAAAGGTGCTTTTTTCAAGACACAACGGGACTTTCTGATTTTTCTTTGAAGACGTTTCACTTCTCATCCAAGAAGCTTCTTCAGCTCTGAAGAAGAGCTGAATTCAGAGCTGAAAAAACTTCTTGGATGAGAAGCGAAATGTCTTCAAAGAAAAAAAAACAACAACAACACCAGACAGTCCAGTTGCCTCTTGAAGAAGCACTTTTGGGACAACCATGACCTGGATGACTGAGAATCTCCATAGACATTTAGTGATTTATGAACGTTTTTCACATTTTCTGTCATGGCAGCATCCCCGTGGTCACGTGATCAAAATTTGAGTACTTGGCAACTGGCATGTATTTATGAGGTTTGCAGTGTCTCGGGGTCATGTGATCACCTTTTGTGACCTTCTGACAAATAATGTCCATGGGGAAGCCAGATTCGCTCAACAACTGTGTTACTGCAGTGACTCACTTAACAATCATGACAAGAAAGGTCGTAAAATGGGGCAAAACTCACTTCACAACTGCCTTGCTTAGCAACAGAAATTTGGGGTTCAATTGTGGTCATAAGTCAAAGACTGCCTGTATCTTTGTAATCCAAACCTGATAAAGAAACCTCAGGTTGGTACAGTCAGTGGCCTTCCCTCTCAGTCCAAAGTTCCTGAGTTCCATTCCAAAAGAAGGGACTTTCTTGACAAAGAAGACATTCAAAATGTCCTCCCCGTCCTCTGGGATGGGACATTAAAAAAAAAGAAAATCAAATCATAAAACTTTCCAATCTGTGGTAACGCCGATCGGCCGACCCATCTACCCATTCTTGGAGGAGCTGTTTGGGTTCGGTAGCATTTGCTTTCTTCCTTTGGAGCCTACCTGGGGAGAAAGCTCCCTTGCTGATGATGGGAAGGATGACAGCTCAGGGAAGACGACAGCGCAGCCTGGGAGCACCGAGGGCCATGTGTCTGTCTGTGTGTATGTGTTAGTAGACAAGCAGGCTCCCGAAATGCTAACTCTCTGAATGGAAGGCCTTCATTTGGTGCATATGCAATTAAGCAGCCTGAGAAGGAGGCAGTAAGTTGGACGGGAGGATAAAAGGAACCTTTAATCAAGAAGCTGAACGGTCTAATTCAGGATAATAGAGGGGTCCTTACTGTTTGACACAAGAGGGGAAGGGGTGCTCTTTTTGTCTGGGTGAGCCCTGGCTTCGTGATCTATGCTCCCGAGCCAAAGAAAGGGAGAGCGGGACACTGCTGCGTGACCTTTCGGTGTCAAATATTGCCCGCCAAGCCAAGATTGCTCATTATGTAAGAGCTGCTAAGAAATATCGGAGCATGAATGCGGTAACCTCTCTGTGGCTTTGAAAGTGGGGATTCTGCATTGGTCTCTTGTTTCAGAAAGAGGCAGAGGCTTGAACAGTTTCCCAAGAGCAACAAAAAGGAAATGAAAAGTATTTGCACTATAATGAAAGATTCTAAACGGCAGGAGTGATGCTCTAAGGAACAGATTAATAATTGGTTTTGTTTTAGATTTTTGTTTCCTTAAATCAAATGCTTGGCGAAGAAAAACTCTGCTCCTCCTGCCAATACCTATGAATGACTTCAAAGGGTGTCCCCCCCCTTTCTTTTTTAATTTACTGATCCATTCAGAGTACTTCTCTCTCCCTCCCTCCCTCTTTCTCTCTCTCTCTCTCTCACTCTCTCACTTTCTCTCTCTCTTTTCCAAGAACTTTTTCTTAGCTGCTGTTCAATTGGCTGACCATGCACTTGTCTATCCAGGATGTTTCTTGGAGTCCAGCAGCTGGTTTGCTGCTGTAGGGAATTATTCTTGTGGGGGCTGCCCATTAAACAGAGGTGGACAAATGAAATTAGTCGTACTTGATTCACAGATGATAAATGGCAAGTCTGCAATTGATATTAATCAGAAAATTGAAGTCATTTCCTGATAGAAGGGCTGATTGATTCTTTGAGAATCAAGGTCCTGTTACAGTCACCTTGGAATTAAAAAAAAAAGTGCTCTTCTATGTTAACTCTCCCCATAAGCAGGGAAAGGGATAATTTGGATATTGCTGGACTACAACTCCCAGCAACCCTTTCTCTTGATTGCATGGGCTGCTGGCCTTTGTTGTTTCAGCAACACCTGGGAAGGTTCTGACTTCTTTTTACTGTAGGGCAGGGCTGTCAAATTCACGGCCCGCGGGCTGGATGCATCACACGCTGGCCACGCCCACGCCCAGCTTAGCAAAGGGGGAAAAATTGCGATATGTCACATGACGCCGCCGTGATGATGCGAGTTTGACACCCCTGCTGTAGTGCTTCATAATATGTGCCCTTCTGTGTATATTTCAATATAGATGTATCCTAAATTAGCCTTCTCCAACCTCCTGAGGTATGAAGTTTAAACCCCAGATTGGATATGACTGAAAAGTCTAGAGGTTGAGGCCCATAGATATGGATGATGCCAAAATAAGAGAAGACTGTATTGGATCATTTGTTCCAGACTTTGAGTCTGAGACGGGACAATAAACACGATGGTGCTGTTTTGAAAGATCAGGGTATTTTAAAACCTGCAAAATGATAACTCTGCTTCAAGCTTTGTCAGCAGCTTCTGGGAGGGCTCGAGTGACTTGGTTGCGAGCTTACTGACAATTATGTGATCCAGCACTCTGCTATCATCCTTGCCAATGTCTCCAACACATGGGGATGACCATGTTCACAAGCTTTATTCTGATTTGCATCAGAACACCACACACCACACATCAAAGATAATTTTACTAGGCGCAGGACAAAGTAGACCATAAATCAGTGCCATAATCATTTTAGTGGATGAAATTTGGATAATGTGAACAGCTATTTATTGTGCAGTTATCCACCACTGCCTCCAGACGCTTTCAGCAGCATTAATGGTCCATGGACATTTGCAATGGCTTTGCATTACAATTAGCACAAGACTCATTGAGTACTCGAGAGACCTTCTAGTCATTAAAATCCAGGAGCAGGCCATTAATTTTCCAAAAGGACCACATGAAAAACTAGGATTCTTGTGTAGGGCCAAACCAATAGGGCTGTGAAGGTGCGTAGGCACAAACACACGCACATAGTAAATTTAATAAAAATTAACAATCACCTTCAAAATAAAACCAATGCGGTTGTATTGCAATCATGACGTACACTTACTTAATTTCTTATTTGATTTTTTTATTTCCTTTTAACCTCACGTGGCTGAACGGAGGTCAAAGGGCCGGATGTGGTCTGAGGGCTATGAAATGTCTGCTATAATGTATGCTTTTAAACATTTGCCTTTGCAGAAAACTATATGCATAGTTAAAGTGGTAACTAAGACATTACCGTTAGAAGTAATATTTATTTTAAATTTTTCGGTATACCAAAAGCAATCACAAGTAATTACTAAGATACTGTATCATCACCTCTATTGGTTCAAATTCCTTTGAATGTAGAAGACAAAAAAGTAATAATTGATGATGGGTAACAGCTATTTATTTAGTAATTCATTTATTTGATTCAATTTGGACACTGCATGACTCAGCTGACCTTGGGCAGCTCAAAATATATTACCATAAAAATCCAATACAAACCAAAACAAGCCAAGATCCAGTCACTTATACTCAGACAAAAACAAACCCAACAATGGACTATATTTATATGCCATTAAATATCACCTGCTTGGAGGAATTTGTTTAATTGCTTTGATTTAGCTGCCTGGTCTAATCACAAATACACAGGATACCAAATTAGATCGTGGTTTTGTTTTTGTTTCTTGGTTTGCTCTATCTGGAAATATATGAATTTGGAAGTTGGGAAGGAAACTGAATTGCCTTTTGGAATCCAGATATGGAATGTTGGGTGGTTTTGCTACAATGAAAAATATATTGATTCCAAAATACACTCCACTTATTTTGCATATGTGGTCTTACTGATTTCAGGTATTACTTCAAAAAAGCAAGCGATGAGTTTGACTGTGGGGCGGTCTTCGAAGAAATCTGGGACGATGATGCCATTCTGCCAATGTACGAAGGCAGAATTCTTGGAAAAGTTGAGAGGATTGATTGACTGGTTCTGATTGACTGGTTCTGAGTGGCATAGTCTATGTGAGCATATTTAAGAAGATATAAGCTACGGATGCTGGCCTTTGGATGTAAAACCACCAAGCAAAGTTTTTGAAGGAAGGTTTGAACCCATGAAGAAGCAACAAAAAAACACACACTGAGGTCTATGAAGACTTTGCCAAATCAGCCTTAGCAAAAAAAAAAAAAAGAAGAAGAAGAAGAAGAAGAAAAATAAGATGTGTCTATTGAGCTGGATGCCAAGATGTTAACAACTCTGAACTATTTATTAAAAATATGGTCGCTCTAGGTGATTTGAAGATGCAGATGATGTTCTCAGAGACTTGCATATAGAAATATATGGCTTCCTAACAATCCTGTACTTAATGATTTAGAAACTGTGTATAGCTTACCTTATAATAATCCTTATTGATATTTATTGAACATTCTAGGGTTTTTTTTCCCTTTAAATCCATTTTATGGATATGCTGCTTTAAAAGACGGAGAAAAGAGGGGATGTGATGTAAAGAAAAAGGGGTGTTTTATATTTTATTTTTTACATTGTTTCCACAATCTAAATAAATGTGTCCTTTACTGAAATGAGCATTTGTTTCTGCCACCTTAGAAGACCAGCTGGAATTGTACGATCTTCAATGGTTTTATTTCTTTGGAAAGGGCATAAGAAAGGAAAAGATAAGTCCATTCGACAGAGAAGGATATTTTGATCAACGATGCTCTAGTTTTTGTGCAGGGAAAACATTCCCAATTGCCTAAAATAATCTCTAGGACAGTGGTTCTCAACCTGTGGTCCACAGATCCCTGGAGGGCTATGAAGTCGTCACAGGGGGCTCTGTGAAGGCTTGAAGAAATGTTATGATTTAAAACTTGAGTTTTAAAGTCTTGGTGGTCCATGGCCACAAAAGGGGGGTCCTTGGTGGTGAAAAGATTTGAGAACCACTGCTCTAGTAGATCAGGAGCACTTCGTAGATCTTCACGCTCTTTCCCTCACGGTCTTTTCCCCATTCCTATTTTGGATTTAATCATGCTGCAGAGTAACCATTCCCTCCTCTGAGACTACCAAAATTTCCAGAATTCCAGAAGCCAACATAGCAAAAGAGCTGGTGGTTTTGAAACTCTAGAAACCGGAGTCCCAATGTAATTGGCGATCACCTGATTGGACAATTTGAATTCTAATACAGTTTGAAGCTCACCATGGTTCTAATGGGAGGCACTATGGGAAAGGTACTACTGCTTTTGGGATGAGTCCCAAAAAAGGAAAATGGGAAAACCGGATTCCGAAGGGTGGCAGTAAAATAAATGTAAAGATTGTGTGCAGGAGAGGGGACACACTGCAGGTGTCCACAGTACATCTGATTGCCTAATTACAAACTCTAGGCTGGAGAAATTGTGCTAAGGATGTTCTGATGGGGTAACTATAACAACAATAATTGCAAACGGTAGTTAATAATAACAGTGTTGGGGCCTTGTCAGTTATCTTTGGTATCGATAGGCACCAGCATAGCTTTCTTTCTTGATATTGTTTCTGATGCCTGCTTCAGAAAAGTAGTCTCTAAGAACTTCCAGATCAGAATGAGATGGGATGCAGATCCCAATCACGGAAGGAGAAGACAGTATATGAAATCACCCAGCTTACACCTCTATAGCTAACAGTAAGATAGTCACCAAATTTGGACACTGCTTTTTATAAAAACAACAACAAAAATTACTCTTTCAGGGCACTTTCAGCATTACAGCTATAATTAAAAGGCCAGACTATGCAATGGGATGCCCCATCTTAACTGTAACCACCACTCAAGGGCATGGAAACTATGAATTGGTGTCTTGTAGCAACTCTGAACAGCTTGAAGTTCCTGCAGGGTTAAAATACAATTTTGGATGCACCATCATTATGGTGGTGGTAGTTCCCCAGAAATATTACAAAATCAATAAATCGGTGGGTGGTAACCTTCCAGCTTTTATACTCTTGGATATCTCAGCCTCTTTCAGTTGCTTCCTGGACCATGAATGGTGGATGAGCTAGCTGGCTTCCGAGACTACGTCCGGAAGAGCTGTTTCAACTCAAGCTGCCATAGTATGTATGTGTTGTGTATGTGTGTCTTGGATGTTGGCTGAAATATGCAGAACAATTCTCCTCTGTCTTGATTGTATGCACTGGAACAAAGAAACGCCGTCTCCTAACTTAGAAATACATTTAACTTCAACTTTGTGTGTTTGTGTGTGTGTGTGTGTGTGTGTTTAATATGTGCATTTTCTGACAATGTTACATTTTGTTTGTACAATATGATGTATATAATGTAAAAAATGGGATGGGGAAAATACTGTTAATAGAGGCTCTCTAGTGTGTGTGTTTTTTAAGGAAAAAAACACACTTCAATCAGTACAGTACCTGTGCCTGCATGGTATTAATATGCCGTGTTTTGCCCTGTGTTCAGGGTCCATACTCTCCCTTCATTGTTTAAGGGGTTTATGTATAGTATATTTTATGCCTTTGTAGTAAAAACTCTTGTACTTTATGACTTTTGCCATGATGTTTGTTCTACTTAAACTGTAAATTATGCATTATAAAGAGTTTCATTTAAAGAAAAAAAAATACTTGGTACAATAATTATTGTAATTAAGAGATGTAGCCTTTATTAAAATTTTATATTTTTCAAATTAATAAAAACTATTTGTTCTGGTTTCTACTCGGTGTGTGTGGAGGCAGTAGAGTTAGACTCACTTCAGATTCTAAAGAGATTTCTCTAGAAACTCCAATGTCAACAAAAATGAAATTCTGTGAAGGCATAAACTGCAAATGAATGTATTAACTTAATGGACAGCTGGAAGCAGTTATCAGGGTGAAAATAAATGTACTAGTGCCTTAATGTGACTGAAATCATGGAGAAACAGATCATTTTGCCGGCTCATGCATTTAAGCTTGAAACCCAAGATGTTTAAAAATAGAGATTGATTTAAATATCTTTAAGTCTTTAAGATATTTAAATTGACCTCTATTCTTAAACATCTTGGAATAGTTAAGAATCGAAGTATTCCCAGGAAACATTAGGTCTAAAGCTTCATGCAACCTATATATTCTAGATCTGAAGAGAATGATCAGGTATATTGATAGGATTTGCTATTTTCCTTAGTGATAATAGTTTTTTTTACCAATTGATTAGCTAATTCTGCACAAATTGGCTCTGATTCTGGAAGCAGGACTTTGGATAAATGTTAGGGTCAGCCTGTAAATGGCTACAGGCAGATCTAGGAAGAGCTATAGGAAGCCTTGGTAAGCATATGTTGAGCATAATAGAAAGTTTGGTCCAGCACGCCAGGATACTCTGCCTTGTGTCCCCATTCCACCCTTAAAACAAACCAAGTCTCCCCAAAGCAAATTACCAAATATTCACAGGCCATTTTGTGCCCCCCCCCAGTTCAGCTCTATAAACTTGGGGTCCTTGAAGAGCTATAAATAGGATGCTGGTGGGGAACTGATGTGGCCTATGGGGCTATATGTCATTTCCCCATTCAGGATAAATGGAACCTGTGAAACACTGCAGGGCTGGTGTCTGACTTGATAAATGGAATTTGTTTTGTTCCTAAGTTGAGAATGGCAATCTGCTACTGTCCCCCCAGCACACAATGCTGGGGAGAGGATGTCCCGGAGTGTCTATACCAGTCATGTACTTGAACGCTGGGCCTGAAGCAGGACTGTGAGGCTAGCCTCCCAGCCGTTGTTAGCCCTTTCAACTTAAACCCTGTATTCAGTTCCCTTGTTAATTTTGTGGCTTGTCTGGGGCCGTCAGCTGGCATTCCAACACGACTTTGGCCATGTATTTGCCATCTGTCACTTAAGGCCACTATCCCTGGGTGGTCAGCCTTGACAGTGCCAATCTAGACCATTTGTTTGACTAAGATGCATGTAGCTTTGTGTGATTCCCAAGGCGACCTTGGGCACTTCCTCCCTCATCCATCTCCCCATTGCATTTATTATTTTCCACACGAGATGCGACTTCAGTCCTACCTTGAGGGGAAAAAATACCACACTGAGCACCTAAGATGGAGGCCCATGTTGTAAGTTAAAATAAAGCTGCAAATGGTTCCCTGCATTTAAATAGATTGCTGTCTTTATTAAACCACCGTCTCAACTTAGTGGGGTCACCTTAATTGATGAGCTGGACATAGATGGATTCACAGACTTAAACCACATGGGTGAAGAAAGTGATTCCCCCCCCCTCTCTATTCCACCATCAAAGGTTAGGAACTTAGTCCTGCACAGTAGTATTTTTTCTTCTTCTGCTATTAAAATGAAATCACACTGAGTTTAATTCTTCTTGGGAAGATGAATGCCTCGGAGTCAGTTTGAAGTCATTCACTGGCATATAAGCTTTTGCATCTTTATATATCAGTGCTCCCAAATACTTGCCTTCCCCCTTTTTGTCTTTCCCTTTCCTTTCCTTTCCTTTCTTTCTTCCCCCCAGGGGTCTCTAGAAACAAAAAATAAAATGTCTTCAAATACATAGCAGGCTGTTTAGTGGAGATAAAAGGGTGTTTGAATAGTCCTTTAAAAATGAATGGGAAGTGAACACTCTTATGTTTGGAGTATAAGTAGGATGTGATGAGCATTCAGCATCACCTTAATCTGTCAGTTTCTGGGTATATTGCATTAACACTGCTATTTAAGAAGCGTGGGACCTCATCCTGCACTATGGAGGTAGCAATACAATGCAACTGAACTAAAATGGTCTCATGCACTTTTCAACTATTGACATATGTGGAATGGATGGGGAATTTCCAGGCTAGTTTGTGAAGCTCCTGGCCTAACTGGAGTATCTTTTTTAAAATGCTAAAGGATAAAACTTTGTTTTTGCTCCACTGGGAAAAAAAATAGAAAGCAAAAATATTAATAAAAAGAACATGGCGGATATTAAGGGAGATCTGAGTATTGGGTATTGAGGGAATTTAATGAAAAGAAGGACTAGGAATGACATGATAGCAGTGTTGCCATATCTAAGGGGCTGCCAGAAGGGAGAGGGGTCAACCTATTCTCTAAACCACCTGAAAGCAATGAATGGAAACTAATCGAGAGAAGCAACTTAGAACTAAGAAGAAATTTCCTGACACTGAGAACAATTAACCAGTGGAACAGTTTGCCTTCAGAAGTTGTGGGTGCTCCATCACTGGAGGTTTTTAAGAAGAGATTGGACAGCCATTTGTCTGAAATGATATAGGGTCTTCTGCTTGAGCAGGGGGTTGGACTAGAAGACCTCTATGGTCTCTTCAAACTCTGTTATTCTGTTATCAAGTGAGTACGGATGATTTTGAAATCTATACAGTAAGAGCTGTCAAGTAATTTAACCATTTTTAAATTAGAAAGCATATTGGAGGTCCATCTTTTTTAAAAAATCACCCTTATTGCAGCTTGTTCTCTATAAAGAGTGCAAATAATATTACATACCATATATACCAATATATGACACCTCTGTCCTATAATATTCAAACTTGGGATGACACATAGAATGAAGACATGGTCACTGGCAAACAGAGGCCATTCGTAGAAGATAATCTGTGGCTACCTTTCCCCTCAAGAAGATGTAGTCTTAATTTTGTAGTACTCTCACTGGTGGCATAGAAAAACTGTGGCTGTGGTTATTGCTCACAATGTACAGGGTAAGTTGAGTGTGGGGCTGGGGATGTTAAAGGGCATTTACCAGGGACACAAAGACATTAGGGAACTCTAACATTACAGCCACTTCCTCTCCTTTTTGCCTTTCAAGATACCAGTGGCCTATATCAACAATTTTTCTTCAAGATTTATCTGCAGCAGCAGCAATTCTCAGTGAAGTCTTGGTGCAAACTCAAAAGAGAACAGAATAACAGAGTTAGACAGAACCTTGGAGGTCTTCTACTCCAACCCCCTGCTCAAGCACGAAACCCTATACCATTTCAGACAAATGGTTGTCTGGTCCCTTCTTAAAAGACTCCAGTGATGGAGTACCCACAACTTCTCATCATGTAAGGCAACAGGTAAGCAACATTGAGGACCAGTGAACATCTTCTGGATTTTGGAGACCAAGGTTGCCATTGAAAAAGTTTCTTGACTTTCCAGTGCTTTCCTTGTGGGTTGTAACCAATCACAAACTCCCAATTACCAAAGATGCAACAATCTGAGCTGCTTCCCACCACCATCTCTGGCACTTACAGGGTGATATCTACCACTTCAATTGTTAGCATTTGTCTGGGGAAGTAGTGAAACAAACAAAGCCTTACATTGTTATGATGCATAGTTTTTATTTTCTGGAACTGGAACCTATAATGCAAATAAAAATCTTTGCAACTGCTACTTTGCATTCTGTGAGTATATTTTTTTCTAAGATGATGTTTAAAATTACGTAGGGCAAAAAACAACAACACCACAGGTATCTACGGGTGTGTATGTGTGTGTGCTGGAAGGGGGGCAGTAGTAAGTATATGTATTTAACAAGCAAAAATGGCTGTTGAAAAGCCTGCTTCTGGTACTGTACTGTTGTTGTGCAGAAGTGAGCATTGGGTGCATTAGGGGAATGGATGCTTTAAGAGCAAGCACGATAAAAGATGAAGAGAGAGATTCAAGAATGAATGTGTACAATAACTGAATATGGATTGCATATAAAAGTGAACGACTAGTAGGAAAGAAGTATGTTGTGGCAATTTGATTATAGAGAGAGAATGAATGAGAATCAGATTGTTTAAAAATGTATGGAAAAAAGTGCGAATCGATCCACAGAGGAAGAAACAGCTGAAACACCAGACAAACCCCAGTCCCCAGTGACCCTTCAGAAGCTTGTTGTTAGCCGAGAAGTGTAGTAAGACCAAAAGAAACACACCTCTTCATCTAAAACCTGACAAAAGCCATCAACAAACAGAAACAAATGCATTTGTGTTCAGTGCCCAGGCCTGAACCTTGACTGAAAGGCACCAAGTGATCCAGACCGGATTCCTAGGTGCGCTGAAGTTGCCTCCCCATCACCTCTCTAACCCCAATGGAAGGTTGGAGACAGGATGAAAGCTGTGCAGTTGGTTGGACTGAGGAAGAATCTTTTAAGGAGAAGCTGCACAGCAACCACCTTCAATACGCAGGAATTACCCATTGAGCACACACACACACAGAGACACTGTCCTCTGGAAAAGCCAGGGAAGGCATGGATCTCACCAACAAGTGCTAGATGACGTACTTATAGTCGTGAACACATTATCCATTTTATTCAAATTTACAGGCCAAAAAGAGTTCCAATTAACAGGGCCAGCCATCATCACTCCGGTCACATGATAGGCACGACTCATGGAGAGTCAAGACTTGGGTAAATTTGAGCATCTTCATCACCAAAGTGCTATGCAAAACGATCACAATGGCCAAACAGGACATCTACCAGCACCTTCCTGACAGCAGAAGAGAGAGTCAGCCACTCTACATAAGGCAACCAGCCCACAACGGCTCTTCAAGAAGATTGCTGCCAAAGTGTAGGCTGAAACGTGAGCTTTTGCTCCTGCTTAGTCAGGTTCATTTCTAATCTTTCTCCACTGGCAGAAGGACCAAGGATACAAAGAAATTCAGATCAACCTATAAAACAGATCTTAATTCACAAGTAGCTTCACGTTATCCTAGATGTCTCATTCCTTCTAATCTTCAACCTGTTTCCAAGTTAGGGTGTATTTCTTACTTGGCAGGAACCAGACTGAGGAATCAACTATTTCCTTGTGATGAAAGCAAAACAGAATTGGCCTTTTCCTGTTTTAAAAGCTTGCCTGAGAAAGAGGGAAGCCTTCCTATTCCTGACTGGTTGATTGAAGTTTGAATTTCTTGGGTTTTGCTGGTCTCTGGCCACTATCTAGATTGGCAGGTTTAGTTAATATGATTGATTAACTTTTGCATGCCTGAAGCTCTTGAAAAGTTTTCTCCTCTTTCACTGTGAAGCAAACTATGCTTAGAGTAAACCAGGGGTGGGTTCTAATTTACCTTGCTGCCGATTTGCGCGCACGCACGCACATGCGCAGTGCCGAAAAATCTGGAAAAAAAATCCCCCTCAAAAAAAGCCGAAAACAAGATGGTGACGCATGTGCAGTGCAAGAAACTCGGCTTCTGCGCATGTGAAGAAGAAAAAAAAAACGGATTTTTTTTTTAAAAAAAGATGGCGGCACCCACGGACCGGCACTGACCGAACCGGATCCGTGATGTCACTGTGACGTCACCAGCAGGTTGCTACCGGTTCGGGAGAACCGGTCCGAACCGGGAGGAACCCACCTCTGGAGTAAACTCAGTCTGTGCCTTGTGGAAAATTCAGAGGGAAAATGCTCTCTTAATAGTGGGTAGCTTTGTCATTTGTGATAACTAGCAAATAGCTTTCTCATTTTTTTCTCCTCAAATGATTGAATGAGTGAATGAATAAATGGATAAATAAACAGTAATTCCTGAAAATTTGTTCTACTCTGCTCCTCTTTCCCTTATTTCACTTTGTCCACCTTGCTTGTCTTTCTCCACCTTCTTGTTGCTGAAATATAAAATAAAATAGAGCATTCTGGATATTGACAACAGCTCTAGTTGAAGTTGGATGGCGATGAAAGAAGTTCAAGACCACGTAATTTGCAAAGATTCTGGATTATTGCCAAATGTTTGATCGCTGGGCATGTGGTTTGGTTCCAACTCTTAGGGAAAGCTGCCTATGGAGATGGGGAAAAGCGCTTTATGTGACAAATGTCTGAAGGTGGCCATATTAGTCTGTCACCACTGCAATCAAAACGTTTTGTGGCAGCTTGACAAGGACAGATAACAAAGCTGAGGTACAGGCATAATTCTGCTGGGGTGGCTGAACATCTGCAGCATCAAACTATCCTTGGCTTGGGAGAAGAGGTAGAAAACCAAGGTAGAAAACCAAGTGCAACTTTGTTTTTATCCTGTCCCTTCTGCTCTATGGCAGATCCTGCCTGGATGGGCATCGTTTTTTTACCTGTTGGGATGTCTGTTCCTGGAACAAGGCAGCTGAAAAGCAATTTAGGGATGCTCTTTGCCCCATGCTGCTCTCTTTCTGCCTAGGCTACCCATTAAAAAAAAATATCTATTGATGAAGTGCCACCATCAAATAGATTTGTCTTCCTCCTCCATCCTCATTGCGATCGACTTGGGTGTGTTTTGGGTGAAAGGTATTTTTGGTTTCTCCCTTTCGTTGTGGTCAGGAGCTTCCCCCTTCAGTCCTTCCTCAGCTGTGAACCCAGTGAATGTAGGGTTATGCCCTGAACGAAGTCAGACCATCAGGCTACAGTTTCAGTATACAGTGGCAGGTGGCCTTGTCCATTAATCCTGAATATATACTTTTATATACCCTGAAAGCGTATCAGTCTGTGGCTTGGGCAGATCACCTGGTCACACACAAAAGTTGTATATATTAATGCAATGAATGTAAATAGAAGTGCTTTAAATACGCTGGTAGCCATTAAAACCAGAGGTGGGTTCCTCCCGGTTCGGACTGGTTTGCCCGAACTGGTAGCAACCCGCTGGTAATGTCATGGAGCCAATTCGGTTGGTGCCTGTCTGTGGACGCCGGCATCTTTTTTTGGGAAAAAAATTTTGGGGAAAAATTTTTTTGGGAAAAAAAAATTTTGTGAATTTTTTTTTCAATTTGTTTTTCTTCTGCGCATGTGCAGAAGCCAAGTTTCTGGCACTGCGCATGCGCCGCCATCTTGTTTTTGGCTTTTTTTTGGATTTTTTTTTTGAATTTTTGGCACTGCGTATGCACACGTGCACAAAGCGCGTGCACGCCCACGAGGCACAGCCACACAGCGCGGGAGAAAGCGAACCAGCGGTGAGGTAAGTTAGAACCCACCCCTGATTAAAACCACTTCTCTAAATTTCCAGTTTATTTTAAGAAATTATTTAGGGCAAATATGGGATTATCTCCCTCGGTCTCCCAGTCAATTCTCCTTTTATCTTTTGGTATGTGTCATCAGTTCTTCTATCCTGTGATTCAGGGCTTCTAAAATGCAGAGAGGGAGAGGGAGACGGGGAGGGGATCTGGAGCTAGAAAGGGGAGAGGGAGAAGAGCAGGGGGAAGGAGAGGGGGACCTGAAGAAGAGGAGGAGAGAGGGGGAGGGAGCGGGAGCTGGAAAAGGGAGAGGGGGAGGGGGAGAGGAAGAGGGAGAGGGAAGGTATTTCTGGCTTCCAGTGCCATATTAGTCCTGGGCACAGCAAAAGCCTTGAACACCTCCCCCCCCCACCTACCTTCTCAGCACTGTCTTTTAAAACAGCATACAGTTGCTCCCAATGCACATTTTGGGAGGGAGCTTTCTAGTTTGCAATCAGACCATTTCCAACTTACTCTTATTTCTTCAGATCAGACCAGACCGCAGGGGTCTCCAACCTTGGCAACTTTAAGACTTGTGGACTTCAATTCCCAGAGTTCATTAGCCAGCAAAGCTGGCTGAGGAACTCTGGGAGTTGAAGTCCACAAGTCTTAAAGTTGCCAAGGTTGGAGACCCCTGGACCAGAGCTTTGCAGGCTTAACCCTGAAACCCAGGTATTACCCTTCCAGTAACACCAATATTCTCTTTACCAGCAGAGAAATTTTGTTGGGTTGCTTGTTTTATTTAGCCTAGATTCAATTCTTCTGGGAATGTTTCTTCTGGTCTGATCTGGGATGACAATTTTGGTAATGAACTCCAGAGGGCTAGTTAGCCACGTGAATGCATGCAGCATAACTGAAGCGTCGCATGACACCAGGAGTCCAGCTGATTCATAAACCTCTGTGAGGCCAAATCTGCTTTATTCCTGTGGCAACAGAACGGCTTGTGTGCTGTAAAAAACTTGGGCCACAATAAACCACTAGTTTTATTGTGAAGAGCCTTGGGTGATCAGTGCTTTACTTTTTGGAAAAACATGACATCCGTTCCTTAAAATTACCTTAGTATGGCTTCACAGCTTTGCTTTGATTTTCAAAAGGTGGCCAAAGCATTGGGCTGGTGTCTGGCATTCATCTCAAAATGATGAAATGTATAAACTGTTCTTAGGTTTCTTCAGAAAGCAACATTCTTCTTGCATGGTTAACACACACACACACACACACACACACACACACTGGGTTAATCTCCATGATTAGTTTCACCTAGAGTAAGCAACTTTAGGCTGACAACTTTAAAGCTGACCTTTGCCAAGCATTGTCTGTGTTTATACATTTTCTTTTTTCTATCC
>QLTV01002260.1:1754013-1777350 GCA_003457575.1 Thermophis baileyi
AGGGGACTGGAGGATACAACATATAAAGAACGGTTGCTGGAACTGGGTATGTCTAGTTTAATGAAAAGAAGGACTAGGGGAGACATGATATCAGTGTTCCAATATCTCAGGGGGTGCCACAAAGAAGTGGGAGTCAAACTATTCACCAAAGCACCGGAGGGTAGAACAAGAAGCAATGGGTGGAAACTAATCAAGGAGAGAAGCAACTTAGAACTAAGGAGAAATTTCCTGACAGAACAATTAATCAGTGGAACAACTTGCCTCCAGAAGTTGTGAATGCTCCAACACTGGAAGTTTTTAAGAAGATGTTGGATAACCATTTGTCTGAAGTGGTGTAGGTTTTCCTGCCTAAGCAGGGGGTTGGACTAGAAAACCTCCAAGGTCCCTTCCAACTCTGTTATTCTACTCTAGAATAGTTGTAGTCTAGAATAAACTTCCCCACTTTGAGGACACAAAATCTAAAACATTTAGAGGGTATCATTTGGGGAGAAGTAACTTAGTAAAGTTACTCTTAGTAACCCCTCTTAGTAAGTTCCTTGTATCTTCAGAAAGTACCATCTCCTTCCTTTCTTTTGAGTGGCTACCATCACTCACATTTAATATTTTATTCAAATGATAATGTTCTCAATGCTGCAAAACTCAGATTATGGTTCACTGTTTTCTTGCCCAAACAATTGAAAGGCATTTATACAGTTTACAGCCTAGGGTGATACTAATTCTTCGAATCGTTCCCTTGATGGATCTGAATTATATTGCTTAATCAAAGACCAGATCATGTATCTTAAGATGGAATATGGAGTCCGCAATGTAAAATAAAAAGTCCTTGCAAAAACAGAATCCTCTGGAAGTCTATCTTTCAAGAGTGGCCAATAGACTTGATTTAATCTCCCTAATAAGATCTGAAGGCACCGTCTGAGGTGCTGCTGCTGTAGGCCATATGGAACCATATTTTAGTCACACTGCTGTGCTTGCTGAAATTAAAAAGAGTGTTGTCATTAATCTCTGTTCTAATTTGAAAACACAAACCTATAATTCTCTTCCCATGGCTATTTCTTATGTTCTTCAAAGCAGAATGTTCTTTAAAAGCAGCAACCATGCAATGCAAAAAAGATACCAGAAGGCCAGAACAATTCATGCTGAGAACTGCAATACTGTTAAATTTATAGCAAGCCATTTTTGTAAATAGACTGATGGGTCTGTTTTGAAGGTCTGTAAAAATAAGACAAGAGACCACAGGGCTGGCTAGGAGCAGAGAAACTCATGTTAGTGAGTCGGAGTGGAGTTTACTGATGCATGTTGAATCACTCAAAGGTTGCAATATCAAATTATGGGTTTTACATACAAAACAATCATTACAAAGCTCTGTGCCGATGGCCACTTCAAGCGTAGTATTTTTAATGGGCAGTCTCTCCCAAATGGCCCAAGACAAAGGACCTCCTATCAATGTGACTAACTCTTGTGTGGGCAATCTAAGATTCCCAGAACCTCTCAACATTAAAACTCCCTTTTTTAAGAGTCTGTAATCCCTTAATTGGGGCAACTGGATGGAGCTGAGCATTTACTGGCCGGATGCCCTTCTTGACACCACGCGGAGTTCGCAGCAGATATTTTTTCATTGTGCCCTAGGAGAGAAACATCTGCATCTCCATAGAGTTGAATTTTGATAGCATAATGTTGAGAATTCAAGGCTATGGAAATTCTCAATCATCCAGGTCATGGTTGTCCCAAGGGTGCTTTCTCCAAAAGGCAACTGGAGTTTCTTGGTTTTTTTTTTTTCTGTGAAAACATATCACTTCTAATCCAAGAAGCTTCTTCAGTTCTGAACTGGATGAGAAACAAAACATTTTCAAAGAAAAAAACCCCAAGAAAATCCAGTTGCCTTTTGGAAAAAGCACCTTTGGGACTATCAATATTCAGTAGCAAATCGCCATTTGTTGAAGGCTTGATTATTTTTGCTCATTTTTAGAAACAGATGGTAAGTACACCTATTTTTCCCATTTTCTTCTAAAAGCCTAATCTTGGGAATCTCCATCATCGCCACATCTCCAGCAGCTCCCAGAGGCCTCTCTCTGCAGAATAAGAGGTCAGTCTCAGTGGTGAAATCCAATTTTTTTTACTATCGGTTCTGTGGGTGTGGCTTGGTGGGCATGGCTTGGTGGGCGTGGCAGGGGAAGGATACTGCAAAATCCCCATTCCCTCCCCACTCTGAGGCCAGCCAGAGGTGGTATTTGCTGGTTCTCCGGACTACTCAAAATTTCTGCTACTGGTTCTCCAGAACCTGTCAGAACCTGCTGGATTTCACCCCTGGTCAGTCTTCCTGAAAAAGCAGTTGTTACCTGTCCTTCCTCAAACTCCATACAATCTTCCACTGAGAGCCATCTATTATTTATTTATTTGTATCTCACCTTTATTGTTTTTACAAATTGGTGAACGTGTCTGGTATCATTTCTCCTCACAACACAACATCCCTGGAAGGTGAATTGGATTGAGAGAGCGAGAGAGCGACTGGTGCAATATCACCAAGTTGGCTTTCATAGCTAAGATGGGACTAGAATTCACGGCGTCTAGCTTTCTAGTCTGGGTGCCTTAACCACTAGACCAAGCTTGCTGTCCTAAGTTGCAGACAGACATGGAAATAGGGTTCCTTTTTTTGTGGCGATGAAATATCCTGCCGGCATAAATTCATTAAGCTGTTTGCCTTAATGAAGTCAGCAGATGGTTTAGATATTGTGTCATGAACTTTGACCATCATCCTCTGCAGTTTTGACTGTATTTTAGCAAAGTTCTGAGCCTTCTTTTCTTCTCTTCCAAATCTTTTCTCGTAAAAAAACAATTCATGAATGTAAAAACAAATCAAGTCATGCAGTTTGTGGCAGGAGCCGAGTGTTAAAAGTGCACATGCAAATCAGCTTAATCTTCTGGGTTTAGTTTTTTTTTTAATATGACAGACATCATACATTCAATTACGCATCCTATATTTAACTCCTGAGTCTAGGAAAGGGTCTGCGACTCAAAGGAAAGGAAATTTCATTAGAAATGAAATGTATGAGTAAATTAGAAAACATTAGTCTTTCATATGAGCACGGATGTGGCTTAACTGGAAGTGCTTATATTTAACAAAAAGCAAAGACCGTGTTGTTCCATGAGAAGGCATCTGGGGAACATCTGGCTTTCCCTGCATTCCACAGTGGGCCTCAACCACTGCAGATCTGTTTGGCTTATTGGTCCAACAGTCCTTCCCAGGTGCATCTTAGAACTGCTTTAGGATCTGCTAATCCTAATCTAATGAATCACGCTCCTATGTGTATCTCCTTGGAAATATATTCTGTAAGGTTGAATGGGAGCTATTTGTAGAGATGATTGAGATGACAGTGGCTTGAATTCTGTCTCTGAATCAGAGGCAACGTCCAGCTTTTGCAAGACAAGCTGACCCCAGATCCCCCTTTCTACCACTTACTAACTCTTTTGAGGCTAGGAAACTCCAATTTTGGAAGAACCCCAGAAAGAAGTGTGGCAGGGAAAGCCACGTGAAAGGAAATATAAATTCTGCTCTTCCAGACATCAGTTCCTTCCCATGGCTTTCAATGGAAGATCACTTCATGCCTAAGATTTAGTGTCTTTGTTGGTTTATCTCTAGCAGGGTATTTGAAATGTTAGTTAAGTGCACCTTCCTGGGTTAGAATACCAATTGAACAGTTAGTGTTTGTTTCTGAGTAAATATGCATAAGATTAACAAAATAATAGAATAACAGAGTTGGAAGGGACCTTGGAGGTCTTATAGTCCAACCCCTGCTCAGGCAGGAAACCCTATAGCATTTCAGACAAATGTTGTCCAATCTCTTCTTAAAAACCTCCAGTGTTGGAGACCCACAACTTCTGAAGGCAACCCATTCCACTTATTAATTGTTCTCACTGTTAGGAAATTTCTCCTTAGTTCTATTTATTTATTTATTTATTTATTTATTTATTTGTTTGTTTGTTTGTTTGTTTGTTTGTTTGTTTGTTTGTTTGTCAAACATGTACAAGATAGCAGGTATAGGTATAAACACAAACATAATCAAAGTGAATACAGATAGATGAGGACAATAGGACAGTAGGACAGGGATGGTAGGCACGCTGGTGCGCTTATGCACGCCCCTTGCTTCTTTCCTTGATTAGTTTCCACTCATTGCTTCTTGCCCTGCCTTCAGATGCTTTGGAGAATAGGTTGACCCCCTTTATTAATGTATTTATTTACCTTATTAATTAATTTATTTGGAAAAAAATAATCCTGGGCAGTTTCTCCCCAAAGCTGCAGCTACAGTATATATATTATTTCAGTCAATCAGTCAATAAACCTCCTATGTACAATCTATTTTAAAATAATCATTAATGTGCTGGGGTAGGAAAAGGGAGACCTAATCAGCAAGAAGTCCTTGAACCCATGACTTTGGGTAGCTCAAGGGCCAACTCCAGACACAACTGCTGAAAACCAGGAGTGTAATTTAAAGGTATCAAAACTCAGAAACAGTAGCGTAAGTCTTACATTATATTTAACATGGTATTACAAAAAGAAGAAACTCACTACTGGCCAAGACAGCCATATTTTACCGCCAATATCAGAAATATATTTGTGAACAATCCTTTGGCTTCTAGGCTTTGCATATGGGGCAGCCTCAGGTGGGACCAAACAACTGGCTGAGATGTTAAGACTTGTCATATGATCTTATTTTACAAAGAAAAGGCCCAGTTCAGATGTAACAAGAATCCAAGTTTGTTGCCCCTTGCTCCCTCCTGCTCTGTGCATACTCTTGTTAATTAATAAACCCTGTTCTCGGTAAGTTAATCAAACCGCAAAGTGAGAAATTTGGAAATCATGGGAGTTGTATTTAAAATTGAAATTGGTGTGTTGAGGGGAAGAAGAGTAAATGAGGTCAAACTGCCCATAATTCATCAGAGTCAGAAAGCTCTGATTCCCCATTGGGAAAGCATTTGTAATGGCAAACATGGTTTCACTTTTC
Organism: Thermophis baileyi; assembly: GCA_003457575.1. NCBI lineage: Eukaryota > Metazoa > Chordata > Lepidosauria > Squamata > Dipsadidae > Thermophis > Thermophis baileyi. The sequence goes on from QLTV01002260.1 coordinate 1,759,014, forward strand.
TGAGGACTTCTTAGCTGCTGGCCATTGCTGATTATATATTAATACATTTATTTTAAAGAGCAACATTAGATCCCTCTCTGAATTATTCAATCTAACATGTCTTTCTTTCCACACCTGAAAGCCAGTAATAGTGAAGTTGAAGGAACATTTATCAGGGCACTGATGATGTTACCTAGTTTGGTAATGAAACGTCTGCAAGACAACCACCAAGCTCAGAGAGCACCAAGGACCCCACTGCTCAACCCGGAGCTACAAATGCTCTCTTCTATTGTTACCATTCATTGCCTGCAGATTCTGGGTGTTGAAGTCTCCACCCACCTGACCTCAAAAAAGGATGGATTATATTTTCCCTGATCAGGTTGTTGTTGCAAAGAAAAAGATCCCCTCCCTACAAAACCACAATAAAACGATCTTCTTTTCCCAATACTATCCTGTCGTCTTCTCTAAAGCCTTCTGTGAAATTTCTAATCTCACAGCGGAATTTTAAATGGTTGCTTCATGACTGGCAACATGTGCTCTCTATCAGCCCAAGCTTGTATTTACATACTTTTCATGATAAATCAACATATGGTTCTTGTTTTGAGAGAGTGGAGTACTTCATACGACAATATCATTCCCTTATTAATAATCGCTTTCTTTTGGGGAAGATGGCAAAGGGAGCCTTGTTTGTTTGTGGTTCTTCAAGTAAGAGAAGCAACAACTCTGCTAATGACGGTATTTTGATTCTTGCTCCAAGCTGGTTTGCTGTCAACCCTGAAAACAGATGAAGTCCCCCTCTCCTCCCCCACCACTCTTAGCATATGCATAAAAGAAGAAGAAGAAGAAGAAGAAGAAGAAAGAAAACCCTAGCAGGAATTTTGCAGCAGACCTGTTTAAAAATGTTCATTAATTTTAATATTTTTTGTTCTCGGAGCCAGTTTTGCATATAGATCATTTTAATGGGATTATGGCTCTTCCTTCCTGCTCTATGGCTTTTCATTTTCTGCATCCTATTTAATTATTTCCTGCACACATTGGAGATTACCTTTTAGGGCAGGCTGGAAGTGTAGGAAATAGGAACCAGACATTGTGGTATCTGTTCCTTCCTTGCAGGCCCAGACGCCGCCTCTGCCTTTATCATAATGCTTTAGACCAGGGGTGCCTAACCTTAGCAACTTTAAGTCTTGTGGACTTCAACTCCCAGAATTCCTCAGAAGTGGGCTTCAACTCCCAGAATTCCCCATGACTGGCTGGGGAATTCTGGCTGTTGAAGTCCACAAGTCTTAAAGTTGCCAAGGTTGGACACCTCTGCTTTAGACCCTTGAAGGCATGTGTTTCCACAGACAGATGGGAATAAACATCCAGACATTTTTTCCTGCTTATGTAATCACAAAAGACCTTTGTTATTTTGTTGTGTTCCCATTTCTCCCCTTCTCTTTGAACTGTGGTGAATAATTTCTCTGCTCTTTCGCAATTTACACTCTCTTGGATTCGGCAGACAGTTATCATATCCACCCTTGGCAATCCTTCAGCCAATCTAAACACCCCATCGCTCTTTTCATGTTTCCTCATAAATCAGCGCAAACCTTTCATCGTTTCTGTTTCCCTTCTCTGACTCCTGGCCAATGGGTTGACATTGTTTTGCTATTTTGGTAGCCAGAGAATGGCTATTCCAGGTAAAGTTTGCCAAAAGGGCAGGATCAGTGCAAAACTTAATTAAAACCACCTTCTTGCTTTGATTCACCCCAGTTGTTTCACAGCCCGGAGCCTTGATCTCACAGCCCTTGGCTAAGACGAGTAAGACTTACTCATGCTAGCAGGGCCATTGATTGCACTTGTTCTAATGAGTGAGTAAGGGATTCCCGGATTGGCTTCAATTAAAAGCTGCTTTGAACAGCCCTTATTCATTCTGGGTTGCAACTTTGCGTGCATCAGACACGGAAGAGACTTGAGAACTGGTCCTGAACTTCCCTCATTCGTTCATGAAAAAAAGCCTCCATGCTTCCTTTCAGCCTCCCCAGGGCAGAAATTCCAACGTTTCCAAAGTGTTTCAATTCAAACTCTTCTTCTATTCAGTTGTCCCTATCCTGGGAAATCAAATAACTAGAGAAATCCTTCTGTCAGAGGGATTGCCAGGTACTCTCCAAATTCTAAGTATCTGGAGCATTCAGTCTCAGGAGTGGCATTTTCAAAAGGAAAGTATTTCCCGTGGTGAATGGCACTTAAATATGGATTTCACTGTGATCCAATCTCAGATGTCTGCATACGTGCCCAAAGGACCTACTTTAGATTAATTGTGGTATTTTGTTGTCCATTCTCCCTTTGTTGCTGAAAAACTACAAGCAAGGAGGTGGCTACACAGTTGGCAAGCGCCTGCCGGCAATTGGTTTATGTTTCCCAGATTTCTTTAAAGCAACTGTATTCATGTAAAAGTCAGCAACATATTAAGAGAGGGAAAGCAGGGAGCATAAACTGCAATTGAGCCTGTGCAGGTGTTTTTTTTTTTTTTAAAATTATAATATTGTGAAGTAGTATTGGAAGGAAAAATCCAATTTAAAAGCTCAATGAGTCGAAGTGACAGAATATACTGCATTATTGTGTTGAACATGGAATGTTCCAATATTATCTTTCTTTTTCTTTTTTTTTTTTACTGGCACAAACACAATTAAATACATCCTGATGTTTTTTATTCATTTGGGGATGAAAGGATCTAAGCATTTATTTCCCAAGATTTGGCAGAATTTAATACACTGCAGAATATTTAAGCTTAGTTCAGGTATAATGATCTTGAGCTAATAATCCCTGGTTTTATCAGCATAAGAATGAGCCGTTTACTCTTCTCTAAGCCTCCTTAGTGATGGGATGGCCTAAAATCAAACCCAAACCAGGAAACTATGATTTAATTCCTGCATAATAAAAAAAGATAGAGAACTCAAAATAGTTCAGTTGTAACTGGAAAGTGTGGTTAAATTTACTGTGATATCATCACTAGGGTGCATAACGAGAGTGAAATTGATACATGGGTTATTCTTTGAGAGTTTTTTGTAAACAATCATTGGGGTATAATGTATACTATACAGTATTAGGATGTGGTAGATGATAGATAGATAGATAGATAGATAGATAGATAGATAGATAGATAGATAGATAGATAGATAGATAGATAGATAGATAGATAGATAGATAGATAGATAGATAGATAGATAAGATAAACACATACATTTCGATGTTTCTACAGTGCTTAAAAAACAATAACAGTTGATCATTCATGAGGCAGAATGCAAATAGAAGGATAGATTTCTTGTTATAGTCTCCAACTTTCACCATATTTATGTTATTCCCCTTTCTCTCTCCAAGGCAATGAAATAATTTAGCAATATTCTTCTGCTTCCGTTTCAAATAAATGACGACACATCCACTCAAATTCATGTTATTTACTTACCCTCCCTCCAGATCAATAAAACACAGGTAGAAAATTCAAAGTACAGAAAAACTAAACCTGAAACAATTGATAATGAGACACTTCAATACTTATGATTATTTGTGACCCATTAATACCATCCATTTGACTAGTGGTGTGCTTGTGTAAACTGTTACTTTGCAGAAAAAAGAAATATAGTCAAATATGACTATGGAACCAATACCTGTAAAGTACAATTTTTAGGCTAAAGCTAAAGTCCCCATAATGAGTTTATTAGCTAAATATAAAAATTTGCTATAACTTTTTAAATGAAGTATGCCTATCACCTCAATACATATCAAAATATGAAGCTCATCCTCAACAGCTCCTGTGACTTCTGTCATTTCCATTTTGTTTTATATCCATCTCCTTTTGTGTTTCTTTGACAGTTGTGTCTCTTTTAATTAAAACTGAAGAATTGGATCCATGGAAATGTATTTTCTTTAGTTGGCTTAAAATTTATCATTTGATGCTACTATGTGCAGAGCTGTTAGATATCTTTGCAAAGCTATGGTGGGAGAAGTAAACACTTCCTAAATATTTGCATTTTGTGTCTACAAATACATCAGTAACAATAGGTGAAAATGGTTGGTTAATGTAGAGAACAGGGAAGCTGACTTTGCTGGAAATATATAAGAACCACCACCTACACAAAGGAGGCTGAAACATTTTTTAAGTCCCGAGAAAGGAGATAATATTCGGAAGCCATTCAGGCAGATGCAGCCTTGATTTACTGTATAAGTATAAGAATGAGAAAATTTAGCACAACCACACTGGAAAGAATCTGTTATTATAGCCACTCTCCATAAAAGTAGTTCTAATCTTCCCAGGGAGTTGATGGTCTGGTTTAGTCTGGTCAGGTCTACCTAGTGGCTTGATAATTAATATCTAAGGACAATCCTACTTGAGTTTTACAGACTCCAGAATTTATATAGATGTCATTTTTCTGATTATCTAAAGATTGAGACAACATACCTAGGGAACACAAAGCCAGTAGAAGCAACACCTAGCAACATTAACTGATCTCAAGAAAAGCTAGTAGCTGGATGAGAAACCACCAAGAAGACTGGGAAGTCAGAAAGAAGACAATGGCAAACCATTTTGTATTGCTACTCATAAAACAACATGGACATGTACTCCCCAGGAGACACACCCACCTCAAGAGAGGCTTCACCTTTCACATAAAGACCTGTGTGGCATGCTGCAATTGGTCCAAGTCTAGCCTAAACTATTGGGCTCAGTGGAAGAATAAGAAAGGACATGCGTATACAAAGATATTTGGGACATGTAGCATGTTAAGAAGCCAGTTTGGTCTAGTGGTTAAGGCACTAGGCTAGAAAGCAGGAGACCATCAGTTCAAGTCCTGCCTTAGCCATGAAAGCCAGCTGTGTAACCTTGGGCCAGTCACTCTCTCTCAGCTCACCTCACCTCACAGGGAAAATAAGAGGTGGAAGGTATGTAGGATATTTTCGCTGACTTTAGTTTGTAAAATATTTGTAAAGTAATAACCATGATTTTTCCATAAGTTTTGCTTCCTCTAATCAGGCTGACTTTCAATAAAGATTAATCAAGTCAATAATAAGAAATATCTTGTGGAGATCAAATAGGTTTCAGAATGATCTTGGGGAATTCCATAAGCATATACTGTATTTCCTACTTTCTGTATAGATAGCAATAGCACTTAGACTTATATACCGCTTTACAGTGCTTTACAGCCCTCTCTAAGCGGTTCACAGAGTCAGCATATTGCCCCCAACAATCTGGGTTCTCATTTTACCCCCCTCGGAAGGATGGAAGGCTGAGTCAACCTAGATTTAAAGATTAGGTGACTGGAGGCTAAAATATACGATGAACAGTTGCAGGAACTGGGCATGGCTAGTCTAGTGAAGAGAAGGACCAGGGGAGACATGATAGCAGTGTTCCAATATTTGAGGGGCTGCCACAGAGAGGAGGGGGTCAAGCTATTCTCCAAAGCACCTAAAGGACAGACAAGGAATAATGGATGGAAACTGAACAAGGAGAGATTCAACCTGGAAATAAGGAGAAATTTTCTGACAGTGAGAGCAATCAACCAATGGAACAGCTTGCCTTCAGAAATTGTGTGAGCTTCATCACTGGAAGCGTTCAAGAAGAGACTGGACTGCCATCTGTCAGAAATGGTGTAGGGTCTTCTGCTTGGGTGGGAGGTTGGATTAGATGACCTACAAGGTCCCTTCCAACTCTGTTAATCTGAGTGACAAACCATTCGCTTGAAAGAAATCTTTCATGTATGTGATACCGTAATTTTATGTCCACTTGTTCTCTAGCATAGAGCAGGCACCTCCTTCTTAGCTAAAACTAGCTCTATCTCACCAAAGCCAAGTGAAATAGGTTGCCCACTGATGGTGATTTTGGTGGGAAATTAAGCTTGGCATTGTCGAAAAGTTGATATGCATTCAACCTTGGAAAGGCTAGGATATAAACACAAACCACAACATGTTAGTTCCATGTGCAGCTTGCATTCCTTCTAATGGGTTCTGCGTTCTATACTCAAGAGACTTTTGGGTTCCTAGGTCAAATATCAGAATATCTGGAGCTGAACTGAGCTAATCTTTAGTCTTCTCTGCTGAAATGCAAGAATGTTTTTAGTTCTTTTCCCTTTGAAAAAGGGTGTGACCTGTTTTTCTAATATTCCCATCATAAATCTTGTCATTCAGCCATGTATAGGATCAAATTAGTCAAATGTCTAACAACCCTTAATTTATCCTGCATTTTTATAGGGAGGAAGTTCACAGGAACGTTTGATTCTTTTAAAGAACATAATTGTTAAATGACAGGCCATGCAAATCCAATGCAAATAGAGAAGAATTTTAAGTAACAACAAAATCAAAGCTAAACATTTAGAGACGGGGATTGGAGCCATGGCATAAAGCATATCTGCTACATGAGGAGAAGTCTAGCAGAGATCCAGACAAACTATTAACATGCAGGTGATCAGATTCTCTGATATAAGAACATAAAAAACTCAAAAAAAACAGTTCCTGACCCACAATCAGGGCAAGATGATATATATTGGGTCACGAAGAGTTAGAAACAACTAAGTGATTGAAACGCAATATTTGGCCTGCATCAGTGGCCAATATTTCAGAGGTTTGAAACAGGATCAAAGAAACTTAATGTGGAGAAAAGTAATGCATTTACAGTATGCCTATACTTTGTCAGCATTGTTCAGTATTAGTTCGGGCAAATTTTTTATATCGATTTCAAAACCATACAGATTGAGCTTATATTGTCATTAAGGGTATATTTGAAAAGAAAATTGTGCCATTGGAAAAGTAGGCAGATCAATTCCATTATATTTAGAGCATTCAACTGTCAATAACAAACAAATCTTTGGAATTCAAATGAAGGGAATTTTTCCAGTTATGATGGTTTGTAAGAATGTGCTGGTGTATGTATGTGTAGGTTTCCATTCTTTCGGCACTATTGAAGTTAATAGAATAAATTGTGTATGGTATGAATGAGAGTCAGTTTGGTGTAGTGGTGAAGGCACCAGGCTAGAAATGAGGAAACTGTGAGTTCTAGTCTTGCCTCAGGCACAAAGCCAACTGAATGTTGTAATGGGCTAGTCACTTTCTCTCAGCCTTAGGAAGGAAGCAAAGGAAAACCACTTCTGAAAATCCTTGCCAAACAAACTGCAGGGACTTGTGGAGGCAGTCTCTGAGAACTGGACTTGATTGAATGGAAGAAAAAAAAATGCTATGGACAATATCAAGCACACAGAAATAAATGTTTTGCTAGCACAACGTTTGGGGTTTTTTTCCTCCTAATTTTTATATTGCAAACATTCCTGGCTGAACATCAGATCTGTTGAAATTTGGTCTATTGACAGGCTTAGCAATAGCAAATTGACAATATTTCTTTTCATGAATAGCTCTATTACACTATTGAATTTAGTTGGTCTAATGGGGAAGCATAAAGAATTTTGCCCACAATGAGTTTTTCTCCTTTTGGCAAATAATAAGATTCAGAAGGGTGTATCCTAAAATTGATGTTTTATAAAGCTTTCACCCTTGAATGAAAACAAAACAAAGCATCACATTAGGAATAGACAATCATAGGAATAGAATGCTGAGTACTTTATTGTAATTATTTAAAAAGTACATACAAAAGAATCTCTAGCAAGATCCTTATGGTTCATAGCCAAATGATTTCTGTAACAGGAGAGAAAAAAATACATTAGCTCTTCCGCTCTTGTCTATAAAGCGTGTAAAGTCGGCACAACTTTTAATTATTGTCATCTCCTCTTTTTAAAAAAAGAACGTAACCCCCTCCTCTTTAAGGAGCTGTAGTGTTTCAGAACAATATGTCTCTCGAGATAATCTGTGGCAAAGCTTGAGAAGCAGCTTTGGTTTTCCATTGTTTTCATCCAAAAGAACATTCTTTGTAATTCAAAGTCATGGTTGTTGTAGATGTAAATTCATGGTAGGAACTGATAATAAAATTGAGATTGGTGTATGGCCCATGAGGAAGAACACTCATATTTTTTCTTATTATTAATTGATTTGTTCTTCGTGCCTTGTTATCCCATTTCAACCTGTTGTATGTCCTGTTTCTTATTGACTATATTGTTGTTGTTCTCCATGCCCTTTTCATTTCAGTGTGTAAACCAGAAGGAAGAAGAAGCCGAAATGCAACAGATTCACAACATAAAGAGAGTGTGGTGGCAAACTGGCCTGTAGGGTTTACAACTGTTTGGTAGAACTGGTAAGATGATGCCCACGGAACTAAATAGAGCGGCTCTCAGGGGCTAGATTAGTTTGCCCACTGAGACGTGAGCATGCCTGAAGAAGATAACATGGCAATGATTTCACCAGTGTGAACATTCTATCTGGAATCTAATCTGGGATAGCTGGGGACAGCAAATTGTCTCTATCTCTTTCTGTGTATCTAGTATATCTTCCAACATAATTTCAGTTAAAAAAAATTGATGCAGATAGTCTTCTGACCCAGCCTTAGCAGAACCAAGAAACAGACTCCTTGTCCTGAAACCCCCCTCTTTATTTAGATCCTGTGAATTACTGGCATTCACACACTGAAAAGTCCAGGCAATAATCCTTCAAAGGGTTAACTGCAGTAACAGACCTTATCAGTTCCTTGGGATACTTGCCAGACTGGGAGCTTCCAGTTGCAAAGCTGTAAATTAACTTCTGGCAAGCAGTCTCTGAGGCACGAACCACGATAAGCAAATCTTCTGAAAGAAATCCGAACGGTTGTCTCATGCAACCACCCCTCCCCTTTCCTCCTATTTATTCCCCAGCCAGGGAGGGGTCATTCAGCGTCCATGTGTGCCTTTCTTCCCGAGTCGGCTCCTTGTCCTCAGTTGTTCTCCTCTCCTAACAGCTCTGCACATGCGCGCATCTGGAACAGGCCCCAGCTGTTCATCCTCCCCACTTATCTCCAACTCCGAAGGCAGCTGGGAAATGTCAGACGGCCCTGGCTCTATCTCTGCTTCTGACACAGAGCATCCATCAGAGCCTTCCCCAGACTCCAGGACTGGCCCAAGTTCCTCCCCAACCTCCTCATTGTCCGAGTATGCCGCCAGCTCTGCTGGCAGCTGGTAGGCCACAACAGATAGACTTTAACTCTGCTACTTAAGGGTGGAGGGAAGAAGGAGGAAATAATGGACATTATTTTGAATAAACTCCCTTTTTATGACCCTGTAATCTTTAATTCGGGGTAGAGTCAGGGCATGGAGCTGAGCATTTACTGGTCGGATGCCTTTCCTGACACTACATGGAGTTCACAGCAGATATTTTTTTCTTTGCACCCTAGGAGAGAAACATCTGCCAGTACCTAGGATTGAACTCTCAACTTTCTGAGTGGGAAAGTTCACCATTAGGCCACCACACCGCTTGAATTGGTAATGAAGAAGAGGTGCTTCTCCATTCCAGGTTCAGCAGCCAACACCAAGGGGCAGTTCAACACCAAGAACATCTTCAAATGCAATGCAGGAACCATACTAATAAATAAATGGAATGCAGATCCTCCCATAAGACATGTAGTTTATCTTCTAACAACTTGCTACTGTTCTCAAGTTCTGAAACTCTGCCATCCAAATTGATTGGTTCAATTAAGTTTCATAAAAATGTTAGGAAACTATCTTTCTCTCAGTGTCTTCTAATTTATATAACAACATAATAGCATGTTATTAATCAAGCATCTGATGCAGGTAGATATTTTTATCAAGTACAAAATCCCTCTTTCAGGAAGATGGATGCTTCACAAATGTGAAATATAAATAAATAAATACAGGTAGTCCTTGCTTAACCACCACTGTTGGATGTGGAATTTTGGTCGTAAGTCATTGCGCTTCTTTAGACCTGACTTGATGTTACACCTGTTTTGACTACAGTTGTAAAGTGGTCATGAATTGAGCCACATGCTTCTTAAGTGAACCATGTGGTTGTTAAGTGAATCCATTCTCCCGAATGGGCAAAAATCAGCGAATAATGTCACAGATCATGACCACAGGATGTCGCAACTGGTCGTATATGCAAGCCAATTGCCAAGTGCCCAAAACACCAGTAAGTTACCATGGAGGTGAGTATGCTGCAGTCGTAACTTTGAGAACGGGTTATAAGTAACTTTTTTTGAGTCCATTGTAACTTCAAATGGTTGTTAAATGAGGACTATCTGTACCCCTAGCATACTTCAGAAAGGAGAAGAATATTCTCAACAGCAGGTGCATATGACCAAAACTTGCTATAATGTCTGTATACTTGGTAGACTTGTATTAACATATATTTTTTTTCTAATAGAAGGTTTGACCATGTTAAGTTACATTACTCAGCTTTACATCCCGATACAAGTTATGTTTGACCATCGGGATGAAACACAACAATGAGAACATTACGAGCTTAATTGGAACCTTCAGGCTGCAACACAATTTTGGTGGCATGCGATGTTAAGGCTATATATAATCCACACTGAAGTTCTCAAGTGCAAAAATGTAGCTTATTATGACCGAGGACCAAGCTGAACACTGACAAAAAGAAGATCATTTCAGGCTCCTCTTTATGATTTTGATTGGCAATTTTCATTTCAACAATGGTAGCTCCTGTCTATTAGTTTTGATGTGTTGCTGATTGATTCATATGGCTTTATCCTATAACGCCCTGTGCTGCAGAAATCCATCACTGTTGCTATTATCATTATTGTCCCAGATGGCCAGATGACACACCACCTCCCCTCACACTTTAATAGACACCATAAATTCATCATGCTTCAGCCAACTTTGTGTTCAGATAGGTTCATTTCAGAAATTTGATGTGCCATTTTATAGGCTCAGTGAGAAGTTCTTGCTCCTCAAAGCCCAGATAGAACTCAAGGACATCATTTCTGCCGTGAAATTATTTTGTGTTCCCAGAGTAACGATTCAAAGTTCATGTTGAGCATCCCGCTCATTTAGTTTATTTATCCTGAAATCCTACTACATTTGAACAAAGCCAGCTTGTTTGGGCATTTTGAGAAATCAGCTCCTTCCCCTGTCTACCCACCCACCCCCATCCTGCTCCAGAACCATCATTTCAATGACCAGCTTTTGAGGCCTCTGAGCCAGATGACATTTCTGCTTCTGGCAATCTTTGATGAGACTGGGAAGATCAGCAGGGGGAAAAGCAGCAAGAAAGACAAACAACTAATTTTCTGTCTTCTGGAGCCCAGAGAAGGGGACAATTGTCTATTGTGTTTGTCTATGGATAAATATCGGCATATTTACTTTGGCAGCTCTTGAACCACTTAATGCTGTCTGATGTTCTCAGGGAAAGGGTCAGCACTACTCTTCCCCTTTCCAAGATGAAAGCAAGAGCTTTGGACATGCAAGGTAGCAACTTGCTTAGGACTTGGTGATACTTTGGTAGACTTCTCAGCCTTCATTTTGGGCAGTAATTTGGGATTTTAGAGAAACAAAGATGACTTTTTCAGGCCATGGTATTCCCAGAAACTATTTTGATCTGTGCGAGGTGAATTTAGTTTCAGCTGGCTTCCTCATGACACAATTCCTCCTTGTTGTCTACTGTTCCACTCCTAGTACTCTACTCTGGTCCTTCTACTCAACTCTACCCTACCCTACCCTACTCCTAATTCTTGCCATTTCCCCCTTTTGGGTCTGCTTTCTGGTCCTCCTTAAATCGAGTGCTGACCCTCATTTGAAACTCTAATGTTTGAAGCCGGAATGCTTCCCTCTCCCGACACACATGGCATCAGATTTTAATTTTAAGCTTTTAAATGTCTTTCTCAAAATTGATTCAATGTGTAGCTTTCTAAAACTTTATTACCTCTTTTCATTTCTGAGGCTTCCCTTGCTTTGGTCTCTCATCCCAGATTCCTTTTCTTTTTTTCCATCAACAGTGCTCTTCTCTCTCTCTCTCTCTCTCTCTCTCTCTCTCTCTCTCTCTCTCTCTCTCTCTCTCTCACTTTACAACAGCAAATGGTACTTTTAAATGGGTGACTTAAACATTCCTTTCCCCCCCCTCTTTTGCCACCTCTTAATGGATCTTTGAGGTGATGGATTACAGATCTGAGTCAAAGGAATTACCCAGAATTGAATTACCCTAGATCCAAATGAGCAACCTGAACAGAGGAAGGCAAGGTTTTCTTTTTCAACAGACTTTAAGTATCGTTAGATTTTCCATTCTGTGTCTTGCAAAGTTTAGGGGAATCATAATATTACCATGATACCAATCTTTAATAATACAAGAGTGATATTTAAGCATCCACCAAACACCTGGAAATTCAATGTTCTAATTTATTCCAAATTGGATGCCAGCCTAGCGGATGTAGGACATGTCATCGGAACTTGTTGAAGTCTACACATGTTTGAGCTGCATCCTGTCCAAAAGTCAACTAACTGGGGCAGAAAGAGAGACTTCTCTGACACATATATTTCCCTAGATATTACAGGGCCCACTCAACCTGTGCTGCTTCAACTGTCCTTCTCAAGGAGAGCAAAGATAGAGCAGTGCCCTTATGCAAAAGCTCAGTCAAGACAGGTCACCCAGAAATCTGAGCTTTAGATCCTTCCAGTCCTCGTGGTAAGTTCTGAGCCAGATCCAAAACACAAATATTGATTCCTAAATCAGTCTCCAATGTTTTGAAGCGGGCATATATGTTTGGAATCTAGAAAGCTTTTCATGGGCACAAAAAAATGGCTACCAATGTGAATGCAATACCCATTCACTAAAAGTCATTTTAAAGGGGAAACTAGTAACTGCTGTTCCTAGTTCCCCAGGAAGCGTTTGTCACCTCTGGGATGAGGAGAAGTCCATAGTGAATATCTGATTAAAACACAAAGCTGCAGCCACTCCTCAATTTTATTTTCTAACCATACCAATGGCACATATGGAGCCCACACACATTCTTGGAAATAAAGGCCATGCTAGAGTTTGGTAGTTTGATTTGTGGCATAGCAGAGTTCTTTAAATTGTTTTAAAGTCAAGCGGGGGCGGGGAGACTGAGCAGAACAAGGGAAGCTCTGTAATTTTGGTGCCACGGGTGTCTCCTTCAGCCCCCACTGCTACTGGAATCTGGGTAATCTCTAATCTAGTAAACTCTCGGAATGATCCCAGTGAAAGTCATTTCTTTTGCTTCACCCAGCCACAGAGCTGAGTGGTGAGGATTAGAAGTACAGTATGTAGCTGAATGTTGGTAGGCTTTGGCCAAACAGTAAGGCAATTGCTTTCAGCTACTGACTTCCTTTGCTGCTTCAGCTGAGGAAATCACTTCTCCTCTCCATGATTTCAGCTAAATGCTGTTTTCAGAAAACTAGCAGAGAAATATACTGTATGTGCTGTGCACTGGAATTCCCCAATTCAAGCATCAGCAGTATGATTTTCAACAAACATAGCAATAGCAATAGCACTTAGACTTATATACCGCTTCATAGTGCTTTACAGCCCTCTCTAAGCGGTTCACAGAGTCAGCATATTGCCCCCAACAATCTGGGTCCTCATTTTACCGACCTCGGAAGGATGGAAGGCTGAGTCAACCTTGAGCCGGTGAGATTTGAACCGCTGAACTGCAACTAGCAGTCAGCTGAAGTAGCCTGCAGTGCTGCACTCTAACCACTGCGCCACCTCGGCTCTACATCTGTCTTAAGAGTGTCTAGTTATCGTTTCCTCATCTCTGTAATCGATGGGACATAATCCTGGTCCTTGATATTAAAAGGCGTTGAATAGTTTGTCACTCTGCAGAATTCAGGCATGGTGTTGGCACTTAAAACTGGATTTCAGGCTCAGCATTGGACCTTTTTAAAAAAAACGTTATTTTCTTCCTCCCCCCTCAAATTTAATTATTTTCAAAAACTCTTCCGAGCTGATAAAATTAAATGACTATCACATAACCCTCAAAACGACGCTATAGAGCACTGTACACCAGAACAACTAGACACAAGAACAGTTTTTCCTGAACGCCATCACTCTGCTAAACAAATAATTCCCTCAACACTGTCAAACTATTTACTAAGTCTGCACTACTATTAATCTTCTCATCGTTCCCATCACCCATCTCCTCCCACTAATGATTGTATGACTGTAACTTGTTGCTTGTATCCTTACGATTTACATTGACCGGTTCCTAATGTGATTTGATTGCTTATTTATACCTATGACTATCATTAAGTGTTGTACCTTATAATTCCTGATGAATGTATCTTTGTATCTTTGTACACTGAGAGCATATGCACCAAGACAAATTCCTTGTATGTCCAATCACACTTGGCCAATAAAAAATTCTATTCTATTCTATTCTATTCTATTCTATTCTATTCTATTCTATTCTATTCTATTCTATTCTATTCTATTCTATTCTATTCTATTCTATTCTATTCTGCAGTGAAGGACATGATATCCTCCCAGTCTCTTGTGGTGTTCAACTTGTCAGGGTCAGGCTAAATGGAATACTAACATAAATTCATTTTTGCTCAATAATAGGAGATGGGGGAAGGAGAAGTTGAGCCTTTCTTTCCCTGCTGTGATCCTGATATAAATTGCCCCTCTCTCTTTCTCTCCATTCATCACCATTAAACTCATCCCATGCCCCCCAAAAACCTCTCATTGGTGTTACACATCTATCTTTGCCACTAATGTTTTGAAGTCATTTTTCTCACAAGTGAAACTGTGGGCAATTTATTTAAATGCATCCCAGTTAAATTACCACATGGCCTCTAGATACCAGAGAAAATGGTCTAATAATTCAAATGCAGGCAATGGGCTGTCAATTGGCTTTCTCCCCCTTTAAAATTCTTTCACTTGGATGATATGCAATGGTTTTAATAAAGCTTTTCAAGCAGGGCAATTCTATCTGCTCTGATGGCCCATTCTGACATCAGAGATGATAAACCATGTGTCAGGATGAAAACATGTTTGCATCTTTCTCATCTCCTAGATTTAACCCTTCCATTGCAATCCAAAGGTGCCTTTTCTCTCAACAGAGGGGGAGGGGTACAACTTCATCTGTCTCCAGTCTACAACACAGTCCTTTCAACAGTTCCAAGAAGGTTCCACATCCCTTTGCGCTACTCAGGTGACCCTGACGACACGGATAAGTCTCCAGGTGGCCTCTACCACTCTCTAAAAGAATGCAAATGACCAGCTTTCTGCACGGAGTATAAATCCTTCCATTCCCCACCATCCAGTCAAAGCTGCAGAAGCTTCTTGGATGAGAAGCGAAACGTCTTCAAAGAAAAACAAGAAAGTCCAGTTGCCTCTTGAAAAAGCACCTCTGGGGCAACTATGACCTGGATGACTGAGAATCTCCATAGACCTTCCATAGCAAGAAATAGAGGAAGTTATCTTAACCAGTTTTAAAGGCTCTTCTATGTTTTGCCCCAAATTATGAAAACTTTCTACATGTGTGACACCTCCCTGATTCACCATGCTGTGCTCTTGACCTTTCCCCCTTCTTCAGTCTGACAACTTGATGCTGGAGATAGAAGGTTCCGCAGAGGTAAGAAGAAGGAGTTATGAAAAACACTTTTTAAATACAATTTTTGAGCCAGTTGTGTCTCCCCTCAATGGATCTCGTCAATTGTTATGCCAGTCACATTTTATCAGTTTGCTCATCATACTCTATGAGATACTTTGTTGAAACCAAGCTATATTACATCTACAATATTCCCACTGACAATTAAGGAAATCATCACACCAAATAAAGAGGCTGAGTTAGTTTAGCAAGACTTGTTCTTGGCAAATTAAAGCTGAGTTTTTAATCTTGCACTGATAAATCATGCCTGTATTGCTGGACTACTGCAATGCTCTCTCAAGGGAATACCTTTGAAGACCACTTGAAAAGTGCACTTATACAAAATGCACTCACTTATCACCATGAGCATATCATACATGTGTTGCGGGTTCTGCATTGGTTACAATAGGTATCCAGATGCAATTCAAAATGCTAGTTTCATCCTATAAGGTGCAGAATTATAGATTACAGCTATATAGGGTTTGGCATCTGGCTGTTTGCAGGACAGCCTTTTCAATCATAACATATATGATATAATACCCTTAGGAAAACAGTTGGTGGTTTGAGAAGTAAGGAGGGTAGTGGCTGAGGCCAGGAGATGCTACCTAGTTTTGTAGAACAGCTTTTCCTTGGAAGCTAGCCCACTCCTTGGCAACTTTCTAGAAGTTAGTTAAGGATCTAAAGCTATTCCTGAGAATAGTGACCAACTAGACTGAGGCTTTTTCTACCTTCCTCCAAGAAAGACCTGCAATTTAGTTTTGAAAGTATTTATATATTTCTGTTTTGGGAAAATGATTAATAAGGAGAAATTAGCAAGTAAAACTATGGCTATTCCTTCTCAAACAAGTCATTGTTTGGGGGTTTGGAAATAGCTCTGGAAATTTTCATTCCTCTGTAATAGCCAAGAGTTGTGTTAAATGTTGCTTTTTCATATTTGGTATAGTAGAGGAAGATGGAGAAAACTCCTCCTCCTCCTCTTCCTCCCTCTCCCCCTCCCCCCCTCTTCCTCCTCCTCCTCCTCCTCCTCCTCCTCCTCTTCTTCTTCTTCTTCTTCTTCTTCTTCTTCTTCTTCTTCTTCTTCTTCTTCTTCTTCTTCTTCTTCTTCTTCTTCTTCTTCTTCTTCTTCTTCTTCTTCTTCTTCTTCTTCTTCTTCTTCTTCTTTTCTTCTTCTTCCTCCTCCTCCTCCTCCTTCTTCTTCTTCTTCTTCTCCTTCTTCTTTTCTTCTCCCACCACTTATCTCTCTCTTTCTCTTCTGCTCCTTCTCCCCCTCCTCTTCCTCCTCTTCTCCTCCTCCTCCTCTCCTCCTCTTCTCCTCCTCCTCCTCCTCCTCCTCCTCCTCCTCCTCCTCCTCCTCCTCCTCCTCCTCCTTCTTCTTCTTCCTATGCTCATAAACCAGGAATTGCATGCCAATTTGGAACAGATTTTATGAAATGCATGATCAGTTTATTTCATTCTGGCACACATCCCAACTATTGAATGTCCTCGGCCATCTGTTTGCAAACTCATGTCACATTAATGTGAAAGAAATGCTCCTGAGTAACAGCAGGATTAGGTCAACCTCCTTGTGTTTCTTTTTGATTGTGCATGGTTTTAATGACCATATGCCCTAAGTATGCCAAAATATTGCCTGCTTTTGATGATTCACTGTACTATCTCAACAAAGTTAGCATTCCAGACAAGATTTGGTTTTCAGAAACAATGTCATACACTCCAGTGAGTTCATTAGGAGGAAGGATTATTTGTTAGTTTTAATAACTTGGTTGTTCAGTGGCAAAGGATAGGAATCTATTCAGGTGCTATGGATTGATCTCAGACCAATCTTTGATCTCAGTGTATCTTTGGTCAAGCCCTCTGCATTGGGCAGGGTTGAATCAGGTTGGAAAAGCAGATTGCTTGGGATCTGGATCTGGGATACATAGTTCAAGTCTCAGCTCAATAATTGAGTCATTGGAAGGATTGGAGAAAGTCTAATCTTTTTAGATATCATCATCAGAACATAATTCTCATATATATCAACAGAAAATGAATATTCTGAGACTTAATTAATGAAGTATTCCATGGGCTTTAAAGCTCTCTTGGAGTCAGTAGGAAAGTAGTTTATTTCAATGAACACTGATGGCAATAAATTGTAGTCATGGCCTAAACAACTAGGATTGCTCATGGGATGCTGGAAATGTCCAAGGATCTATAATTTAATTATCTCTGCACTCCCTGATTCCACTTCAAATTGTCCTGTGCTTTGAGAATAAATCTCTTTAGATTTAGTAGGATTTACTGCCGAAGAAACGTGTCTGTTTGAGTTACTAGATTCTTGTTTTTGCTGGTTTGATGTCTAAATGAATGAAAAATATTTGCTGACACTCTGCTGATGGTTAAATGCAACAGATTATCATTAAGAATGTACTGCTTTTATAAAATGTCTGTTTCGTCCACCTTTACGCCTCACTTATTTTGAGAAGTCATCAATAAATAGCCTTTTCAAGTTGAATTTAGTGGTTTTACCATATGCCCATGATGGCGAACCTATGGCACGCGTGCCACAGGAGGCACGCAGAGCCCTCTCTGCCGGCACACCAGCTGTTGCCCTAGCCCAGCTCCACCGCGCACGCACGCATGCCTCCCACCGGCCAGCTGGTCTTCGGGTCTCTGCCACGCATGGGTTGGGGCACATGCAGGGGACGCGTGTGCATGCATGGGGGGGCTCTCGCATTGCATTTTGGGGCCTCGCGCAACACCCCTATGCCCCGTTTTGGTTTCCAGGTTGGTGAAGGAGGCCTTCCAGGCCCAAAATGGGGCACGGGGGGCACATGGCCCCCCTGCACCCCGTTTTGGGCCTGGAAAGCCTCCTGCAGCAATCTGGAAGCCAAAAATGGGCAAGGGGGATGGGGCACATATGCA
>QLTV01002260.1:1779436-1792263 GCA_003457575.1 Thermophis baileyi
ATCAGAGTTCTTCCTTCCTTCCTTCCTTCCTTCCTTCCTTCCTTCCTTCCCTCCCTCCCTCCCTCCCTCCCTCCCTCCCTCCCTCCCTGATGTGAATGAATGAACCATTGCTTAATTTTTTATTTTTAACCCAGCTTTTTTCCAGGATGGGACTCAGAAATCTATTTACTACTCCTAGCTTTCTTGGACTATGCATCACCAAACTTAATGGAAATCACTTCTGGGTAAATATACTTAGGCTCAGGTTGGCCCACCCATTACCTGCCTTTCAGTGGTTCTTTTATTATGGCTTTGATGGATGGTGTCACTGTGTCATCCCATTGCCATGTACCTATTACAAAACTATTTTAATCTTCTCCCGCCCCAGAGAGTTTGCAGTGCAAGGAATGCAGAATGATGGCTCTGTGTGTGTGTGTGTGTGTGTGTGTGTGTGTGTCTATTAGAGCTTTGGAGGTGAGGAAAGGTGCCTTAACAATTATTTGTTCACAGGGTTCATAAAGGAGCCCCCACCCTCTACTAGAACTGCTATAATTTTATCAGAATGAAAACCATTCTCTTTGATCTTCTCCAGTTCTTAAATCCGGCAGTTGTGTATTCGAACATCAATGGAAATGTGGTTTCGAGCTTCCTCTTTCATTATCTTTCTCAATTAAAAATAAAAGAGCAAAAGGGAAAGAAAAGTTCTGAGCTTGGGAGATGAGGCAATATTTTTACTGTAATTTCTTTATCTGATTGCATCCTGTTTATATGGGCTGTTGTCTGCAGAGAAGCTAACCTTTCCCTGACTATGTTTTGAAAGATGCTTTTTATTACATGTGTGTGAATTGCTTTTATTTCGACAATGTATAAATATACAGGGAGAGGAGGAAGAACACCAAAGAAAATCACACAACACGGCTTGCTGGGCTTGTTCTTTTAGTGCAAAGAAGATGAAGTTGTTAAATGCTAATGCATGGCTTAAGCTTCATGTAGGATCTACAGAAATCAAGGCGGGGATAGGATGATTAGACTTAACTCTTTTAACCTTGGCACAAAAACACGGGGCAGCCAAATAACAAGGTATTTTATTTTCGGGGAGTATAGTGTTGCACTTCAACCCCATAATTAAGTATGTGACACATTCCTGCAGGTTTCAAATGCTGTGAACTGTTCCAAAACACCTCCTTCCACTCTCACCCCCACCATATATCTGGATTGTATATACCAGTGATGGCTAACCTGTTTGTTGTTGCGTGCTGAAAGTGCGCGCCCGCGCGCCTGCACCATAATGCAATGTACGCGCGACCCCCTCCCCGTGCCCCCGCACATGCGTGGGTGACCCCCCGTGCTCCCCCCGCCCCAATGCATGTGCACACAACCCCATGCATGTGCATGTGACCCCCACGCATGTGCGCATGACCCCCCCCACCCCCATGCATGCATGCATGTCTCCCACATGCGTCCCGCCCCCCGCACATGCACGGCAGAGACCCAAAAATCAGCTGGTTGGTGGGAGGCACGTGCGCATGTGCGGTGGGGCTGAGCTGGGGTGACGGCTCGCATGCCCGCAGAGAGGGCTCTGCGTGCCACTGGTAGCACGCGTGCCATAGGTTCGCCATCACGGGTATATACAGTAACTATAGGACAAATATGCCTTGACAATGTATTTTTTTCGGCTGTTCCCTCATTATTTTGCGTTCATCTATCTCCAGCTCTTACCTCATGCTCTTAAATCAACTTAACCAGTATTTGTAGCTCAGGACTGAAATGAGGGTCCTTGGTGCTCTCTGAGCTTGGTGGTTTTCTTGCAGACGTTTCATTACCCAAACTAGGTAACATCATCAGTGCTTGTCAAGCTCAGAGAGCACCAAGGACCCCTCAAATCAATCTTGGTTATATCACTGCCAAAGTAATGCTTTCTCCTTCATCTTGACAGGTTTTTTCCCCCTCTGTAGATATAATGTGTCCTGCTTCCTAATGGTAGTCTTCGACTTACGACCACAATTGAGCCCAAATTTCAGTCGCAAAGTGAGACATTCGTTCAGTGAGTTTTGCCCCATTTTAAGACCTTTTCTTGTCACCGTTGTTAAGTGAATCACTGCAGCTGTTAAGTTAGTAACGCGGTTGTTAAATGAATCTGGCTTCCCCATTGACTTTGCTTGCAACAATCTGTTGTAAGTCGAGGACTACCTGTAGTCCATTTTGTCAAGGGTGGAATGAACCTGGCATCTATGGGTTGGTGCAAACATGGCAGGTACCAGCATGGCCTTTCCCGTATAATCCTTTCTCTCAGGGTCATTCTGCTTTGGGCAATGGGATAAATCAATTCTTCCTAACTGAGGTCCCCTCTGTGTCTGCTAGTGGTGACGGTGGTGGTAGGAGCTATATAGTAGACTCACTCTCTTTTGCTTTAATGATACATTTTTTTCTCATGCCTATCAACTGCTAATTGGGCTGTTTTTGATCATGGATTTAATCACCTCCTAGAATAATGCTAGATCCATGTCCATGATGAAGCTTAAACCTCACCTAATGGTCAGGATCTCTTTCAATTGACTTGCACAAAATACATCCATAAAAACAGAGCAAGTTTTGACAGATGGCTAATTTATTTCATTGGTTTAAACAACGGTCTGTCAAAAGTTACCTTCCCTGGCTTAATCCTACATTAAGGAGAATGATTACTGGACATACGTCTGCCAGGTGTCAACATTTGTCGGGAGAGGAAAGAAGCAATGATGGGTGAAGAGCCGAGGTGGCGCAGTGGTTAGAGTGCAGTACTGCAGGCTACTTCAGCTGACTGCTAGCTGCAGTTCGGCGGTTCAAATCTCACCGGCTCAAGGTTGACTCAGCCTTCCATCCTTCCGAGGTGGGTAAAATGAGGACCCAGATTGTTGGGGGCAATATGCTGACTCTGTGAACCGCTTAGAGAGGGCTGTTAAGCACTGTAAAGCGGTATATAAGTCTAAGTGCTATTGCTAAGTGCTATTGCTAATCCACCAGACCACAATATGGCCTGTATATAGTAAATGAGGATGCTGCCATTTACCAGACTTGTGCCGGTAGTAGAGTAGGGATTGCAAATAGGGGCAGAAAAGGTTATGCCTGTGTAGTGTTGGGCCAGCTTGAAGACTAATTCGTAATGCCTTACTTCAGCCATGGTGGAAGATCCCTCAGCCTGTAAAACTATTAAACAGTAAAGCAATAACATCGAGATGTATATGTGCCAATCAGGAAACAGACTCCACAAGAAGACTAGAACTAATCTTTAATCACTCAGGCTATATTGACCGAATCTTGAAACTCTGATTGTATTTTCTTTCCTTCCCTCTTATACCCTACTGAGACAGGGAGGAATAGACTGAGTTTCTTCCTACCTCTTTCTCCCAGGGCTCAACAAATGCTTCTGCACTTTTTGTTTTTATAATGGCTTCTGAATATTTTCCCCAAGGCCATCTCCATGGCTGTTTATAGTAAGTCGGTACATGCTCCCTCACTCTTTTTCTTTAAGAAACAATGCGGTTGTTCTTTTTTCCCCCAGTGCAGAAATTTCCAAAGAAACTGTAAATATAAAGATCTCATTTCAGATGTAGCTTTAAAAAAAGGATATTAATCTTGTTCCTATTCCTTAGAATCCCAGATCATTTCTATCTTAGGGATATTTCTCCATCTATCTTTAGATTCTAGTTTAAAAACATAGTATTCCCATCCTGCCCCAGCCCCCATTACCTTCCACTTCTTTAAATCAAACAAACTTAGTTTGGATACACGTTGGGCTTAAGTCCCTATTCGCCTTTCTGGAAACCTGTCCCAGTTAGATTGGAAGCAGGATGACTTGAGATGTTTCCAAGACACTGACATATGTCATCATGCCAATCATGCCAGCTGGATGTACTCTGAAATGGGAACTGATTTATAGGAAATACCACATAAGACCATACCGTAGTAGGTGTAAACCAGAATTTCAAGGATGGATGGAAGGATGGATAATGATATAGATAGATATAGATAGATAGATAGATAGATAGATAGATAGATAGATAGATAGATAGATAGATAGATGATAGATAGATAGATAGATAATAATGCCAAACCAGTGCCAAACCAATCTCATTTTATTCTTCAACAAAGTGACTAAATTGGTACACAAGCTAAATACTGTGGACATAGTATACTTAGATTTCAGTAAGGCGTTCAACAAAGTAGGCCACAACCTACTTCTTGGTAAGCTAGAAAAATGTGGGATAGACAGCATCATCACAAGATGGATTTGTAACTGGTTGACAAATCATACTCAATGAGTAGTTCTTAATGGTGCTACTTCTACATGGAGGGAAGTAAGTAGTGGGGTACCACAAGTTTCTGTCTTAGGCTCAGTACTCTTCAATATCTTCATAAATGACTTAGATGAGGGAATAAAAGGGGAACTCATCAAATTTGCAGATGACACTAAGCTGGCAGGAATAGCCAACACCCCAGAAGAAAAACTCAGGATCCAAAAAGATATTGACAGACTTGAACAATGGGCCCTATCTAACAAAATAAAATTTAATGTGGAGAAAAGCAAGGTTTTACACTTAGGCAGGAAAAATGAAAGGTACAAGTACAGATTAGTCGAAACCAGGCTCAAAAACAGTAACTGTGAGAGGGACCTTGGAGTCCTAGTGGATAATCACTTAACTATGAGCCAGCAGTGTGCAGCCGCCACCAAAAAAACTAATACAATCCTTGTTGTATAAACAGAGGCATAGACTCAAAATCATATGAAGTATTACTACCATTTTATAAAACCATACTAAGGCCACACCTGGAATACTGCATCCAGTTTTGGTCACCACATTAAAAAAATGTTGAGACTTTGGAAAAAGTGCAGAGAAGAGCAAGTAAGATGATTAAAGGCCTGGAGACTAAAACATATGATTTGGGTATGGCTAGTCTAGAGAAAAGCAGCACTAGGGGTGACATGATAGCACTATTCCAGTATTTGAGGGGCTGCCACAAAAAAGAAGGGGTTAACTTATTCTCCAAAGCACCAGAGGGCAGGACAAGAAACAATGGATGGAAACTAATCAAAGAGAGAAGCAACCTAGAACTAAGGAGAAACTTCCTAACAGTGAGAACAATTAACCAGTGGAACAGCTTGCCTTCAGAAGTTGTAGGTGCTTCATCACTGGAGGTTTTTAAAGAAGAGATTGGACAGCCATTTGTCTGAAATGGTATAGGGTCTCCTGCTTAAGCAGATGGTTGGATTAGAAGACCCTTAAGGTCCCGATTCTTATTCTTATTCTTATTCTTATTCTTATTCTTATTTTCTTATTCTTATTCTTATTCTTATTCTTATTCTTATTCTTATTACTATTCTTAATTATTATTGTTGTTATTGTTATTGTTATTATCATAAAAATATACACCCATACATGTGTGTGTGTGTGTGTGTGTGTGTGTGTGTGTACACTGTATGTGTTTATTAATGCTTTTAAAGAATAATAAGTGAAAAGGTAGGGAAAGAAGATACAAAACTGTGGTACTCACAAATCAAGTAACTTACAAATGGCATAGATAATAAATGTTTTCAGGATTTCTTGATTAATTGTAAATGCCTATATTATATCATTAAAAAAAGTATTGAATTCTAAGTAGAATATAAATGTCAACACGGTATAGGAAATCCTGTGAAATTCTATGAAACTGTCTCTATGTAAAAATTTTAGATATGGTTCCAATCCATTTACAAAATTGTAATCTAGAAATAGTGTCCAAACTGAGTTAATTTTTTTTGTCAGATTTACTTTTAAAACAAAGTTACTTTGAATATCAAAGCATATTCCCACAATTTAGGTAGACATCCTTCCACAGAAGTGATCAAATATGCTTTTCCCAAAAAGAAGGTGTAGAGGATCCTTGCAACAGTTAACATCTACAAAGCTAGTCCGAACTGAAAAACTTGAAACTGCAAAATTTCAAACTATCTAAGAAAATATGATTTAATAAAGAAGGAATTATAGAAGGATATTCAACTTTAAAAAGGAACCCTTTTCCAGAAACATTGAGTTTTACCATTTATTATTTTTTAAAAAATATTTTATCAGTGATATATTACCTTTTATCCATTTTTGGAGTGCGATATTCAGTATAAATGTGCCGTTTTCTCTCACTGAAATTCCCATTTGTCACATATCTATTACTAAATCTAAATTTGGCTTCCATTTATTCATACAATCATTAGCTTGTTTAGTTTATGGATCACAAGCAAATACTCCACACTGTGTGTTAAAAGATTCAATCACATCTCTAAGTATTCCCATTTCTTTGACCAATTCTTTCCATCCCATATCACCAATGGTGGGTTGCTCCCGGTTCAGCCTGGTTATGCGAACCTGTAGCGCCGGTGGCGGGAGGCTCCGCCCACCCACCCGGGACGCTTCTGCGCATGCACAGCGCACGCGAACCAGTAGCAACGGGTTTTAGAACCCACTACTGCGTATCACTCATCTGAAAATATTGAAACAGATCAGGTGAATGAGACCACTGCAAAGTAAAAGCTGAAAAGGTTTTTATCTTTGTCTCATTTTATCTTTGTCTCATAATCCAATCAGGCAAGCTGTCCAAATTATCATCTCTCCATTGGACCCAGTTTTTGTGCTTTCTTCTTCATAAAAATAAACATTTAAGAATGAAAAAAGAAGGAAATAAACCTAGATTCTTTTCCCGCCTTTACCCAAGACTTTCGTGACACCACTTTCTATTTTATGATCTCTTTTAAACTATTTTTATATGGATCAATGCAAAAATATTTATGAAAACTTTCTGGAAGTTCTGCTCATCCACGGTGATAGGCAGACAAAAACGATGTGATCCAGTCTGTGAACCAAGTTAGGGCAACTAAGCTTGTGATACAATTTAAAACCCGAAGCTGCCAATCTAGTTTATGTTTTGAGTTCTGGAGAATCTTAAATTTAATCATTGTTCTGTTATTGGGACATATGAAATTGATTCCTTCTTTATGCTGGTAATTTAATGCCTTGTTTTCAATATTTATTGGATTCACTTGGAAGAAAAAGCAAAATCTTGGCTATTCATTTCAGCTGCCACTCTTCCTAAGCAAGGCATTTTTAGCTTTCTGCATCTTGAAATGCCTACCAATGTAGTTTTCCAAATCTGTGAATAGTTATTTTAAATAGGTCTTTATTATTATTTCTCAAGTAAATTCCTTTTTTTTTTTGCAACAATATTGAGCCCCATTATTAGGTGCAAATGTTGCTTTTCTTCTCCTACTAAGTTCTGTGTATTTTCTTTACTGATCCAAAAATCTGTCATGGAATCATACTGCTGTGATGTACTTTTTTGTTGTATTTTAATTGCCAGTGACTCTAACACCATAAAAATAAGGAGAGAGAGAGGGGGGCATTTTTGTTTTGTCCGGAGAGTATACCACATTGTTATGACGAAAAAAAAAACAACCCTGTTATCTGGCTTCTGTTATTTAGAAATGTGCTGTGTTCATGTGAAAAAAAATCCGTAATTCCTCTTTTTCAGAATTGCAAGAATGAAGGGCCATTCTAAGTTGTCAAAAGCTTTTTCTGCATCAAGTTCATAGGGTGTCTCGTGTGTCTCTTTCAAGTGAATACAGTGTGATTAGTAGGTATCAATTCGTTATTTGTGCAATATTGCTATAGAAATTGTACAGTGATCTGCATTTATTTACTAATTAAATTTATATGCCACCCATCTCACCAATAAGGCAAGTCTGAGCAGCTTGCAAACAATAAAAAATGAATATAAAAACAATTAAACATTATATTTTTAAATTTGTACTGTAATCAACATTAGGTAAGGAAATAGGTAGACATGAAACTGGGCAGACTTGGATTATTTCCTTCTTTGTAAATCAAAGAGGTGAAAGTTTATTCTCGTGATAGCAGAAGAAGGCATTTTGTGGCCATGATTTGCTTTGCACAAAATGCCTTCTTCTTCTATCGCGAGACATATACTAGCTATGGGTCACCAAGTCAATTGAAACTCTGCGTTCAAAGTTTTGCTGCACCACAGGAACTCTCATTTTCTGCGTTTTGCCGAAGCGGTTGCCATCAATTGATTGACGCCTTTGTGTGTGCAGAAACAACTGTACGTCAATCTATACCTTCCATGGGTGTAAGGTTTGTCAGGGGCTGGTTTCTGCATATGTCACATGTTTAATAAACGCTCTAGCTGGACTCTATGTTCTATGTCGCTTTTACCTGTGTTATTGTAAGTTTGGTACTGATGAGTACCAATACGAAATGCTTGCATCTACCGCTATTGGTTTTTTAACTGCATTGTTTAAATTATTAAAGGGGATTAACTGTTTTAAATATATAAATAAGTTTATACATGGGAACTTCCCCCAATCTGCTGCCCTTTAAGGGTCAATTCCCATAATCCACAGACAGGAGGGGGAAGGTTGGTATACAATGGAAGATGAATGATCATCATTTATAGCTTTAGGTTGATGTGGGTGGCTTTTTTTACAGTCTGCACCCATAAGAACTTTCTTATTTCAATACTGTGCAAATGTATTTTGTTGCAATTCACTAGCAGAGTTTAATACCTTTTGGTTTAATAGCCCTTATCCTTTGCTATAATTTAGTCAGCCTGTGTATATGTTATATTGTCCTTCCTTACTTCCCTCATCATCAGCCTTGTAGTAAAACAGCAGCACAGTGCAGTGTAGTTTTAGGGGATTTCTATCCTCCATCCCATTCCCAACAAAAAGAATGATAAAAATTTGCAAGACTACAAGGATAAAGGGCTCCCAGGCCATCCTTGTTCTTTGGAATTAAAAAAGTGAGAGCTTTTTATTTAATTTTTATTTATTTAACTTTTTATTACGGTCATAGATCAAGTTTAAAAATTAAAACATTAAAATAAAGTGAAACAGAACAGAACAAGATATAATAGTATGGGGTCCTTGATACTCTGTGAGCTTGGTGGCCTTCTTGCAGATGTTGCATTATCAAACTAGGTAACATCACCAGTGCTAATAAGGAATGCAGTTTGCTCTCAATTTATATTCTAGTGGCTTGCCCTGTCAGTATTGGTGGGAGCAGTCTTGGAGTTTCTTTGCTGGGGTGTTTACTCTTAAGCTTGTTTGACAGTTCCTTGATTGGGTCATTGTTTAATTCTTAATTGTTAGTCATTGTTAACCTCTGCTCATCTGGATGCTGATTGCTGGTGAGGAAGTGTTTTGCTCTTTTTGTTTTCTTTTGGCTTGTTGATTATGTCTTTTGAATGGTATGTAGATGTTGTTTATGTCTATATGTCTGTTGATGGTCGAATTGTCTGAGTTTTGGTCTTATGGACTGGGGGGGGCGTTCTGAATGTTCAAGAAAATGTTCTGCTTTCACGTTTTAAATTCTTTGGGATCGATAGGCAGAAACACAACTAGAGAATGAGGAAAATAATGAGGCAGTGACTTTGTCTACTTCCTGGGAATTCCAAGCATTATTGACCTCACACATTGAATGGATATCAGGCGGGGGAGGATCAAGGAAATTCCATTCTACCTGGGAATCTTTCTTCTGGAACAAATGCATGGTATTGCACTGCTGGAGTTAGTAATAAGATATAATATCATTCAAAATTCTTACAACTGTCTGACCACTTGCTGGCAATACTGGTAATTGTCAGATACTTGGGATAAACACATGTCCATCATCTGACAAAAATAAATAAAATATAAAAATAATAATTGAAAAATAATAAATTAAAAAGAAAACCAAAAACCAAAACTCAAAGGGCAGATTTGATGGATCACTAGGTCTTTTTCTGGCATCAGCTTTCTAGGTTTCTATGATATGTTGCAAAGCAGAGAGAATAGCATTTGATTACATATGAATGTTACAACAAATGAGAACTAGAACAATTAGCCTTAGCTCTCTAATCCATTATAGATTACCAACCAATTTTCTTTCCATGCCACAAGTACTCATTAATCCCATAATAAAAACCAGTGCAAGAGAAATAAGATGGGTGCTAAGTTAAATCTCACCTCCTCCACAATACATAGCACAAAGGAGTCTTGAGAGCATTCTCATTGCTTGTCTGTCTGCCTGTAAAAATAATCTCCTTATGTTTCCCATTGTCTTTTTTGTCCCCAGTATCAAATTAATACTATCTTGAGACAAAAAATGACATTGGCCCAAAATTGGAACCGAGAATGAAATCAGGTCTTTGCTGGCATATGTACTGCCGAATTTGTGTGTGTGTGTGTGTGTGTGTGTGTGTGTGTGTGTGTGTTTATTAAGGACAGGTGTTTGCCTTTTGGTTCGGTAAATTCCAGATCAAACCGTTGTCTTTAACTAAACAAAAAAAATAAATACAAGGACAAAGTTCAGAACAAAACTGTTCTGCCATTAACCTTGGACTTAATCATCTGTGCATTGTTTTGATGTGGTTACTTTAATATGCTCCATGTTTAAAAGGGTCAGGGTAGAGCTACATACCTTTTTTGATCTTGGCTGAACCACTTCTGTTCTTCATCGCTTTTAATGTCATATTCTCTCGTTAAGGTAGCCGAGCCTCCTTTTGGACAGCAAAATTGGGTACAGATGGATGACTAACACGAAACTGGTTTCCTTTGAACATCCCTGCAGCTGCAGCTGGGAGAATTTCTCCAAAAGATAGGAAGACTTCTTTGAGCATTATGATTAAGGTTAAATCAGCTTAACAACAGCAAATGTTGCAGCAACAAAAGAGGTCATGGTTCAGTTGTAGATGCCTCTCTTTGAGTAGTTCTTGAACCTCGAACAGGGAAAGAAGGGCTGGTGGATTTGAAAAAGTGAAGCAATATAAGCAAAGACATGAAACCAGCTGTGTTCTCATTGCCCTCTATGTTATTCTCAAATGAGTTCGGTGAGAAACTGTTTCAAAAGATGATAGGATAGAAACTTCATATATTTTGTAGCCACTTTTATGAAAATAGTTTTTGTTAGCCTTTGGGAAGAACTGTAGAAGAACAGCGATTCTATCATGTTTTGGACTATTGTTTTATATGTTGCCTTATAATGCGAGTAGAGAACCATTAACTTTCAGTCCCCATGGTATCCGTTCCTTGGGGTCATCTGAGGCTGATCTCTTGGAGAGAAGGGAGGACATGCTGATTGGACTGGGCATTACTACCTCAAAATGGTACATCTTGAAGTTCTCAGAAACTCATCTCTGAGCTGGGGAGTCCTTGGGGAGTCACTCTTTGATGGGACCTGGAATGTTTTGATAGAACACCAGAACAATGGGAGCAGGGGTGGGCTGCTGGGGGTTTGCAGGGGTTCGGGAGAACCTCTAGCTAAGATTCTGTGCAGTTCGGAGAACCCCCAAATCCCACTCCTGGCTGGCCCCACCCACCCCTCCCCTCCCCTCCCCGGAGTCCCCACACGGCCCGTTTTGGATGCAGGTAAGTGCAGGGCGTGCGCAGAGGCTCGGGGAGGGCGAAAAATGGGCCTACCAAAAGTTCAGGAAGGCTGGAAACGGGCCCGTTTCTGGCCTCCAGAGGGCCTCCGGAGCCTGGGGAGGCCGTTTTTGCCCTCCTGGAGGCTCGAGGAAAGCCTCCGGAGCCCGGGAAGGGCAAAAATGCACCCCCCCGCCGTGGTACAGGAAGCCGACTAGGCCACACCCACCATGGCCACACCCATCCAGCAACCGGGTAGAGAACCCCTTGCTAAAATTTTTGAAGCCCACCCCTGAATGGGAGGTGATGCTCCTTGCCAGTCCTGATGAGAAAAGTGAAGAGGAATCAAAACTTAAAGGGCGGAGAGTGACTATGTGGGTGCAGGCAGTGGGTGAAAATCTATGTGAGTCATGAGAAAGTGAAACCACTGCACCATTCATCCTTGATTTGCAGCCCCAATTTAACATGCTCCCTGGATTCTTAGAAACATTGAGATTGATAATGGAACATGACTAACCAATGATTTTCAACAAATTTGTATCCAGCAAATGAGTGAACTGTTATTTTTTAACATAGGATCACACTGGATTAAACCAAACCCAGCAGGCCTTATGCCTGCTCCCCAGCTAAGAATGATAAGGTAATAAAAACAAGAAAGTTTGGAACAGGGGTCGGCAAATTTAAAAACTCTAAGAGCCATTTGGACCCGTTTCCCAGAGAAAACAAAACACCCAGAGCCACAAAACCTGGGTGGGCGTGGCCAACTCGACATCACTCCCACCGAGTCACATGACACACCCCCCAGCTGCGCCTACCCAGGTTTTGTGGCTCTGTTTTCTTTTCTATGAGAAATAGGTATCTCTCTCTCTTTTCCCTCTCTCTTTCTCTCTCTCCATCTCTCTTTCTCCCTCTCCTATCTCTCTCCCTCCCTCTCATCTTTCTTTCACTCTTTCACTCTCCCCATCTCTCTCTATCTCTCTCTCTCCCTTCCTCCCCACCCAGCTCTCTCTCCCTCATCACTCTTTCTCCCATCGCTCTTTCTCCCATCTCTCCCCCCTTCTCTCTCTGTGTGCTGAGGAACGATCGCCACCCCCAGTGAAGGCTTCTCTTCGGGCGACCCTCCTCCCCCTCTCGTGACTCCCTGGCTGGCTGTGGTGCACGCAGGGAGACCCTCCTCAAGCGAGCGCCAAGGTGCAGCAAAGGCGCACGTGGAGGACGGGCGGTTGCTCGCTTAAGGAGGGTCTTTGGATGCGGATTTTCTCCTGCCCTAAGGATCTGGCCATCGCCTTGCTGTGTCCCATCCTGTCTCCCCCCCCCACAGCTCTTCAGCCGAGCGAGGAGGGCGTGAGCTCCAGCCCGAAGCGACAGAAAGCGAAGGCTGCCTTAAGAGCAACTGTGGCATGCAGGCAGCTACAGGACCACTTCT
>QLTV01002260.1:1792344-1810866 GCA_003457575.1 Thermophis baileyi
GAGAGGGGGAGGAGGGTCGCTTGAAGGAAAGCCTCCGCCGGGGGTGGCTATGTTCCTCAACCAGCGCCGGAGAAGCAGCCACGCCCGCTTCTACATTCACGCCGTCGCCCTTACCTTCTCAGGCCAGGTGAGGGAGGGGAGGGCGAGGCCAGCCAGTGATGGGACAGTGAGCCACAGCAGGGGGCTCAAAGAGCCACATGCGGCTCTGGAGCTGCAGGTTGCCAACCCCTGGTTTGGAAAATAGATCAGATGGAAATGATCTCCTAGTGATCACCCATTCATACACCCACTCAGGGGGACAAAAAAACCCAGCAAAACTAATATATCCATTAGCAAATTCCTGTTGCAGTTCTTATATATATGTGGAATAACCTATGAAAAGTACAGGCTTGCAGGCCTGAACTTTAGATGGACACCAGGCCTTTCCAGCTAAATGCTCACTGGAGGAGGAGAAAAGTCTGGCAACTGACCCAGGCCAGCTTCCCTCTTGGTCTATGGCTGCTCCTCATACCTGTGACAAGTCTTAAAATGGCAAAAATAACTATTTCTGAAGCACCAGCTGTGTCATCCTAAAAAAAAATTATAACAGAGAGGCAGGAGAAGCTGGTATTGAAGGAACTTGGATCTGACTTTGGGAAGGGGAAAGGAATGAGCAAACCACCAAGGGGGGACCTGCAGAAAGATCATTGTTCAGTTGCTAAGTCATGTCCAACCCCCTGCAACCTCATAGAACATAGCACGCCAGGCTCTCTTGTCCTCCAGTGTCTCCTGGAGTTTGTCCAAATTCATATTCATTGCGTTGATGACACTATCCAACCATCTCATCCTCTGGTCATCTGCTTCTCCTTTTGCCTTCAATCTTTCCCAACATCAGGGTCTTTCCCAAAGAGTCCTCTCTTATTAAGTAGCCAAAGTATTTGAGCTTCAGCTTCAGTATCTGCCCTTCCAAGGGTTGATTTCCTTTAGGATTGACTCAGAAAGATTACTTTGTCCTGAGAAAGAGGAAAGCGTGAGGAGAAAAGAAAAATCTTTCAAAATCACCACACTTTGATTTTGTTTAGTACAGGACAGGACAGGGGTGTCAAATTCCGGATCCGGCCCACGGGGTGCTTAGATCTGGCCCACGGGGCCACCCTGGAAACAGCAAAGGACCGGCCCGCGGTACTTCTGCCAGCGAAAATGGAGCTTGGGAGGGCTGCACACGTCCCTCCCAAACTCTGTTTTCGGCCATGACAGCCTCCTGCAGCCCTCTGCCAGCGAAAATGGAGCTTGGGGGGGGGACGGACACATGCGCTCAGGCCACCACAGGCACCCCCTGACATGAGTGACATCAAGCTGGCCACGCCCACCCTGGCCCCACCCAACCCCAGCCCCCTGAGGACAAACACAACTCTGATGCGGCCCTCAATGAAATCGAGTTTGCCACCCCTGGTATAGGAGGAGCCAGAGAGAAACTTGAACAGGTTTTCAAGATGTTGTTACCCCACCTACAACAATAAAGAACATGGCTGGAATTTCTGCCATGGCTGCTTCTTATCCTGCCTACCTCAAAGCACTGATACTGGTTTAGAAAGGTGATTTGCTTTTTCCTTCCTTCTGGGTCAGGCTGATCACTGGGGAGTGAAGAATAGGCAGAGAAAGGGGGTCAAAACTATAACAAGCACAATACCAAATGCCAAAAAGCAAGATTCTTCCCTCTTCCCTACCTCTCTCCATCTACTGGAGGAGGATATGTCTCTGAGAGGCAATGGGAAAGGAAATGCAGAAAAGCCACATAAAGATTTAAAGGGGGTTTAGAAAAATATTATCATTCTTAATGTTTGTCGGCATGTGGCAATTTTCTTTGAACCAGAGTTTGTTTAAATTCCTTCTTTCTTTGAAGGCTTAATATTTCCTTTCATAAAGATTATGGAAGCCGCCTTGGATAATTTAGGATTTAGCAGGGCTATTTGATTCTGGCATGTGCATGGAATTGATTTCCAACCTTTGGTAGGTGAAAAGTGTATTTTGTTTAAAAAAAACAAAAACCACACAATCAAAATGTAGGGATCTTTCTCTAAGCTCCTGTCATGGACTGCTGAGAAGTTATTATCGCCTTTTTTTCTTCTTCTCTATCTTGTTTTTTTGACTTGTTTAGGTTCAGATTGTGCCCTGATTCGTACTTTTATAAATGGCAGAAAGCCATAGCTTCCCAGAACACAAGGTTAGCAGTGCCTGGGTTAACATTTATGAAAACATAACACTTGCAAGTTTCTGATCTTTTCGTGGAAAACGATGATAGAGAAGGAGACCACAACCTATCTGCTTCCACAGTAAGAAGCAAAAGGCTCAGGTTTCGTTGCCTTTTTAGATCATTCGGTCTAAGTGATCTCATGAGAGGATCACGAGTGAACCCTGGCGACTTTCCTTTTGCTAGGAAAGTAGAGAGAAAAAAGAAAGCTTTTCAGACGCAGAGACCTATTAGCCTGCAGCACCTTCAGAACTCTGTAGCTGCAAGAGGAACCTACTGAATGTTGCCTTTATTTCTTGGATTTATCAATCAAATTTATATGCTGCCACAATCACAAGACTCTTGCTGCCTGACCAGGCAGACAATAAAATAGCATAGAAAGAAGGCAATAAAACCCAGCCCAATGCATAATGCCAGACCTCCAAAGCCCTCTAGTTAATTTAGTTAAATTAATGTCCTCTGGAGTTCATTCCAGAGGGCTGGCCCCATCACCCAAACAGTGTTTCCATGCTGTGGCCCCATGGTCTCCCAGAAAGAGGGACAACCAGCTGTTTTTCCACATAAGACAGGGGTGTCAAACTCGATTTCATTGACGGCCGCATCAGGGTTCTGTTTGACCTCAGGGGCTGGGGTGGGCGTGGCCAGGGTGGGCATGGCCGGCTTGATGTCACTCGTGTTAGGGGTGTCTGTGGTGGCCAAGCGTTCTGCCAGTGAAAACAGGCTCCAGAGCTCCATTTTCAGCTGCGACAGCCTCCTGCCGCCCTCTGCTCGGGGGGGGGGGGCGCACGCACCCCCGAGCTCCGTTTTCACTGGCAGAGGATGGCAGGAGGCTGTCGCAACCCAAAACGGAGCCTGGGAGGGCCGCATGTGGCCATCCCGAGCTCCATTTTCGCTGGCAGAGGCACCGCGGGCCAGTCCTTTGCTGTTTCTAGGGTGGCCTGGCCCCACAGGCCAGATCTAAGCACCATGCGGGCCGGATCTGGCCCCCGGGCCTTGAGTTTGACACCCCTGACATAAGATCACGATGGTTTTGTCAACTCTAATAGAGAGATGCAGTCCTGCCGATAACCAGGTACCAAATCATAATGGGTTTTATGGGTTAACCCAGAAGTATAAATTGCACTTAGAAGCTCCTGGTTAGGCAATGCAGGGCCTATTGACTAGATATACAGATAGTCCTTGACTTACAACCACTCATTTAGTGACCAAAGTTACAATGGCACTGAAAAAAGTGACTTATGATCATTTTTCACACTTATGATTATTGCAGCATCCCCGTGGTCATGTGATCAAAATTCGGACGCTTGGCAACGGGCTCATATTTATGACAGTTGCAGTGTCCTGGGGTCATGTGATCACCTTTTGCAAACTTTTGACAAGTCAACAGGGAAGCCAGATTCACTTAATAATCATGTTACTAACTTCACAGCAGTGATTCTCTTAATAACTGTGGCAAGAAAGGTCATAAAATGGGTCAAACTTCACTTAACTATCTCACTTAGCAACAGAAATTTTGGGCTCAATTGTGGTCGTAAGTCAAGGGCTACCTGCAATGTGTGTTAATGGACTCATGAACACTTGAGTCACTGCTGGAAATGTCTGGTTAATCTTTAAAGGCAGCCCTATGTAGAGCTTGGGCCAATAGTTTAACCACCATAGTTGGTTTCTCTCATCCCAAGTAAGGCCACATCTTAGTTTAATTGTACTCTCAGTGTCATTTTATATAGATTTGCTTGGAAGTAAGTGTCAATGACATTTGCAGGTTTGCTTGATCATAAAACTCAATGACTTTCATGAAGATTTACTTGATCGTAAAATTGATTGGCAGTGGTGTAATTCCCAGAGAACAGGTGTAGATTATTAAACTGTTGGGAGTTATTGTGCAAACTGAGCCTTAATAGACAGGAATTCTCAACAGTCTGATGAAGCCTGATGGAAAAAGTGCACTTATAAAGGTTGTTGGAGTGCCAGTAATTGCTTTCAGCTGGGGGTTTCTATAGGATAGCTGTTGTTATTTTTAATTGATTCCCTCTCCCTTCTTGTGTATTAGATCCAGCCTAAGCATTGTTCCAAATTTTGCAGTTTAATAGCCTTAGTTCTTCACTGGTTTCTACTAGATCTCCTGTAGTTCCTGTTTCCAAAAGAGTTGTAGTCATAAAAATATGGAAACAGCAATAGAAGTTCAAATAGTTTCTCATGTTGTAGAAATTCAAGCCGGAAGTAAAACAGCTGGACTTCGCTCACACTTCGCATTTAATTTCTTCTCTTAAAATCCATTGTCACCTTCAAGATTTTACTTGCAAGGGAACTCCATTAATGCCCCATCTGACCCACCTGGTGCCCAGGGCTCTGTCTCTCGACATGTTGATACCATCTAAGTTGGTCCATTCATACTTTTGTGAGTGTTTGTGCATTTAAAATACTCTCCCCTCCTAATTTTATAAAACTATAAAAAGGCTGATAAATGAGGGGGAAGAGATACTTTTGTCCTATCTCCCAGCCTGGGAAGGAATTATATAATGGTCCAATTGATTTGGGTCAACTTTAATCAGAACCAGCTAAAAAATTATTAATTAGCACACTACCGTATTGAGTTTTTTGCTAGGATTCTGCTGGCAGGGTGGAAGTAAAAAAGGAGTGGGAACTGCATTGATCCTGCCTCTCCTTGGCTATTTGTTTTTTTTTAATCATCATATATTGAAATGAACTTCCTCTCAGTGAAACCATCTGCAAGGCTGGCATAAATTACAAGCTGATTGAGGAAAGAGGACTGTGGGAAGAGAGGTTCTTGATCTGACACATGCTCACAGCTCTTTCTCCAGCGGGCTGTCTTTCGCCCTGTTGGGAATTGAAATTCTGGTACTGAAAAAAAAGTTTCCCAGTGGTGGCCCAGACAGGCTTTCCAAGGCTTTGGTGACCGATATTCCTTCTCTAGTGTTGGGAAAAAATATAAATAAATAAATAAATAAATACATGAAAAATAAATAAATAAATAAATAAATAAATAAATAAATAAATAAATAAATTCCTTCTGTGGGAAACATTTCTAGAGGCCAAAGTTTAAAACTGTAAATGAATATTGTAGTTTTTGCCTGGACAAAGCAAACCTTTTTAATGTGTTCGTTGTATAACCAAAGAACAGCAACAAAGCC
The DNA here is from genome assembly GCA_003457575.1 of Thermophis baileyi. Classification (NCBI taxonomy): domain Eukaryota; kingdom Metazoa; phylum Chordata; class Lepidosauria; order Squamata; family Dipsadidae; genus Thermophis; species Thermophis baileyi. The sequence goes on from QLTV01002260.1 coordinate 1,797,727, forward strand.
AAACTATTGTATGCGGAACAAAATAAGAATGGTGCTTTATGTGGAGAATATTTGGATTTCATTTTTACAGATTTAGACATAAAATTAAGAAAAAGAAGGGGAAAAGAATGCAGAATAACAGAATTGGAAGGGACCTTGGAGGTCTTCTAGTCCAACCCCTGCTCAAACAGGAGACCCTATAACATTCTGGACAAATGGCTGTCCAGTCTCTTCTTAAAAATCTCCAGTGATGGAGCACCCACAATTTCTGAAAGCAAACGGTTCCACTGGTTAATTGTTCTCACTGTCAGGACGTTTCTCCTTAGTTCTAGGTGGTTCTCTCCTTGATTAATTTCCATCCATTGCTTCTTGTCCTGCCTTCAGGTGGAAAATATGTTGACCCCCTCTTCTTTGTGGCAGCCCCTTAGGTATTGGAAGAGTGCTATCAGGAGCCACGGAGCCACAAATATTTGGGGCTGTTGTCTTAGTGTTGGGATGGTTAGAGTGTTTGTGTAGAGTCAGTAGATTCAGATTTAAGTCTGCACCCTCAGCCATGATAGTTTACTGGGTGAGTCTAGGTCATCACAAACACACCCCATTGTTCTCAAAAAGTCCTTTTCTAGAAAGTAAAATTAGAGGAGAGAGTAGCAGGTACAGCAGTCTGAGCTCCTATAGGAAAGGCAGAACATGAATCATACACACCCACATGAGAAGCAGCTGCATTTTTTAAAAAAATACAACATAAGTAAATTTGGATCAGGTGGCTTTTTCAACCCTTTAACTGGCAAAACCTGAATTGGGTAATACCTAAAAAATGAGGCACTGGCCTAGAGCGGATTTGGAGAGAGCTATCCCTGATCTTTCTACAGGGTATTAAAAAGTTAGCTTGGCTCTCCCACTGGGGCCGAGAGTCCCAGGGACCCCTGAACCGAGCTGCTTGATCTCAGGGACAGGCTGAGAAACGGAGGCAGCTGATCGCTGTGAGGGACTCTCTCCATGAGCAACGTTGACCAGATGAAACTATAAGAAGTATTTGCTAAGGTCAATAGCTTTTGAAGTACTCCTCGCGGTGCCATTTGGCTCGGGCCTTCTGGAAATTCTTAACAAGCAGTCATTGGCTGCAGATAAAACACAGAGAAACAAGAACCAGACACGACTCTTGATATTTTAGGAGTAGTAAAAGGAGTAGAGGAAGATGACCTCAAGGGAACTTGCCTGGGAGTTAAGGAAGGTCATGTGAGGTCTTTCCGAATACTTTTGCACAAATGTGTACCCAACCATTAGAAGCTAGGCTTAAATAAGAAAAAAGCCAAATAAAGATGCACTTCACCATCTCGTCCTTCCCACACTGCATAGTCCTTAATTACACAGGCCAATCATCTGACTTGGAATAGTGCAAAGCCCATAGTGTTCCTTTACACAAAAAAATATATATATCTAACTTTAGAGTTTTGGGGAACTCGAGAGCTTGCCTGCCCAAAAGACTAGAAGTAGCTTCCTATTTTTTTTTCCAATTAAAAATATCCTTCCTATGAACATAGTTCAGATTTAAAACTGTAATGTCTTTGGATAGAGACAGGCCTGAATAGTGGTCAAATCCAGCAGAACACTGCAAAAAGTACAAGGTCCTGCATTTAGACAGAAAAAAAGGAGGTGCCGGGTGATGGTAGGGACACCTGGCTTGGCAGAGTACAGGTGGAAAGGACCTACACATTCCAGTAATCCATCAGCTGAACCACAGTAAGCAGGGAGTCTCAATAGCTAAAATGGCCAATGGAACTTTGGGTTACATCAATAGAAGTCATCTACATTAAGATACAGATAGATAGAGATTAACAGAGTTGGAAGGGACCTTGTAGGTCATCTAGTCCAACCCCCCAGCCCAAGCAGGAGACCCTCCACCATTTCTGACAAATGGCTGTCCAGTCTCTTCTTGAAAGCCTCCAGTGCTGAAGCTCCCACAACTTCCGAAGGCAACTTCTGTTCCATTGGTTGATTGAATTTGAGTTTCATTCTGAAACTCCTAATGTAACTTCTAATTGCTCATCTGCCCTTTATACAGGACAGCAGAAACAATTGTGAGTAGTTGTTTCGTTTCGTTTTGCATTCCTGATTACAGATCTGCCGTTATATCTTTGGAACCCACAAGTGGCTAATCTAGTGAAGAGAAGGACCAGGGGAACAGCCCTCTCTCAACAGAGGGGGAGGGATATGACACCACCTATCCAGTAGTGGGTTCTAAAACCCTTTGTTACCGGTTCACGCGTGCGTGCATGTGCGCACATGTGATGCTTCTGTGCATGCGCAGAAGTGTCCTGGGTGGGTGGGCGGAGCCTCCCGCCGCTGGTGCTACCGGTTCTTAGAACTGGGCCGAACTGGGAGCAACCCACCGCTGCACCTATCTTCTGTTTAAAACACAGTCCTTTCAGCAGTTCCATGAAGGCTCCCCACCCATTTGCACTATTCAGGTGACCCTGAGGGCAGAGATAAACCTCCAAGTGGCCTCAGTGACTCTCAGAAAGAGTGCTAATGACCAGATGACTGCAAGCAATATAAATCTTTCCATTCTCCACCATTCAGTCAGAACTGAAGAAGTTTCTAGGATGAGAATTGAAACGTCTTCAAGGAAAAACCAAATACAGTTGCCTTCTGAAAAAGCACCTTTGGGACAACTATGACCTGGATGACTGAGAATAATCTCCAGAGTCCTCAATAGAAGCCCTGCATTTGGGCCACTAGGTGCAATTGTTTCATTATCCTCTGCTCTGGTTAGATCCAATTGGAGCAGTGTATCTGGTTCCGGGGATAGCATTTTGAAGGGGACGTTGAGAAGCTGAAGCTGATCCTGAAAAGATCTACCAAGATGATAAAGCGGATGGAAAACAGCCCCAGTTGTGAACAGTTAAGGACGCTGGGGCTGTTTAGCTTGCAAAACATGAGACTGAGGAGAGAGAAGATTGCCATTTTACAAACACCTAAGACTGTTGAATGCAAGAAAGGTGGACCTTCTCTCTTCTGAAACTGAGGCAAGGACCACTGGGCTGATATTTAATGAAAGGAATTTCATAATGGATATTATGAGGAATTTTCTGATGGCAAAAGCTATGAAGCAGCACTACAATCTTCTAAATTAGCAAAGAATTCCCACTTAGTGGAGGCTTTAAAGTATGGCTGGATGGCCACCTGCTGAGGACAGTTGCGTTTTTTTTCACTTCACTGGGCTAGATGATCTACAAGTTTCTCTCCAACACGTACTATAATTTTATTCTGATAATTATAGATATTGTGATAGATAACAGAGATAAATGAAGGGATTGATGACTGCAGTGTCCCTATAAATTTCACTGAGAAACCTTAGTAAAGCACCTTCAATCATCCAACTTCTACTCTGACATACTTTCTTTGTTTACTGGCATTGAATAGCGTTGTTATAAAGTGTTGTTTCAGTGATGCAAGAGATAATCAGACATTGCTTTCTTGCACATTATAGTTTGTAGCATACTGCTCAACTTGCCATTATAGCACAAATATTAATATTATAGGATAATCTAGTTGGGTATAGTCTACATTGGCAAAGCTTTGGAACTTATCCAGTGCCTGACAATCCATGAATTGTTATAGTTTCCATAGAGGCATCAAAGGTTGGCAGCCCCAGTATAATTCACAAAACTGTCCAGTTTGCAATTTGGACAATCCTCCTTATTCAGTTTAGCCTTCCTCGGCCTGGTACCCTCCAGGCATGTGGAGACTGCAGAGCATCAGCTTGGAGTAGACTGAATTAATTCCAGTTTTGGACAAGAAATATTAATAGTATATCAGTTTGCCCAGATCTGGCATTCCAAATCTAAATGGGGTTGGAATTAAAGTTTCCAAAATTGCTGGATGGTATTGTTTATGGCCATAGTGGCTGAGATTTCTCCCAGCTGCAGTCTTAAGGCATCTGGAGAATGCTAACATTTTCTTTGGTAAAATTCTATCTGTGGCAGACAGTAAGAAAAACCTCAGGTTTTGAGGGCAGCCTTACAATACACCACACCATTGTGTTAGTGATTGCAGGGTAGGTTTCTCCTCATTTGTGTGAGTTCCAATTGACTAAAGAAGAGTCTCCTTGAAGCCAGCGATACTCTTTTCATTGGCTTCAGAGGATCTGAAGGAGTCTCCAGCTTCTTTGAGTCATGAGCATATGCAGTTTGATCGCCAGGGTTTTTCTCCCTTCCGACATCCAGCACTGATCAGAGCAATTGTTTTCACTCTTGCTTTCTCTTTTCCCACTTTCCCCACCACAGGAGAAATTTCTTGTCAGTGAAAATGATTAATCAGTGGAATGGAAGTTGCCTTCAGAAGTTGTGGGTGCTCCATCATTGGAGGTTTTTAAGAAAAGATTGGACAGCCATTTGCCTGGAATGGTATAGGGTCTCCTGCTTAAGCAGGGAGTTAGACAAGAAGACCTCCAAGGTCCCTTCTGACTCTGTTTTTCTGTTAAAATTGGAATGCAACTTAGCCTTTAGTTACCTTATCTCTAAAAGCAAGGAAACCAAAACTTGTAATGGATAGGTTTAGGAGAGGACTAATGCAGAGATCCTTGGAAACCATCACTAGTCTCCATTTTATCTCCTCTGGTGAAGTGGGACAAGCAATTGAACGGAACTTGCTCCGTCGTGGGCTTGATTGCCTTTTAAGCCTTTCCAGTTAAGACACAGATGAAGTCCAAGCAATTCCCTGCTCCTTTCCATTCCCAACCCCCAATCACCATTAAAACATCAAAACATTTTTTACAACCAATAAACCAAACTACTTGGAAAAGTGAGGGGAAGCGATCTATTTGGAGTCACCAAGACATTGTTAGGATCTCTTTGATAGAAGGGAGGGGGGAGGGCACTTAAATGGAAATTATCAAATGACGCTTTAAAACATACACTTTTGTTTGATTAGCCTGCTGTAGATAACCTTTATTAAACCTGATCTAAAATTACAGCCATGCGTTGGAGCTTCTTTGATGCTTTGGCTGTTTCATTTCCTGTTTATACTATGATACACGTTGCACTAGGAGATAAAGCACTTCTGAGGGATATTAAGACATGAAAGTCCCTTGGCTATTTGCTGGCACTGTTTTGATGTTTTCTGCTCTCTAGAAATTAGCATATCCTTTTCAAAGACTGCCTCTGATGAGAGTAATCCTTCGCCATGATGTATTTGCTAAAAGTCATAAATGATAGTATATTGTGTAAAGAAATGACACATAAAAGGGACCTTGCTAGATTATTGATAATGAGGCAACTTGTGCAATTCAGCGTTTGGCTTTTGTGAAATACATTTTTGACACCAGAAACACAGTGGGCATATATTAATGAGGATTTAATATTTCTCAGTTTTCCAAGGGTGGGGGATGGGGAAGGGGAAGGTTCCACAGATTCCAATTTCTAAAGGCAGACACGGGCTGGGCTTTTCAAAAGTGGTTAATCTTCACGGTTATTTCTGGGATTATGAGATGTTAATGAGGAACGGCAGAAACTTTTCCAGGTAAAAATTGGATTGGCTTGTTGACTGCGCAGTTGCCACGAAGCATATTCCGCAATGAGTTTGTATACTGAACAGTTCCTCTCTTGTAGAGTTTAAGCCAGACAAAACAGCTTCCATATGATAGATTCACATCAAGAGTGCCTTTGCAGGAGAAGAAAACCTTGGCAGCTTGCAAACAAATTACCCATCAGGTGAGGTCACTGCAATAAATTAACCAGGTAGAATTGTTTTCACACAGACTTGAATCTATAACAATAGATCCACCCAGTGCTGAAAGCCCCCTTAGTCTATTATTTTTATTTACAAAGTCCCCCCCCTTTTTTTTTGCAATCCAAGTCAGACAAAGTTAGAAAGAGAGCCATGCACTGCAAGAGATCACTTGCAACTTGATCAAGATGAGAATTCTCCAATCAACAGAACGAAGATGCAATCAGCTTTTCCGCCTTGAGGTATAGCGTGAAGAAATGCTGGGATGTTTTGTCCCTTGCATGGAAAACTTTCCTCTGGAGCAAGCTTAGAAGTCATCCATCCATCACTGTTTTCTTGGCTCAGCCAGAGCTGAATGAGGAGGACTTGTAGCATGAAAGGAGAAAGCCCTCTTCTGAGTATTTGAATCCTTACCAACTATGTTAAGTAATTTGAATTGCATTGCTCCCTGGAAAGTTTATGTTAATACTACATTTGTTAGGTCAGCTCCAGCGCAGAAAGTAGAAACATCAGGCTCGATCTTTCCTCAAAATCGAGGAAGCTTTTGTATATTTGAAGTTACTTTCTTCTACTCCCAATTGTCCTTACCTTAGAAGCTTCTTGGTCAAGACCCATCTTAGAGATAAAGTGCATATCAATAGGGTTAATTAAAAACACAAGGATGAGCAAGGTTCCTAATTCTACTGCCTTTTTTTTTTTTTTATGTTCTATCTTCTCTCCTCCCACCACTTTAGGCTGCCAAGAAAGGAATAGAATATTCCTGCTAGTGATCATTTGCAGATACATGTAGCTTTGTAAAAGAGGAGGTCCAATGGACCTTTAACTAAGAATAAGGGTTACCTATCCCTGAAATCAGGGCTTGAATTAGGCAGTAGAGCTCAAGGTCAGAATCGAGCCTCTTCTGTAGAGGTGGTGATGTTGTGACCTTCAAAAATTACCGAAGGTGAAACTCCTATTATTTCAGCTCATTGGTGAGGTTAGCTGAGGCTGAGAGGAACGGAAATCGCAATACTTCCAACCTCACTGACTGAGCTTAAAAAGGGGGAAATGTGCAGAAGCCATTTTTATGGCAATGCCCTTTATATTCTGCTAGTTGTAACTTGAGAATAACTGCCAAACTGTAAACAAGAATAAAATAAGCATTGTTAGCCAGGTATGTAAACTATTCCTACAAGAGATGCTTTAGATGTTGAGTGCCTTGCAACGGGGCTGTTACTCTGAAGAAAGAGCAGAGAGTCAAACCACAAAATAAGGCTTGTTCTTCCCTGGATATGAACCTCGGACAAACAACATCCTGGCTTATTTCCAGAAGCACCTAATCTATTTATGCGTCCGATTAAAATTATAACGTATCAGCCTTAACCACAGCTTTCAGTTTTCAAGTATGAATTGTTTAGACACAACTCGGAAAATAATTCCATTAGTAATTAGTAGCTATGATTGTAATATGGAATCTCCAGATTCAGAGGCCTGGAAACCAATTGCTGGGGAGCAACATTAGAAAGAACTACCAATGGTTTGGTTTTTGGAAGTAGGGTATTGGACAGGATGACCTTTTGGCCTGATCAAGCGAGGCTATTTTAATGTTCAGAGAATCCTTCTCACTTTGGAAGTTCTGTAGAAGGTTGCACCATTGCTTTCCCTTCTCTTCCTCTTCCAGTTTTTATTTTCTTTATTTATTTAGGAAAATATATGTGGCAGTCCAACTCACTCTTAGTGACTCTGGGCAGCTTACAAAGATAAAAACTTAATATGAAAAACAGTTGAAAGCAATAAGCCATCCCTGGTGATAACAATCAGTCAATCAAATAAACCACTGAAGCCATCACGTTTTGTTCTCCACCATTCCCTTTAACAAGCTCTAGGTCCAAATGAGAATCCTGCTGATTTTACCAGAGGACACCATGTTGGACTTTCCTTCCTAGCTGTAGAGTTGCAAAAGAAACAAGCAATATCACAGAGCTTTCCCATGAAAACTTTGCTTCCACTACAAATGTGCCTAAGCATGCAATGTTCCTTTTTCACTTTCCATGCCTGAAATGCTTCTCTAGGAATAGTGAATTACAATGGGTAGAATAACTCATCTACAGATGTGTTCTTCTGGACCAGCCTTCCTTATGTGTGTTGGAACTATAGCTCCCTAGAGTTCATAGTCATCACCGAGCCGATTGTTAATCTCATTTGGAATCAGCTGGAAAGATGGCAGTGGTTAAAAAGAGTTTTTGAAAATCCATTGGACCAGTAGAAAGGAAAGAGAGGATAACCATTCCCATCTCCAAGTTTTAGCATGGATCTCTACTCTTTCATCTGTAGGCCAAGTCTTGTAAAAAGAAATCCTTCAGGATTAGTCTAGAATCAAGAGCTAAAAAGGATTATCCAAGGAAAAGAATATATGTTTGCATGTCTCTTCCAGGAAAAGGGGATCTTGATAAGGATTACTAACCATGGATTAGGAAATAAATGTGTTCCTTTTTTGGTTGTTTACCTTTTGTACTTTAAAATGTTGAGAGCAAAAAATGCGCCTCATCAAATTAGTTTACTTGCATGGGGAAGGATCTCTGCTGAAGCACAATTCCTACAAATCCAAAGAGCAGTCATGGCCATAAACTGTCCATCCTAGGGGCAGATACCACTTCAAACCTCAGGAAGATTTCACTCACTCTGAAACCCGAGTGGTTTGTTTTCCCTTTCTGACCTTTGATATTCACTGAACAAGTACAAGTGCACTCCAGCCATTTGGAACACAGTAAAGCAATAAACCTGCCGAAATATGCTAACTAGTATGTGTCTGTGTACATTACACCTTGATAATCCATTGTTTGGAAACAGGTTGGTCACATGTCGACCATTGATGCTCGATCCAGATTGCATGTGGCTTCTTTGCCTTGCAGACCTCGAGGGGCAGGTAATAACAAATGCAACGATACCCTCACAGTCAACAAATAAGAGTAGCACCCCTTCCATCAGCTGGGAACTCCAGAGAAGCAGTTGAAAAAAAATGCAGGACAGTACCTTAAAAGAAATAATAATGTTGAGCTGGCATTTTGTTGCCTTCTAGGCTCCCAGCAAGAAGTGCTGGGAAGTGTATCAAATGCTCAGAGGCCTTTTGAATTCTTTTTGATCTGCCTTTCACCCTGTGCCAGTGCATGCCTCTGACTCACTTGGGATAGCTCTGGGCTGTTTCTTTTTCAGTCCAGTAGTCATAGCTCCCAGGGCTTCATTTACTCGACTCATCTGCCAAGATCTTTATGCTACACCTTACGATGGGCTGCTGTTTCAGAGCAGAGCCAAACAACCACTGACCTTTTGCTGTTCTACACCGCTCTCCGGCATTCACCCACAATTCTTCCGTTGCAGAAATTTGGACAGCTTCCCCCCCCCCAAGGACTCTAAGACTGGCTGCATGTACACAACCTCATGATTACTTCACCCCCGATCTAATTTCTCATTACTTAATGGCTACTCGCTGACAGTGAACAAACTAACACCAAGCTGAAGGTTTACACTTTTAGGGGAGAATGAATGAGCAGGGATCAGGGTGCATAATCCATCCTTCGCCTGTGGATTCTCACACCAAATGTTTGGCGTTTGGAATCTGGTAGAGGGAGAAAAACCTGGGGAAACATTTGCAAGAAGAAGAAAAAAGTCAGTCAGCATGTGATGGGGAAGTTTACCCTTTCCTGGCACCTGCTCCTTTTTTCTCACTTGCCAAGATCTCCATTCCTGTATTATTTTTATGAGGTACACTTCGTATGGGGAAGCCCATTCTTTCTTACAATGTGTACTCCCATCTCAAAGCCCAAGTTTTGTTATTATCCCTTGGTTCTCTTGTTCCTAAATCAGAGTGGGGAACTCACCTGAGGCCTCTGGATTGCCCATGGCTCTGAACACTCTGTTGACATCTACCAGAGCTCTCCAAGATTGTGCCAGTAAACATCAACAGCAAACCGTTGAATCTTGAAGATGGAGTTTTGTGTTGGGGTGGATGGGAGAAAATTAAATCAAATAATGTATTAAGTCTTATATAAACGTATCAATGGAATGGAAGGGGAAGGGGAAGGGGAAGGGGAAGGGGAAGGGGAAGGGGAAGGAAAGGAAAGGAAAGGAAAGGAAAGGAAAGGAAAGGAAAGGAAAGGAAAGGAAAGGAAAGGAAAGGAAAGGAAAGGAAAGGAAAGGAAAGGAAAGGAGCACATCCAAGTGAAAATCAATGACCCATTTCTTGTAACCCACAGCCAAACCCCAAGTTAAAACAAAAAACCCAGAAACTACTGTCTCTGTCTCACAAAAAGTTGTATTGTCTATATCCTGGATAAACCTAACCAGCAAGTGATTGTTTTGTCTGCTACAGTATTTCAGAGGGGGGAAATGAATTAATTATATATGAAGGGACAGATACATTTTCCTTACAGATTATTAAGAGTGTGGAAACAACCATGTTTTGCTTCAGCAAAGTCCTTAGTGCCCCAGAGATGGCACCAAATGTTGCTTTCCAGAGGCACAGAGGTGATACAATTTATGGGGTTCAGAGTTGACACAAAACAACTAGAGATCATTGGGAGAGGTTGAAGGAGCTGATACCACCCAGGCTGACTGCTCCTCACTATCCAATTCCCAGGAAAGTCATGGGTACCCTTGAATATTGTTGAGATGCTAATGGGCTGGGTGTAGGAGAACACATTGGAATTCAATGCTGATGAGATGGAGTTGTGTCTCAGTTCATAGTAAATTTCCAGAAGGCTACTGTGGCAAAGAGCCCTTTGGAATAATTTCTCCCAATATTCCAGCAGCTGAACTGGAATTGGGACTGCTGCTGAATTGGACTAGAAGACCTCCAAGTTCCCTCCCAACTCATTCTGAAAATGTTGCGTGAAGAACAGGAAATCCCATAAAGTACTTTATTTGTATGCATATGAGTGCATGATGTGATATATGTGACCCCAGCAACTCCATTTGGTTATTTTGGTTTTAGCTAGAGCATATGGTGTGAACCTAGCTTTTGCCCACCCTGCTCTTCTAATATTCTTGGCCCTTTTGTGCAATTTATAGTTTATGATTCTAACACTGAAAGTACATACCATTTTTTTAAACAAATGTGTTTTGTTGAGTTGTTCTTACATGTAAGAATAAATGTAATTTCTCTTCCTCCCAATTCTCTTGATCAGTGGTCCTCAATAGGATAAGAGAAACATGGTCAAAGAAGGAGAACCCTGTTGTTGTTTTCTTGGGCCTTTGGCAAACTGTTGCCTAGCCATCTGTCTTCCAAGCCTAGTGTTGCAACTTGATGAACTGAGATGTAAGTATCAGCCTGTGCATTGCATTCTACAACTTTTCTTTCTGCTGCTTCCTGTTTGGCTCCTGATTTGTCTTCAGGGCTGAGTTTACACAGCACAGGAATCCCTCATAGGATCCGCTTGATTTTCATGTATGTTTGCAAATCATGGTTTATGGCTTAGTGTGTTGTGTAAATGCAGCCAGGTTTAGCATGATGTGTGACCTCAGTCAGTCAGTCAGTCAGTCAGTCAGTCAGTGTTTTTTTAAAACCTTATATGAAGCAATCCCATTCTATGAAAAACTCCTTATCTTTGAATGAGTTCAGCTCTACATTAATTAATCCAGGCAATCTGAATAAATTAAATAGTTTTCTATGTTAAGAAGAACATGATCTAAACCTATGCTTAACCAGCTGTCAGATCTCTTTAAGATGGAGCACAAAGCTCAGCATGATCTAACTCCGTTTCTGTAGACTACTTAACAAGGAAGCATGCTACATTTTCTGAATTAAAAAATGGCAGCTTGCTTCTCTTCAATATTAGAAAGGACCGGGCATCCAGAGCACTGACTCAGGGAGAGATGCAACAGATAGACTCTTTTGACAGCAAATAATTCCGAACTGGCTCTTGAGTTGCAAGAAATTACAACAGTATAGAAATGTTGAAGCAAACAGGCAAATAAGCAAATGTCTCAGTATCGTGATTGACGGTGGGACCGAGAAGAGAGAATAAAGGCAAAACATCTGGTTCTGTTTTCCCTTGCAAAATTGTCTCCTGCACTGACCAAGCAGGATCTTCTCTGTAATGACTAAATGCAGAAGACTCAGACACACACATGGTTGTTATCGAGCAATATTGTGCAAAATTAAATTGGCTACTTTAGGGTAAAAAACAGAGCCAGAGAGCAGACATTTCAAACATGTGCGCTCCTTTTGGTGAGATCTGGAAGCCATCACAGTCCAAGGATGGCTACTTCAAACTATCTAACAAATAGTAAAAAAAAAAAACAAAAAAAAAAAAAAAAAAAAAAAAAAAAGACGCTCAATCAGATGAATACACAGGGCTGTCTTTAATAAAGTTATCAAGAGCATAAAAGTAAGGGGGACGGGCACAGGCTGAAACTAATAAGTTGTTTGGTAAGCTTGAGAAAGTTCATATGTGCAAAACATTCCTCTAAAGGCGACCTGAGAAGGCAAAGCACCATAGTAAATCTACTAACTGTAGCAAGATGTGGAGGAAACTTTCCCCTTGGCTAGGCTTAAGTGGCTCAGCTAGAGGCTGCATTCAGGATGTGAGCATCTGAGAGATATGGGCAGAATATTATGACTATCTTCTTTCAGAGGCTGTCTCCTTTGCTACAGCAGTTCCCCCCCCCCCCACACACACACCCTGGAGATACAGGTATCTTAGAATAAGAGAACTGCTTCTCCCAAGGTACCAAAACATAACATTCAGAGTGCATCCAATCAAGAACAAGAGCCCATTTGCATGCTGAAGTTAGTTCAGCCTTAATAGGATTTAAGCGTCTTAATTATGCTTGGATTCATAGCCCAAAGCAACTGTCTTGAGGTGGGCCAACTTCACTCAGGTAAAAGTATTATCCTCCTTCAAGGTGAGCTTTACTGAACTTTGGGTAATTTCATAAACATGTCTAAGCAATTTTCTTGGCAATGATACGGAGACAGGTTGCCACTTTTTTTTTGCCTGGATGTTATTTGACTTCCCAATCCAGCCTGCACTCCTAGGATTATTATTATTATTATTATTATTAAAATTTGTATGCGCCCAACTCCCGAAGGACTCTGGGCGGCTCACAGTATATAAAAAAGACAACAATAAAAACATATATATATATATAAACAATTTAAAAATATATCAATATTAAAATAAAGCATTCACACAAACATACATGGGCCAATCATTCAATTATTGGCCCCAGGCCTGCCGGAAAAGCCAGGTCTTAACGGCTTTACGGAAAGCCAGTAAGGTGGGGGTAGTACGGATCTCGGGGTGAAGTTGGTTCCACAGAGTCGGAGCGGCTACAGAGAACGCCCTCCCCCGCGGGCCCACCAGCCGACACTGTCTGGCTGATGGGACCTGAAGAAGGCCAGCCCTGTGCGACCTCACTGGTCTTTGGGAGGAGTGTGGCATCTTCTACAGCCAT
>QLTV01002260.1:1834991-1861043 GCA_003457575.1 Thermophis baileyi
ATAGAGGTGGGTGCATGCACACCCCGCGGGACTGCCTCGGCTCCTCTGGGCTCTGCCTCTGCCAGCGTTTTGAAGCGCTCCTGCCTGCGATGGGGCGGCGAGGCAGGCATCGAGGCTCCCCTCCTCAGGCAGCCCGCGAGAGTTTCTTCACCCTCCCGCTTCGCTCGAGTGCCGGAGGCGGGGGAGGGTCAGTGGACACAACACCGGGGAACGCAACGGAGGTACAAGTCCCAGGTAGGACGCACGTCTCGCGGCCCGCCCCGCCCCGCCCCGCCACTCCCAAATTGCGCCCCACCGCGCGCCGCACGTCCTACCTGACACTTGTAGCTCCGTCACGTTCTCGGCATTGTGTCCAGAGAAGCTCATTGTAAAAGAAAACTTCTCGCGAGTTCGAGAAGTTTGATTGAACTCGCGAGAAGTTTTCTTTTACCATGGGCTTCTCTGGACACAACGCCAAGGAACGTGATGGAGCTACAAGTCCCAGGTAGGACGTGCGTCTCACGGCCCAACATGTTCCACCTGCCAGAAATGAGTCTCTGTGAGACTCGTCCCGCCACCGCCGCTGCCTCGTGGAGCAGGACGCTGCAAGGCCTGTTGTGCCGTTGCATGCACCAAAGGCAGAAGGACCCCAGCTGTGCCAGTATGATGAAGTTTGCGGCAGTCATGCAGTTCGTGCATGCAACGGCACAACAAGCCTTACTGAGTCCTGCTGCACGAGGCGGTGGCGGCGGGGAGGGGAGGCGAGGCAGCGGCGATGGGACATGCAGACCCACGCTCGTTGCCTACTGCACCCCCAAAATAATAAGCCCCCCCCGATAATAAGGCCGAGGCCATATTTCGGGGGTCAAAAAAATATAAGCCCCTGTCTTATTTTCGGGGAAACACGGTATATATATATATATATATATATATATAAAATAAATACAGATAGTTCTTGGCTTACAACCATTTTTTTAGTGACTGTTCAAAGTCACTAAACAGCATTGAAAAAAGTGACATGACCATTTTTCACACTTACAACCATTGCAGCATCACCACAATCGGGTGATCAAAATTCAGACGCTTGGCAACTGGCATGTATTTATGAAGGTTGCAGTGTCTCGGGATCATGTGATCCCCTTTTGTGACCTTCTGACAAGCAAAATCAATGGGGAAGCCAGTTTCACTTAACAATGGTGTTAATGGTTAATGATTCCATAACAACTGCAGTGATTCACTTAACAAGTGTGGCAAGAAAGGTTTGTAAAATGGGGCAAAACTCACTTAACAACTGTCTTGCTTAGCAAGAGAAATGTTGGGTTCAATTGTGGTCGTAAGTCAAGGACTACCTGTAAACAAGGAATTTCAAATTGCCTTTCTGGGGTAGATGTTCTGTATAGATTAGGGCTTATTGCAACTTTTTCTCAGTTGCTGTTGTGTAGATGATCGTGGAGGCCACATATCTGGAGGAGATAGAGTGAAAAAGGCACTGTCTGTGCACCTTATTTTCCAACTGGATCCTTCTAATGTCATTACTGTAAATTTACATTGAATAGCAAAACCCAAATATTGTGCTCCAAAGCCAGCTTTGTCACCCACATCATCTCATTATTTGGTATTATATCCTGGTTTCCTTGAATACAATGGCACATTAGATGGTTGGCATCTAACTGTAACAATCAGATAATTGGAAGAAGTGTCAGTGAGAGGAACTGCATGACGTCAAATCATACAAAGTAAAAATAAAGGGGCTTTCATTATAACACAAATGCAAGTGTTAGTTGTATACTAACCATTGACTCAATCTTGGGGGGAAATTAAGTCCATTATTTCCAAATACATAGCAGCCTCCGTCTTTGTGATTGGAATTATTCCAAAGAATTCATAAAAATGTAAATAGACTATTCATGAATCCATGCCCAAATTCTTAAAAGACAAAAACCTAACATGTTACCTTTGCCCCAATTTCCTTGAAGAAATCTATAGAAAAAAAGGATCTGAAACTTTAGAAGCATGCCAATCAACACCATGCAAATAGACATTTATATTACAAGCACAATATTATTTATTTTATTAATCAAATTTGTATAGCTCCCCCTATATCACAGAATGAGACTTTGGGTGATATACAGTGCTCAAATAACAATGAATATAAAAATAGGCAATATAAAAATATAAAATTCAGATTAAAATAATAATTATAAAAACTAATGTATCAACCCTAGGCAAAAGGGGAATAAGAATGGATACCTAGCCATGGAGTTATCTAGGCATGCCTCCTGGTTTCCTGGGAACCTTATATACCGCTTTACAGTGCTTTACAGCCCTCTCTAAGCGGTTCACAGAGTCAGCATATTGCCCCCCAACAATCTGGCTCCTCATTTTACCCACCTCGGAAGGCTGGAAGGCTGAGTCCACCTTGAGCCTGGTGAGATTCGAACTGCCCAATTGCAGTCAGCCGGCAGTCAGCAGAAGTAGCCTGCAGTGCTGCACTCTAACCACTGCGCCACCGCAGCTCTTGATGAGCTAATTCAGGGGGAAGGATCTTCCATTAGGCAATCACCATGGCAGAGATGGCAGGTCTCCTAGAACCCACCTAATGTAGGTCTCAATGTAGGTCCCTAGCTTATGGTATCCACAGCATGCCTTCTCTGCCACAGTGAACAGGGTGGGCTGATGTAACCAGGGAGAGATGGCCCTCCAAATAGCCTGTCAAAGAGAAAAATCTCTTACATGCCCAATACATAACTTGATTAGAGTTTCACCAAAGGTGTAACACAAAATCTAAATCTATCCACAATAATAACCACAATACAGGTAGTCCTTGACTTATGACCACAACTGAACCCAAATTTTCTGTTGTTAAGTGAGACATTTGTTAAGTGAGTTTTGCCTTATTTTACTATCTTTCTTGCCACCGTTGTTAAGTGAATCACTGCAGTTATTAAGTTAGTAACATGGTTCTTAAGTGAATCTGGCTTCCCCATTGATTTTGCTTGTCAGAAGATTGCAAAAGGTGATCACAATGACCCTGGGACACTGCAATCATCATAAATATGAGCCAGTTGCCAAGCGTCTGAATTTTGATCATGTGACTATGGGGATGCTGCAATAGCCATAAGTGTGAAAATCGGTCATAAGTCACTTTTTTCAGTGCCGTTGTAACTTTGAATGGTCAGTAAACGAAAGTTTGTAAGTCTAGGACTACCTGTACAGATTGCCATTAAAAAATCTATTTTAAAGACATGTGAGGCGATTGCCCGTCTTTCAAACATAATGCCATCCATATTGTAAAGATTGGAATTCCCAGAACTCCTAGCCAACATGACCAGTTAGCCATGATGTTTGGAAATTTGGGCAGCTGGAATCCCAACCTGCTTACTGAAGGTGTCAGTACTTAGCCGACTGAAACTGATCTTAGAAAAGTTAAGCAGGGCTGAGCTGGTTAATAACTAGATGGGAGACTATTAAGGAATCATAGAACTTCAGGCTGGATTTGAAAGTGGAAAATTGTCTCCTCTTCAAGCAGTGGCCAATTGGAGATAAGGTTGGCCTCATCACTCCTGAGGTTCTGAAGGTCCCTCAAAAACTTGTTATGCCAACAGATCTGTTGACAGTTGAACTTGTGAGGTGGCTCCCTTATTATTAACATCCCTCTGTCTGTTATTCTCTTTTCCTGTCTCAGCTTGGCTTTTATACTTTTTTAAAGTTCTTAATTACATAGTGATCTTAACTAACAGTTTTGTTATTTATTTACTGTTTTTATCGGATTGTTGTATGCTGCCCAGAGTAACTTTCCATGAAATGGAACGCTATATAAATTTGATTAATAAGTAAATAATAAACTGGTTTGTTAACCGTGGCATCCTAAGGAGCAGATCATCTTCTCAGCAGTCGAGAATCAAGAAAAAGAATAAAAGAAACTTATTTTTGGAGCTGGGACATCCATTCCTTGCTTCAAAGAAATAAGATGAAGAAAGATGAAGAGCACTCATAGAAGCCAGACTTTGCAATTCTGTCCTGTCATTCCATTGTGCAGTAGCTGAATCAACTTCATGAATATCCTTGAGCATCCATGACGTCTCAGGATGATCCAGAGAGCCTCCCTGTTTACAGTGTCAAATGCCTTTGTCAGGTCAAGGAAGTTAGAGTGAAAAGTCTTGTTCTGCTCAATGTAATTCATCTTCAAGACTGAATGTTGTCATAAAAACCAGAAGGTGCTTTAATAAAGTATTAGTTTCAGTGTGCATCTTTATACAACCATCTTCCTGTACATTTTTGATTGTTACGTTTTTCCTCTGTAAGATTTCAGTTTCTTTTTCAATTGAATTGTACAGCTTATATGTTATATTAAAGGTGGAAATAATTCTGAAGTGATTTATCCTGGTCTGATTTTTTTACATCTCAAAAACCTGGCATTTTAACTGGTGTGTAAATTTTCTATATCCAAGTGACATAGAGTGATATCATTTAAATCATTCAATTTAAAAGGAGGAAAAGGAAAAAAAAGAAGACCTGGAAAGTTATCTCAGAAACAAAATACCAACAAATTTGACTGAAAACCTCAAACATCCCTCTGGTTGAAGAAGAAAGAAAAAGTCTAATTAACCATTAACAGATAACACTTTATCGGCAATTGCTATGAATCAGGTATAGATTTATTCTTCCAGTGTTGTATAATCATTCTTTTGGTCAGCTATCATGCACAAAAACTCCACAGCTCTTGATGTCTTGATACATTTCAAATACTGGGAATATAGCCAACAGAACATATGCATTGTCAATTTGCAAAGATTGTGCTACATTCTTGTGGAATGAATACTGTGGATTTCAGCCCAAAATGTGGCAATGATAGGGCAAGTCTAGACTATATGAGTTAATATTCCAACATTTGTTGCCAGGGGTAGATGTTGCTATTATTCTATCAGCACAACTCAACTGTTTGGAAATCTGAGTTTTGAGGAAGGGGACATCGCCAGAGTGACAGAAGAGATCCTCATGTTTCTATCAGTAAATTTTCCTCAGTGCATTTGGAAAGAAATTTAAAATGCCTGGAATACATTACCCGACTCTGTAGTTTCTTCCCCAAACCCCCACAACTTTAACCTTAGACTGTCCACCGTCGACCTCACCCCATTCCTAAGAGGTCTGTAAGGGGCGTGCATAAGCGCACCAGCGTGCCTACCGTCCCTGTCCTAATGTACCCATATACTCGTTAAATTTCTTGTACTCATAACCTTGTACTTATATATTCACAAACATGTTTATACTCTGTTTATACTTTGTTCGTAATCATATATACACTTGACAAATAAATAAATAAATAAATAAATAAATAAATAAATAAATAAATAAATAAATAAATAAATTGAATAATCTAATAGAGAGACTCATTCTTTTCCTAATCTCTAACTCACAGTAAGGACAACACAGTACCATGTAAATCTGTAATTTCAATATATCTCTTATCCAATTCCTGATTTGAAAAAAAATATATTAAGGAAATTGTGCCAGCACATCAGCAACAAAAGTAAATGGCTGATTGTAAATTGTTTCTCTGCCATGTGTAAGTAGTAGTTGTCTGGTGCCTTCAAGCCAGTTTTGACTCATGGCAACTGCCTGGACAAGTCCCTGCAAATTCTTGTCAAGGATTTTCAGAGATGGCTTCCCATTGCCTTCTTTCTAAGGCTCAGCAAGTGGTATTGGCCCAAGGCCAACCAGTTGGCTTCATGCCTAAAAGTTGACTAGAAGTTACAGTCTTCTACTTTCCAGCCTGGTGCCTTTAACCATTGTATGAAACTTGCTCTTCTGCCACCTGTGAACTACCAATGGAATGAGAAGAAGTAGCAAACAATCCACGTCTAGCCAGAAAGGAGGCAAGTCAGATTCCACACAAGCACAGTTACTGAAGCATCGCTAGGCAACTGCTCTCCAGATGTTTTACATCACAGCTCCTACATATTTCTGCCCTTCTAAACTAGGACTGACTGGATTCAAAACGCTCCCCAAATGCTTTTGGATACCAGAACAGTTATTCTCTATTAGAGCATACTTGGACAAGAGTTTACATATACAGTACCAAAGGACAGCATCAATGCAAGTCTTATAAGGATCTCCCCAGATTCTGTTGTCCAGAGAATGAAGTTTTGTTTATTATTGTTCCCATTACTGTTTACAAATATTTTGTTTCAAATCTGGAAAACAGCAGAGTGGTGTTGAAAGTTTAACAGTAACATAATTGAATAAAAGTGAGAATATTAATATTATTAATGTAATTTATAATTTAATTTACCATAACTCATGGTAAGCATGAAATTTTCATTGTATTACCTTAATTACATCAGTGGTGCATGGCTGCATTTATTTCTCATTGTTGAATCATCAATCAAGTAATTACTGATATGTGATTGTGATGGCAGTAACAGCATTCTGTACTATGTTCTAGAGTTTGCTCATGTATGAAAAGCATCATCTTTTCAAATCTGCGAACACCTAGTAATAAGCCTAGAAATTATTGGAAGCCATCAGGGGTTGGTCAACAACAGATCATGCCAGACAAACCTTTTTACATTCTTTGAAAAAGTGACTAAATTAGTGGACCAACAAAGTGCTGTAGACATAGTATACTTGGATTTCAGTAAGGCATTTGACAAAGTAGATCACAGCCTACATCGACATGGAGTGAAGCATGCAGTGAGATACCCCAAGGTTCTGTCTTAGTCCCAGTACTCTTCAACCCTCTTCATAAACGATTTAGATGACAGGATAGAAGGGGAACCAACAGAAGATAGGCTCAAGATCCAAAAGGATCTTGACAGACTTGAACACTGGGCCCTGTCTAACAAAATGCAATTCAATGGTGAGAAAAGTAAGGTTTTACACTTAGGCAAGAGAAACCAAATGCACAGGTATAGAATAGATGGTACCTGGCTCAACAGCAGTCACTGTGACCTAGGGATTTAGGAGTCCTAGTGGACAACCACTTAAGTATGAGCCGTGCTGCAGGCAGAGCGGTGTGGTGGCCTAGAGGTGAAGATGCTTGCCTCCCACTTGGAAAGTTGAGAGTTCAATCCTAGGCAGTGACAGATGTTTCTCTATCAGGACGCAAAGAGAAAATATCTACTGTGAACTCTGCATAGGTGTCAGGAAGGGCATCTGGCCAATAAATGCTTAGTTCCATTCAGTTGCTGCCACCCCACTCCAAAGCAAGGGATCACAGGATCATAAAAAGAAAATAAAAATGTGCTGCAACCACCAAAAAAGCCAATGCGATCCTAGGCTGCATCAACAGAGGGATAGTATCAAGATCACATGAAGTGTTGGTACCACTTTATACTGCTTTGGCAAGACCACACTTGGAATATTGCACCCAGTTTTGGTCACCATGATACGAAAAAGATGTTGAGACTCTATAAAGGATGAGAAAGAGAAACAAAGATGATTAGGGGGCTGGAGGCTAAAACACATCATGAACGGTTGCAGGAACTGGGTATGTCTAGTCCGGGGGTTGGCAACCTGTGGCTCCGGAGCCACATGCAGCTCTTTGGGCCTTCTGCTGTGGCTCCCTGTCAGATGATCCCATCACTGGCTGGCCCCGCCCCTTGCCCTCCCCTCCCAGTCACTCTTGCTTGGCCTGAGAAGGTAAGGGTGACGGTGGGGGATGGAGAAGTGGCTGGAGCTGATTCTTCAGCACCTCACTCTTGCTGGAGTTTCTTCCAGCCCTTGTTGGTGCCGGGCGTGCCTCGGTCACTTGGGGAGACGTACAACCTGCTCTCCGCCCGAGACACTGGCCCAATCCGGCCACGACCGATGCCGGCCTCGCTAACATGAGGGCTGGTGGGGTGGGAATGGGATCCGGGAGGACAGGATGACAGAAATGGGGATGGGCCCACAGCACCCAGCCGTGGCTTTAAAACATGCACAGGGGACTTTCGCCACCCGGAGGATGCTTTTCAATGAAAGCCATGTGCGTGTGTGTGTGTGTGTGTGTGTGTGTGTGTGTGTGTGTGTCGCAACCCCCTGGCTGCTGTGCTGGGGCCAGGAGGGTGCACACAAGCAGGGAGACCCTCCTCAAGTGAGCGCCCACCCACCCTGCGCATGCCTTTGCTGCGCTTTGGCTGAGCCCGGCCGCTCGCTTGAGGAGGGTCTCCCCGCTTGTGTGCACCCTCCCGGTCTTGCCACAGCCGGCCAGGGGGTCATGAGAAGGAGGAGGAGGAGGGTCACCAGAGCCTTAGAGCAGGAGCGAAGCAGCCCTGTACTTGCCTTCACGCCACATTTGCACTCAAGGCAGCCCTCGCCTCCTGCCGCTTTGGGCTGGAGCTCGCGTCCACCATGCTCAGCCAAAGAGCTGTGGGGGGAGGGGGACATGGCAAGGCAATGGCCGGAGCCTTAGAGCAGGAATGAAGCAGCCCTGTACTTGCCTGCGTGCCACATTTGCACTCAAGGCAGCCCTCGCCTCCCGCCACACAAGGGGAGAGGGGAGAGATGAGAGAGAGAAAAGGGAATTTTTCCTTTTTCTCTCTCTCATCTCTCTATCTTTCACACACATGCGCACACACACAAGCAGGATACCCTCCTGCGCCGGGATCACGGTGGCGGCAATGGCGACTCCTCCTCCCACTGCTGCCACTGCATGCTCAGGTGAGTAGCCAGCCGCGCTGTGCAGGAGAGCCAGAGCTCTTCCCTCCCTGCATTCAGTGGCAGCGGCAGCTGCTCCTCACTTCCTGATCTGACCCGAAGGGGACCGCAGCTGGTGCTGAGCTGCCTGCGGAATTGCAAAAAGCAGCCGGTCACGGGCAGTGCGGAGAAAATCCCAGGGGTGCTAGGGCAAGAGAGGGAAATGAGAAAATGATGGAGAGAATGAGAGAGAGGAAAGAGAGAAACAAATGAGAGAGAGAGAGAGAGAAGGGGGAGAGGGACAGAGAAATGAGAGAGCTGGAGGGAGAGAATGAGAGAGAGGGAAAAGAAAGGGAAACAAATGAGAGAGAAGGAAGAGAAAGAAAAAGAAAAAAGAAAGAAAGAGGATGAGGGGAAAAACAAATGAGAGGGAGAGAAAGAGAAATGGGGTGAAAAAGAAAGAGAGAGAGAGAGAAATGGGGAAATGATGGAGGGAGAGAATGAGAGAGAGAGGAAAAAGAGAGAAACAAATGAGAGAGAGAGAAGGGGGAGAGGGAGAGAAATGAGAGAGCGGGAGGGAGAGAATGAGAGAGGGAAATAAATGAGAGAAGGGGGAAAGAAAGGAAGAAAGAGAGAGAGAGAGAGGAAAGAAAGAAAGAAAGAAAGAAAGAAAGAAAGAAAGAAAGAAAGAAAGAAAGAAAGAAAGAAAGAGAGAGAGAGAAAGAGAGGGGGAGAGAAAAACAGAAATGAGAGGGAGGGAGGGAGGGGGGAGAGAGAGAGAGAGAGAGAGACCCATTTCCCACAGAAAACACCGGGAGCCACAAAACCTGGGTAGGCGTGGCTGGGGGTGTGTGTCATGTGACTGGCTGGGAGTGACGTTGAGTTGGCCACGCCCACCCAGGTTTTGTGGCTCCTGGTGTTTTCTTTTCTGTGGGAAACGGGTTCAAATGGCTCTTTGAGTGTTTAAGGTTGCAGACCCCTGGTCTAGTCTAATGAAGAAAAGTATTAGTGGTGACATGATAGTAGTCTTCCAGTCAACCTATTCTCCTAAGTATCTGAGGAAAGGACAAGAAGTAATGGATGAAAACTTATCAAGGAGAACTAAGGAGAAATTTCCTGATAGCAAGAACAATTAATCAGTGGCTTACCTCCAGCAATTGTGAGTGCTCTATCATTGGAGGTTTTTAAAAAGAGATTGGACAGCCATTTGTTCAGAATGGCATAGGGTTTCCTGCTTGAGCAAGTGGTTGGATTAGAAAACCTCCAAGGTCCTTCCAACTTTGTTATTCTGTATTCTATTCTGTATTTAAGGACCTGGCTCTGCCCTCTTGCTTGGAGGTCACAGAGGAGCATGCAGCTATGGGGTTGATTAGCACCCTGAACATCCTACCCCTGCCTTTCAATTAAATTTGAATGTTTAATTTTAACTATTTTAAATGTTTATATTCATATTACATTATTTGTGCAGCCCAGAGGTGGGTTCCTCCTGGTTCGGACTGGTTCGCCCGAACTGGTATCGACCAGCTGGTGATGTCACAGTGATGTCATGGAACCAGTTCTGTCAGTGCCATGGGCGCCGCCATCTTTTTTTTTTTTGAATTTTTTTTGGGGGGGGATTTTTTTCCTGGGTTTTTTCTTTTGCGCATGCGCAGAAGCCGAGTTTCCAGCCTTCCTTGCCGCCACTCCCTGGGCTCGCGTAGATGGAGAAGCCCACCGGCGCTCTCGGTAGTTTCTCCCGCAGCATTTTTCCGGACTGGGAGGACCCAAAGCGGCAACTCCTTACTGTGCGCTTTCCCAGGGCCCCGAGGGCTGCCCTCCTGGAGTGCCGCTGCCGCCACTCTGGAACTTTCCTTCCGCCACCACTGCGGCTGGAGCTCCCATCAGGATTGAAGGCAGGCAAGCATGTCAGGGCCGCCCGGCCATGGGGAAGGGAACTAGCAGCCCTCACATTGACGGGAGATGCAGCTGCTGCGCTGGGGCAGAGAGGGGAGGTGATGGGGCATCCTGGAACTCCCGGGAAGTTTCCCTGCATGGGTTTGGGTGGCGGTTTGTTTTTTTAAAAGCAAGCTCCAGGCGGCTCGATTCCCCCCCCCCGCCGGCAAAAGCCGTGCAGGAAAAAGCTCCGGAGTTCGAGGTGTCCTGAAACTCCTGGGAAGTTTCCCTGCATGGGTTTGGGCAGCAGCAGGGGGTTTTGAAAAGCGAGCTCCAGGCGGCTCGCTCCCCCCCCACCGGCAAAAGCCACGCAGGAAAAAATTTCGAGGCATCCTAGAACTCCCGGGAAGTTTCCCTGCATGGGTTTGGGCGGCAGTGTGTGTGTGTGTGAAAAGTGAGCTCCAGACGGTGGCAGGCGGCAGTCCGAGAGGCCGGGCAGCACCGCCTGCCACTGCCTGGAGCTCGTTTTTCACCCCCCGCTGGCAAAAGCTGCGGAGGAAAAAACTCCGGAGTTCGGGGCATCTTGGAACTCCTGGGAAATTTCCCTGCACGGGTTTGGGCAGCAGTGGGGTGTGTGTGAAAAGCGAGCTCCAGGTGGTGGTGGGCGGCACTCCGAGAGGCCGGGCAGAAGTCCCAGGACAGCGCCACCCGCCACCGCCTAGAGCTCGCTTTTCACACACACACGCCGCCACCCACTGGCAAAAGTGGGAGGGCTGCGAGACATGCTGGAGATTGCCAATTAGCCAGTCATCTTATGGTGTGGTGGGTCAAAAGAGGAAAAAAAATGAAGAAAGTTACGAGGAGAGGAGCTATTCATAGATTCCTAGGAGGGGGACTTTGGCGGGGAAAGAGGATGTCGGAGGAGAAAACTAATCTTCTAGGGAAGAATTTCTGATTGAGAACAGACGTTGTATCAGGTGTGTGGCATGAAGATAAGCTTTCTAGAGGTTTCTCTGCGGTAGTTTGTGCTAAGAGTAGCTCCCTACATATGTGTGTGTTGTACTCCTCTTTGCCCCCAAGACGGCCTGCTGTCCTTCCCAAGAAGGCGAGGGGACAACGGGCGGGAGGGACTTGTGAGCCAATCTGTTCACTGAGCCCCAGCTGAGGCGAAGGGAAAGAGAGAGAGAGAGAGAGAGAGAGCGCCTTAGCAATGGGGTGTGGAAGCGTGTTCTCGCTCCGCAGTCAAAACGAGCGGGCCCTCCGGGCAGACTCCTTGCTCTCCCCACCCCCCGCATGACTCGCGAGGCCCAAAGCCGCCATGTGGAGATTGGAAAGATTAGGAGCAGCCTTAGCCTCTGCTGGTAGTGGCAGCGCAGAGCCCGTCGCCAGGGTAACAAGCAGCTACTGGGGCTGTGCCAGGGCAAAAAGGACTCTCCGAATGTGAATGCCTTTCCTTGCCCTCCCCGAGTGCCAGACTCTGCCATTGCCATCGCCCCTGGCCTGCCTGGATCGCCCACGGCTGGCTCCATGCTCATGCGGGCTAGCATGAGCGTGGCTCTCCAGGAGCTCGGCAACAACAACACCGAAAAGTTCTCCGGTCAGCCAGCGAGAAGAAAGCTGCTTCGTGGTTTTCCTCCATTGCCCTTCCCGGACGAAAAGCCATGGTCGGCAGGCCGCGGAAACAGGGTCACCCTCTTGACTGGAGGCCTGGGTGCGTCCTCGGTGAAGCCACCCCCGAGGTCCAGAGGGAAGCCTTTCTCCTGCACGCTCATCTCGCGGACGCGGCCCGGTTCAGCGCGCCAGCTCCGGATGCAACCGCGGGGAAGGTCTGTCAGAGGCGAGAAGGGGCGCTTTTCAGCCAGGAAGGGCAATGGAGGGAAAGCTGAGACGACCACCGCTACCCCACGGCGTCCCGACCTGGATATGGGGCCAGAGTGTCCAAAAAAAAAAAAAAAGTGTCAAAAAGTCCCAAAAATTTTCGCCACTGTTTCAGTGGGCGTGGCAGTGGTCATGTGACTGAGTGTGCATGTGTGATGTCAAGTTGGCCACACCCACTCAGTCACATGACCCTCAAACCAACACCCACAAAATAAGCAACGCCCACAGAACTGATAGTAAAAAAATTAGAACCCACCCCTGGTGCAGCCAGAAACGAACTTCCGGTAGGCCCGTTGGGCCATTTTTCACCATCCACAGGCTCCGGAGGCTTTTCTGAAGCCTGGGGAGGGGAAAACGGCCTCCCCCGCCCTCCGGAAGGCTGAAAATCAGCTGGCCAGCACGCACATGCGCGCTGGAGCTGACATAGGGCAATGCCTCGCGTGCCCTCAGATATGGCTCCGCGTGCCACCTGTGGCACGCGTGCCATAGGTTCGCCATCACGGGCTTATCTGGAACGTGCTCAAGAGCCCAACCTTAGGGAGAAAGCTGCTTAGACCTGACAAATGTTGCAACATTGGGATTGTAGCCTACTTTCTTGTCGTTTCAGAAAAGCATCGTTCCACTAGATGTATTACTCAGCCTCCCCAAGAACTGTGTCCAGTTTTTGATGTTAGCAATGAGAAATCAGTTTCCCAGGGCTTTTCAAAATCTGCAGTTGCAGTTAACTTTTGTCCATGTCCATGTTTCTTAGACATTTCCTCTCACCAATAAACTCAGTCGTACTCCAGACACAATTTTCTATAACAAGCGTTTCATAGAAAGAAAGATTACTGCAAGGTGCTAACATCAAGACCATATAGAAGTCAAAGAAGACCTATCTTATTGCTTCTGTGCCCAAAGGTTATAGTTCTTTTCTGTTCCCTCTCAAATGCAAATCAAACCATCCTGAGATGGGCTTTCATGCAAAAAAACACAGAACAAGGTTTCATCTTCTAAGGGAAAGAATGTTGTTTGGGCAGGACACACATCCAAGAAGGTCTTCCAATAATCATCCAGAAAACCAGCCTTAAGGCTTAAGGCCTGCTATCTACCGGTATATCTGAACTAACATGGCCTAAGTCAGATCTGTTGTGGGTTTCTACATCCTTCCATGCTACCTTTCAAATATTATTTCATTCTTGGAGGTGGCTGCCAATGGAACAAAGACAGAATAAAGCAATTAACTTTGTTAGGGCACAATTTCTCATATGTAGGTGTTAACAAGAGGAACCAAAAGTAGATGTTATCTTTAATTTGGAAACTATATCTTCTTGGTCTTAACAAAGCTGGCAAAATTTTTGATTCACTACTGTGATTATCGTGTGTTTTCAAATCTTTTTTTTGGGGGGGGGGCGCAATTACTACAGTGTGAAGGTTATGATTAAAAGTGACTCTGAGCAATCATACATGAGAATTGGATGTTCAGATTAGGAATTTTAAAAAAAGAAATCAAAATGGAGCCTTCAACCCTGTGACTGAAGCCCGACCACTTTTTAACTGTGCATCACTCTTGATGAGAACGCGTGTCATATCAGTATCTCAGGCGAAGTTGATTCCCCTTTATGGTTTAAACATTGTTTAGTACCTCTCAAGAGGATGGCAGCTTGCTACTTTTTGGAATTGATCCATTTATTTCTTGCCATGAAAGGCTTAACAACATTCTTAAATGCTATATGTTTTTTTTTTTCCTTTTTAGGATCTGAAGCTGCCAAGCTGTACAGCAGCAACTTCCTTTGGTCTTATTAGTCACAGATAGAGTATGAAAGATTTGGCAGTGTTTTACAAAGAGTGATTTGGTTATTTGACATTGGCCCTATTTTCTTTTCAAGAATCAGAGACACGTGGAAACAACCGCATTTCCATTCCAGAATGATTTACAATCAGCACGGGTTATATGCCTTATGCCTCATGACGTTGCAATTTGTCTCCTCTCCAGCATATAAGAGAGTTTAAAGTTGTCTTCAGCTCTTCCAGTTTTACAATAGGAATTATCTACTTTCCTTGACTGTGGACATAATGTAGCACACTTGGTCAACAATGTGATTTGTGATGTGGTCAGGGGCAGTAGTGGGTTCTAAATCCCATCGCTACCAGTTTGCGCGCATGCGAAGCTTCTGCGGGCGGGTGGGTGGAGCCTCCCACCGCCGCCGCTACTGGTTCGCTGAACCGGGCTGAACTGGGAGCAACCCACCGCTGGTCAGGGGCTGGATCAATCCCAGTGGAGACAGGTACTTACTAACATATTCTGAAGTGTTAGTCAAGTTCTACACCAGCTTGTTATAAACAGAGACCTAACATTTTTGTTAAAAGAATGCTAGTGATACATTGTATGAAAGGTTGGGTTAGCCCAGAAAAGACAGCTGTGTATTGGTTCTGTCACCAATAAGTCTATAGAAGGTTTCTGATATTTCTGTTGCCAAGAGACTTCATGTCACCATACTTGCTATTATTTTTAATTACTTTGCCATGTAACATTTTACATACTCCACAAGTCCTTCCGGTTGCTAATAGCCACAATCACTCACTGCTAGCATTGCTATTCCTTTGCAGCAGCAATCAAGGATAATTCTCGATTATTCCCTTCTGGTTCATCCTCTTCCTCACACCCCTTACAACCCTTTGCTTTGTGCCTGTGATCTGTCCATTTTTTAATAAGGGTCTAGGTCTCCTTTGAAAGATCATTCAACTCGTGTCAAAAATAGCCTGACAGCTCACAGACATGGAAGAAGGACAGGGGAGAAGCAGGAGAGAGCTCTAAGGGCACAACCAGATGGTCAGGTTAAAATCCATTAGGAAAATGTGCCAGGATCATATTTGCTGCTCCAGTGTCAAGCGTCAGGGAAATCAGGAGATTCAGGCAGTTCAAATGAGTATAAAGATTTATTGTAAGCTTAAGCTCTCTACAAGAATCTGACCAACTAGCAGTCAAGGGAAATAAGCGGGAGATAAGAAAGGCATTCCAGGTGGGCTGGACTTAGATTTCCTGTGGGCACAGAGGCACTTGTGACTTATGATGCATTTGACTCCTCCCTCGGGCTCAGCCTGGTCATCTCCTATGTTCAATGGCAGAGACCAATTTTGCCATATTAATGAAGCTAATAAGTAGCACTGCCTTTATGGTCTTAATGAGGGACAAGTCAAGACAAGCGATTGGTTGATACCTTTCACTTTGTTTCCCCATTCAGTAAGCATCACCTGCTGTGGGGGGGAATTGCTTTCCTTACCATGTGGTGGGCCATAGCCATGTGGGTGCAGCCAGATGATTTGACAGGTGAATTTGGCTCCCTAACAAGTTGCCCAGCTACAAAGTTGCAGAATGGCACCTTGCTTTGTGCCTGTGACCTCTCACTTAGGCCTTTTCAGAGTATGAGTCCTATCCTTGTACAAGGCAGAGGGAATGGCCTTGAAGGACAGGAAGGAGAGCTGTTTCCAAGACAATGGTAGCAGATAAAAGGGGCCAAAGCCAGGGCCAAGAAAGAAGTGTGAATAAGCATCTCAGGCAAGCCCTCACACAAAGATAAAGGAAGTGAGAAGAAAGGTGCATTCAGAATAAGAGATTGGAAGAGACTCTGGAGGTCTTCTAGTCCAATCCCCTGCTCAAGCAGGAGACCCTATATAATTTCAGGTAAATGGCTGCCAATCTCTTCTGAAAAACCTCCAATGATGGAGCATTGGAACACCCACAACTTCTGGAGGCAAATCCTTCCACTGATTAATTGTTCTAACTGTCAGGAAATTTCTCCTTAGTTCTTGGTTGCTTCTCTCCTTGATTAGTTTCCATCCATTGCTTCTTGTCCTACCTTCAGGTGCATTCAGATTTGCAAGATTCTGTTACTCTAGCTTTACAATAAAAATAGTACTGACCTACATGACATTGGTTTCCTAGTCTGGACTACCTTGCAGGGCTGACAGTCATTCTTCCATAGCTGCAACTTTTCTCCCAGGCTGTATTAGCCCTTTTTAAAAAAGAGCTGGACTTTTGTTCAGACACAACCAGGGGTGAAATCCAGCAGGTTCTGACAGGTTCTGGAGAACAAGTAGCAGAAATTTTGAGTAGTTTGGAGAACCGGTAGCAGAAATTTTGAGTAGTTCGGAGAACCAGCAAATACCACCTCTGGCTGGCCCCAGAGTGGGGTGGGAATGGGGATTTTGCAATATCCTTCCCCCAGGAGTGGGGAGGGAATGGGGATTTTGCAGTATCCTTCCCCTGCCATGCCCACCAAGCCATGCCCACCAAGCCACACCACGCCCACCAAGCCATGCCCACAGAACCGGTAGTAAAAAAAATTGGATTTCACCACTGGACGCAACCCAACTGAAAGGTCATACTCATGGAGGACAGGTTGCAAGAACCATCTCCCTCTTTGCCTTACAGCCCTTCTCCACAATATTGTGTTGATTTTAAGACATCGGATTCAGGTCAGAATGGTTCTTTTGATCACGTCGTATGAATAATTAGAGACGGTGTTCGCAGCCAAAAGTAAAAAAAGAGAGAATACAATTTTTAGCGACTGAGCTGAGAAGTACGATCACCTGTATACGGGAATTGAAGTGCTAATTCCATTTCAGCTAGGGCTTTGCTGTTGTCAGATACATTATGTGGAGAGATGAGTTTTACACTCTCCATAATGCTGAACAGTGGCATCCCTGCATACGAATGCAGAGAGATCTCCGAGCTTCAAAAGAGCAATATAGATTTGACATCTGATATGCAAATAAAGTTGCAATCGTGTCATTTCCTACGGTTCTGTCATTACAGAGGCGCCTGATCAAAAAATGGGACTGTGCCCACTTCAAAGAGAAATGTTAACAGTTCTTTGAGCTAATACTATTGCTGATAAGAAAGCAAACTTCATTATTCTTCCCCGACTTCAGATTTCCATAGCCTATTTCTGTTTACTTTCGGTAGGTAAACACTCTTTTTTTTTCCGCCTCCCATTTTTTCATGACATAAACCAAGAGGAGTTTGGGGTGGGTGGGTATATGTTTATTGGAACTAAATTGTCCTCTCTTTTCCCCCTTTTGAATATTATCTAATGCACTAATTGTATGAAGAGAAACAATCTGCTCCCTGTAAACAACAAAATGTGCAACATTCCACACTAACTTCTTTGTCACTGACTGCTCCTTTGATGCTACTCTTTCAACTTTTCTCTCTCTCTCCTCCTGTGTGTGTGTGTGTGTGTGTGTGTGTGTGTGTGTGTGTGTGTGTGTGTGTATTTTTTCTCTTTTTAACAGAGAGTTCATTTTTTCTCTCTCTCTCCTCCTGTGTGTGTGTGTGTGTGTGTGTGTGTGTGTGTGTGTGTGTGTGTGTGTATTGTTTCTATTTTTAACAGAGAGTGATCTAGACAATGCGCTAAAAATGTCCCCTCCCCGAGTGCTTTAGACAAATAATACAATCTCAGCTTAAAAGCCCATGGAAGGATCCTTGATGCCTTCTGGGCATTTGGTATTTTAATCTACCAAGAAGTTTGAGTTAAGGGTTTTCCCCCCCCCTCTCCTCTTAGCTTTCCATAAAGTAATTCCAAACTGTAAGCCACAGACTGACCTAACTACTTATTAAAAATGCTAATATGCTTTTGTGCTTTGATGTCTGGTGAACAATAAAAGGGAGAGAGCTGCTCTGGGACACTCTAATCCTTTATTTGTCACTAAGTTATGACACCCAGCAGAGCCGTGTGACAGTCCAAATCAATCACTCCCTGCGCACTGCAGGCCTTCGCTGCCTCCTGCAGAGCCTATGCAGTTTAATTAGCTTTTTTTTTTTCACACCAGCATAATGTACATCTGCAGCTTCAGCAAGAAAAAGGAATGGGGAATATTTCACTGAGATGAGGTTCTTAATAATAATAAAAAAAAAAGTTCTCCCTTTTTGTAAGAAAAAATGTCTTTGAAAAAAAAGAAATATAGCAATCTTTTGTCGTTTGACTTCTGAAGTTTGCAGCGGAGACCTACTTGGATGGAGTGCTCAACGCCCTGCCACATACATTTAAATTATTATTTTTTAAAAGAGGTAGCACAAAGCTCTTTTCAGCTAAACTACGGCATTTCAAATGCCTGTTCTTTTATAATGGGTGATCAATCATTGCTGAATCCGTTTGTTTTCATGGCCATGTGTGTGTTTGATCCTGCTTCTTCCTAGATATTTAAAACAAAATATGGTTCAATAGAGGCTTAAAAGTTCCCTTTGGAAAATTAGAGAATGTCCTTCTGTGATTGTGTTAGTCTGTGTTAAAACCACTGAAGTAAATAAAAGATGTCTGGATGAGGCATTTGGCCACCATGGCCCTTAATCTGAATATTCATTTTCGGGCACTGGTTGTGTAACAAAGAAACTCCCCCTCAATCAACCATTGAAATCCAACATCACAAGATCACTGGTAGAAAAGAATGTGTGTCATCTAAGTGTGTGTGGGATCTTCCAGGCTTCTAGGCTGAGACACCAGAAGCTCTTTAGATAAATGAGATCATGTCATCCTGAGGGAAGAAAAAGAAACTCTCTTTTTCTATATATATATAGTCTTAACATCAAAGAGCTTTGATTCTGCCACATAGCATTACAAGCGCTTTAGGTTTACAAAGATTTCAGATGAAAAGAAATTAAAGCTGAAGATTCAAGCCACTTATTCCGGACTAGCCCTTTGGAGACTGCACCAGAAGTAAGGAGTCTCTTCTGGAACATTCATGACTTTGCAGGATGTAAAAGAAGGCTGGTGGAGTCACACTGAGGTGGCTAGAAGTTGAGGAGTTTCAGACAATACTCTTAACAGCCAACATTATTTCTGATTAGGCCACAGAAATCAATGTCAGCTCTTTGATGATATTGAAAGTCTTGCTAAATATATGAGGACCATATTACAGTATGAAATGGGTTGCTCTCTAGGACTCTGGAGGCCTTTCTTTACTGGAATGGAAGCAAGTTGTGAGTCAGCTTCGTAGGGGCAAAGGAGTGGCTTTCATTCGGGCAGATTTTCTTGTCTAGTTTTGTCTCTTTCACCCCTAACCAGGAACAAAGTGCATAAAAAGCTTATATCACCTTTTATCTTGGAGAGAGGTCAGGTATCAGAAATGACTAGAAAGAGTAGAAGCAGAATAGGGATGGGTAATAGGGATAATCGATTTCATGCTAGTATCTGTTTCTTCCAGAGGAAAGATGGATGGATAATGCTTCTGTGCAGAAGTGGGCAATGGCTTTTATACAGGTAGTCCTCAACCTACGACCATAATTGAGCTCAGAATTTATGTTGCTAAGTGAGAAATTTGTTAAGTGACTTTTATTATTATTTATTATTATTTATTAAATTTGTATGCCGCCCAACTCCCAAGGGACTTTTGCCCCATTTTATGACTTTTCTTGCCACAGTTAAGTGAATCACTGCAGTTATTAAGTTATTAACCTGGTTGTTAAGTGAAACTGGCTTTCCCCTTGACTTTGCTTGTCAGAAGATTGCAAAAGGGGATCACGTGACCCCGGGAAACTGCAACCGTCGTAAATACGAACCAGTTTGCAAGCATCCGAATGTAAATCACATGATCATGGGGATGCTGCAACAGTCATAAGTGTGAAAAATGGTCATAAGTCACTTTTTTCAGTGCCGTTGTAACTTTGAACAGTCACTAAATGAACTGTTGTAAGTCGAGGACTACCTGTACTGATTGTAATTGTCAAGGTTCCCTCAAAGAACCCTGGGAACTTTAGACTGATGAGCACATGTGTGCCTGACATGTTCTGAACTCCTGGTCAGATCCTACATCAAGAGCTCTGTTGAAAATCTGTATTTTTATCTATGTATTTATTTGTATCCCACTTCTATTCTTTTTACAAATAACTCAAGGTGTATGAAAAGTTGTTTTAAACCAGGAAAAAGAGCTGGACTGTGCCACTTGCATATTGTCGGTTTTGTCACCAATGAGTCAATTACAGATTTTCCTCCAGGAGAGATTTTGTGCAGACATATTTTTTATTGTTTTTCTTACTTTGGGATTTTGCTATATTGCACACTCTATCGGATACTTCTGGTTGTTAATTGCCATAATCACTCACTGCTACCACTACCATTCCTTTACAGTACTAACAGAGAACATATAAGTTTTATTTACTGAACTCCAAGAATCACCAGGAAAGGTAAATTCTGCTAAATCGACAAAGTTAATATGTGGCTTCTCTCCCCCCCCCCCCCATTTCTCATTCGGTTTCTGCCCTACTCTTCATCAAAAATGCAATGAGCCGGGGGGGGGGGTGTTTAAATTTAAAAGTGAATTATTTTTAAAACATACAAAAATAAATCAGCAGAAGCAGCAATTAAAATGAAGCCTGAAATTTAGCAGAATGGATAAAAACCATCGTCAGGTTGAATTATACTTATTGTCCCAATGCTCAGGCAAATTACAACTTCCGCTAAAGTTGAAGTAATCTTAAAGTTGATGCAGAGCAAATCTTAAGGGGAAAGAATATCCCACATATGAGAGAGTGAAAAATCAGATAAGCTCTGTTTTCACTTATCACCTCTCTAACTACAAAGAATCAGGATCAAAGACATAAAAAAATAACACCGGCTTTTAAACCTAGACATTTTGATTCTAACTATGATATTAACATGGAATTTTTCAGAATCCTCATGAATAGTTAGGGTTGACAGTATTCTATGGGAAACAGAGGGCCAGTCTGGTCTAGTGGTTAAGGTACCAGGCTAGAAACTGGGAGACTGGGAGTTCTAGTCTTGTCTTAGGTATGAAAGTCAGCTGAGCGATTTTGGGGCAATCCCTCTCTCTCATCTCACAGAGTTGTTGTGATGGGAAAAGTAGGAGGAAGAAAGAGTTATAGATATGTTCGTCACTTTGAATTATTTATAAAATATATATTTCTCCTAGCAAGTAAATTGAAAACATCGTGTGATTCCGGAATTGGTGAATGGGAATCACTCCTATTGAGTAGCCTTACATGCACATGCTACTGAATGCATGTGCATGTAAGGCAGGCCTCAGTAAATTGGCCAATCTGGAATGGCAAAACGTTGAAGTAATCCCATCTCTAACAGAGGTAAGATAGAGAACTCAGGAGTAATCTCCGTGCATTCCATTTATTAAAAATGTTCCAATATTTGAGGGGCTGCCACAAAGAAGAGGGTGTCAATCTATTTTCCAAAGAACCAGAAGGCAAGACAAGAAGCAATGGTTGAAACTAACCAACGAAAGAACAACCTAGAACTAAGGAGAAATTTCCTGATAGTGAGAACAATAAACCAGTGGAACGCTTTGCCTTCAGAAGTTCTGGGTGCTCCATCACTGGAGGCTTTTAAAAAGAGACTGGACAGCCATTTGTCTGAAATGATATAAGGTGTCCTACTTGAGCGGAGGGTTGGACTAGAAGATCTCCAAGGTCCCTTCCAACTCTGTTATTCTGTTAAAAGTTATTCAAATAGTCAGAAATGATTGTAAGATTATCTACTGTATATAGCTAGATAGCTACTGTATCAGCTACCTATTATCGATCTAGGTATCTATTATATGTATACCTTCCCTTTGTGTCCCAATCAGTGTACGCTTGAGAACCTCATGACAGCACGACAGAATGCAATTGATGTTGTTTGTTTCTGGGTAAACTCTGTTTAATTTGAACATATTTTAATCTTGTATTTTATATTTTAAATTTTATGTCATATAGTATGTCTTATTTTAATTGTGATGCTTCTGACATGAATACACAATCTATATATCTATATCTATATCTATATCTATATCTATATCTATATCTATATCTATATCTATATCTATATCTATATCTATATCTATATCTATATCTATATCTATATCTATCTATATCTATATCTATATCTATATCTATATCTATATCTATATCATCAACTATCAGAGAACATTTTTAGCTCAGGGTTGAAATGGGGGGTCCTTGGTGCTCTCTGAATTTGGCTGTTTTCTTGCAGATGTTTCAGCACTGATGATGTTACCTAGTTTGGGTAATGAAACATCTGCAAGAAAACAAGCAAGCTCAGAAAGCACCAAGGATCCAAATATCTATATCTATCTGTCTGTCATCTATCTATCTATCTATCTATCTATCTATCTATCTATCTATCTATCTATCTATCTATCTATCACTAGATTTATATAGCCACCTATCATGTACATAACCCTGCGAAGCTAGCAAAGCAAAAAAATCAAGAACCCTACAAAATTAAAACTATCATATGCTAACAAGGTGCCATAGCATTCCCATATCAAGTACACATGTTTTCTTTCCTTTGCTTGGTCTGTTTCCTCATGACAGGAATAGGCAAAGTTGTTGAATGCGAAATAATGAACAAGGGATGCAAATCTCCTTAAACCTGAACTGTTGAAGGCCAAACTGTGCTGGATGATTAGCCTGAAGATCAGCTAAGACTTGTGCCAGACTCTTTGACCACTGAACTTAACCCTGTCTGTAATATCCCACAGAAATTCCCTCTTCTCCTTGCTATTACGTTCAAACAGAAACAGAGGCAGCTATAACAATAATCATAATGTAGCTATGGAACTTCTGGGTTTTTGTTTTCTACACAAAGTTGTCTACATTTTATTTCTAAAAAAAATACATACAATCAATCAATCAATCTGAATCTTACACTCTTCTATTCTTTATTTGCAGTTGTTTTGCTTGCTGATTATCCTATCCCAGTTTTGTTATGATTGTTATGGTTATTGTCAATATGGTCAACGTGCATTAATGTCCTTGTCTACAAAGCATATGTTTAAAATAAACCTGT
The DNA here is from genome assembly GCA_003457575.1 of Thermophis baileyi. Lineage (NCBI taxonomy): Eukaryota > Metazoa > Chordata > Lepidosauria > Squamata > Dipsadidae > Thermophis > Thermophis baileyi. Next base: position 1,858,136 of record QLTV01002260.1, read on the forward strand.
ACTTTTGAACCTTACTGGATAGTTGAGCTACCCTTCTGCACTAATGCAGTAACAGTCTCTCATTTTAGAGAAGCATTCTGCATACATCTTCTGTGGATATTACACACTTTTTGAAAATGACCCCTTCTTTTTGGGGGTTCATATAAGCATTTTGTGCATCACAGATACATAACAATAGCATATAAAACAGAAATTCTGTTCCTATAATCTTCGCTCCCCATCTGTCTATCCTTTCTTATTCCTCCACTCCCACCTCCAGAGGCTTTTGGTATGATTAAACATTGTACAATTAATCAATTAATTGAACAATGCCTCCTTCCTTTGTTATAATTTGGAAGGAAAGAGTGTTTTATGAATCTTATGTTTGGGCATTATGCTGATTTTATTTTTATTATTCTTTCATGAGTGTCTCTGAAGGTTATTTTTCAGCACAAAGTTATGTTATTTATCTTTTCATATAAGCGTGGAAACACAATTTCTCCCTGATTTGGAACTTTTAGCTGGGAGATAAACCATTGCTATATAATTAATAGCTGGGGAAGGACAGCAAATGATTGGTGTTACTCTGTGATCAAAGGATAATTAGTGAGATTGGTCAGATTTTGCCTGAAGTCGTTGTGAAGGGGAAAGCAGTGATGAAATGGAAGTTACACAAAACAAGAGGTCTGCATGATCCAATGTTGACAAACCAATAGCAGAATCCATGCCCCATCCAGATAAAGACATGGACAGTTAATGTGTCTTGTTAGCAAGCACTAAATAGCAAATGCAATGAAACATTATCACGTTAATAAGTACTTGAAGGCATCTGTTGATATGACAGATGATATGAACAAGATCAAAGGACGGGGGATAAAATAGGCTTAAAATCTATCAAAATGATATTTTTCCTCAGCTCTACAATATCCTAAAAGTAAGATGGAAACAAAATATGAATGGGGGATGGGAGGAATGGCAAGGAAACATCCTGAAAAATGCACAGAGGGGTATAACGTAGTCAATACTTCATGTGAATGAATGATGGCATCACACAAAGACACAAAAATTGTATGGAATTTGTGTCATAGCATGATTCAATTTGCGGCTTCTACTAGATGAGCCATGATAGCAGTGATATTCAATAAAGAGTGGATTAAACAAATTGGAGTGAAATTGTATTCATTGCCAAATTCCATATGGCTAATGTTTACATATTTCTGCCAAGAGAATGAATCTATCTCCACAGAGAAAAAAAGTTTCTGTCTATTATATTGTTTTTAATGTATTTATAGGATATTGAACATATTTATGTATGTATGCATGAATGCATTCATCCATCCATCCATCCATCCATCCATCCATCCAACTAAAAGACTTATATGGCTGTCTCTCTTACTGCATATGGTATAATTCTGGGCAGCTCACACCAACAGCAATAAAAACATAAGCAATAAAAACCAGCATCCAAAAACCAATTCCCAGTGCCCTAAACAACACTTCCTAATATATAAACATCACAATCACTCCAGCCAACTTTTAAAAGCCTCCCAGAAGGCCTGAAGACAGAGGGCTGCCAAATTTCAGGGGAGAGGGTGTTCCCACGGGACCAGTTCCACTACTGAGAACTGCCCTGCCACTTTCTTTGACAAGGTCATCCTGCAAGATTTTCAATGTGTAAATTACAATTATTTGTTCTGAAAGGTGGATTTAATTTTCCATTTTTTAAATTAATGCCTGCTATTGGGCACTTCTACCCTCAATTGTTGCTTGGAAAAAGAAATTTCAGAGTTCAGCTTTTCTTTGGGCTCAGAATTGTCATAGAATCATAACATGAAATGCTGGAAAGAAATCTAGGGGAATTCTGGTCCAATTCCCTGCCAGTGAAGTAAACCACCACTACAGTATTCCTCACCATGGCCATCTAGTCTTTGTTTATACTTGTCCATCAAACTACAGTCTACCATCTTCCAAGACAGTCTGTTCTATTGTTGAACAGCTCTTATATGAAGAATTTTTCTCTGATCTTCACCCTACATTCACATCCTTGAAATGTAAATTCAACGCTTCTTGTGGTGTCTTCTGACAAAAGTCTGAACACTTCTCCTCTGTCTTGTACATTACAACCTTCAGATACTTGAAGGCAGCTAGGTTTTCCTTTGGTCTTCTCCACTCCCGGCTAAACTTCTCTATGCAATATGCAGTGGGGTACCCCAAGGCTCTGTTTTAGGCCCAGTACTCTTCAACATCTTTATCAATGATTTGGACAAGAGGATAGATGGGGAACTCATCAAATTTGCAGATGACATCAAGCTAGCAGGAATAGCCAACACTCCAGAAGATAGGCTCAAGATACCGAAGGATCTTGACAGACTTGAACATTGGGCGCTATCTAACAAAATGAAATTCAATGGTGAAAAAAGTAAGGTTCTACATTTAGGCAAGAAAAACAAAATGCACAGGTACAGTATATGTGGTACCTCGCTCAATAGTAGTAACTGTGAGAGGGATCTTGGAGTCCTAGTGGACAACCATTTAAACATGAGCCAACAGTATGCTGCACTGCAAAAAAAGGCAACACATTTCTAGGCTGCATAAACAGAGGGATAGTATCAAGATCACATGAAGTCAGATGTGGGTTCCTCCCAGTTCGGACCGGTCCTATAGAACCGGTAGTAACTCAGTGGCCTGGGTCACTAGAACCGGCAGCGACCCAGGCCTGCCACGCCCCTGAACCGGTTCTTTCGGCAGCGCCGTAGGTGCCGCCATCTTGTTTTTTGCTTCTGCGCATGCGCAGAAGCTTTTTTTAAGCACTGCGCATGTGCGAAGCGCGTGTGAAGCGCATCGCGTCACTGAGCGAATCGGCAGCGAAGAAAAGCAGAACCCACCCCTGCATGAAGTGTTAATACCACTTTATAATGCCTTGGTAAAA
>QLTV01002260.1:1861462-1876318 GCA_003457575.1 Thermophis baileyi
ATTCTATTCTTGGATAAACTCTTTAAGGAAGTCATTAAAAAAAGTTAACAGGATTAAAATGAATTTGATTTATCTCAGAGAGTTTCTTGATGGAATAGGCCATTTGAGGATTTGTTATTTGGCTTGTCTTCCAAAACCCTAGGGTTGTTAGAGGTCTTGGAAGAATCATTTTCAGTTTCCTCCTTTTTTATAAGAAATTGATATAATTGGTATTATTTAGAAGACTTTAGGAATAATGAGCTTAAATGTCCTGTCCTAGTAAACCAGCAAAAAGATTGCATGAAACAATCCATAATTAATATTTTATATTTTAAAATGAGGTTAATAACAAAAACATTAGTTTGGTGTTTACTGGATGTTTCAAGGTTGGTTATATAACCATTTGGCTGTTGAAGAGGTAACTCAAGAGATACAACTATATGGTATTTGGTTTCATCTTAGTATTCTTATAATTGGGGTGAAAAATAACAGGATAGTTGACATGTTTGATTGTCCATATCAATTCTTTTATATACAGTACCTATGAAGGGGTCTTTAGCAATGTCTCCTACATTTGGAATCTATCAAAATATCAAGTATTATGTATTTTTCAGGGATAGCTAAATTATTATTCTGTATAATACTGAAAGGAGACATGTACTCCTGATTGTAGTAAGGAATGCCTGATATGTATTATTTGCCAATGTTTGAATTAGTGTTTTTTTTCAGCTAAGGGCAAAGACGATTTTCAAGCAATAAGGTCAACATTTTTGAAATTGCTAAATTGCTCTGTTCAACAAAGCTATTAGCTTTATGGATGTGCAGACCTTCAAAAGATGAATGGAATTAGACGTGGAATAATCAATTAGCAAATGTAATTTGTGATAGAATGTAAGACATATATCTGTATCTATATATCTATATTGTCTATATCTATATATCTCTGTCATATACATCTGTAACCAATTAAGTTTGTGCTGAGTGTAGCATCTCTCTCTCTCTCTCTATCTCTCTCTCTCTCTCTCTCTCTCTCTCTCTCTCTCTCTCTCTCTCTCTCTCTCTCGCTCTCTTTCTTTGCCCTCTCTCTCTCTCTCTCTCTCTCTCTCTCTCTCTCTCTCTCTCTCAAAAAAAAGTATTTAATGAAAAGAAGGACTGGGGTGACATGATAGCAGTGTTCCAATATCTCAGGGGTTGCCACAAAGAAGAGGGAGTCAAGCTATTCTCCAAAGCACCTGAGGGTAGGACAAGAAACAATGGATGGAAACTAATCAAGGGGAGAGGCAACCTACGACTAAGAAGAAATTTCCTGCCAGTTAGAACAATTAATTACTAGAACAACTTGCCTCCAGAAGTTGTGAATGCTCCAACACTGGAAGTTTTAAAGAAGAGATTGGACAACCATTTGTCTGAAATGGAATAGGGTTTCCTGCCTGAGCAGGGGGTTGGACTAGAAGACCTCCAAGGTCCCTTCCAACTCTTCTGTTCTGTTCTGTTCTGTTCTGTTCTGTTCTGTTCACAAGAGCAAACTATTTCAAGCCCAAGAATCTCAGATCAATTCGTAGCCTTCGTTCATGTAGCACTGAGAGTTCAAAAAATGGCAGAAGCTAACTGAACAACCAGTGCAGCTGCTGCCCTCTTACTTGAAGGCACAGTGTGGAGAGGACCATCTATCTTGGCCATGAGGGTAGCAATTTGGAATAATGTATCTGTCAGGCACAAGGTATCAGAATGACACTGGAAGTTGATCAGAGCAGTTTGTTTATTGCTACTCGCCTATTCACAAGAATCTCACCAGACTAACTGCTCTCACTACAGAACCAGATAAGCACTCCAAGGTTTATTTCAGGAGGATCTGCTTTCTGTCACTTACTCCCCTTCAACGATTCCAGGCTAGCCATTCTCTTAACTCCTTTCCCCACTTTAACTGCAGATTCCAGCACAGTACCAGTAGTTACAGCTCATTTAATTAGTAATGGTACATGAGAAAGAGATCTCGGCATAGCAGTTGTATACTGGATAGGACCCAATGAACAAATGGCAAATGGAAATTGGGATGCATCAATAGATATATAATTTCCAGACCAAGGGAAGTACGGGTAGTCCTCGACTTATGACCACAACTGAGACCAAAATTTCTGTTGTTAAGTGAGACATTTGTTAAGTGAGTTTTGCCCGATTTATGACCATTCTTGCCACAATTGTTAAGTGAATCACTGCAGTTGATAAGTTAGTAACCCAGTTGTTAAGTGAATCTGCCTTCCCCACTGACTTTGCTTGTCAGAAAGTCGCAAAAGGTGATCACATGACCTTGGGACACAGCAACGGTCATCAATATGAACCAGTTGCTAAGCGTCTGAATTCTGATCACATGATCACAGGGATGCTACAAAGGTCGTAACTCTGAAAAACAGTCATAAGTCACATTTTTCAGTGCTGTTGTAATTTTGAACGGTCATTAAATGAACTACTGTAAGTCGAGGACTACTTGTAAGAGAATAACAGAATAATGGAAGGTACCTTGGAGGTCTTCTAGTACAATCTCCTACTCAAGCAGGAGACACGGCCTATACCATTCTAGACAAGTGGCTGTCCAATCTCTTCTTAAAGACCTCCAGTGTCAAAGTCAGTGTTGAAGCACCCACAACTTCTGGAGGCAAGTCATTCCACTGATTATTGTTCTGTCAGGAAATGTCTCCTTAGTTCTATGTTGCTTCTTTCCTTGATTAGTTTCCATTCATCACTTCTTGTCCTCCCGTCAGGTGCTTTGGAGAATAGGCTTTAGAACACTGCTATCATATCAGTAATTGTTCTACTATGTCATGTGCTCATCATACCCCACTTTAATTATAATATCTAGTTCTAGGAATCTCCTCTAAGAAGAATTCAGAGAAATGGAATACGTTTAGAGAAGACTAATAAAGATGATTAGAGAACTAGAAAGTTCCTATGAAGGGAGCATGAAGGAGTAAGTTTAGCTTTAAAAAATGTGAGAAGCAAATATCCCTGATATTTTGAAGTCTCTGACACCAAACATGATTATTATTAAAATACTGTGCCGGGTTCCCCAATTTCTAAGAGAAATGGATGGAAAAAAGGGAGGAAAAAAATTCATTTGTATCATTCTCATTCCTCAGACTTCCACTTAAGCTTATAAGTGTGCATTTGTATTCCCAGAGGCTTATGGCTGTGCCCTGGGTGAAATCTGGCTATTGACTCCCAGGCAAATCTATTGACTGTCAATCAGGCTACCTGTATATCACTCCGATATCAGAAATTTGTAGCATCTCACGTGGCTCAATTGACTCAAAAATGAATGAACTAGCCGGGCAAGTGGGTAAGAATTTGTCCCAAAAGCTGACTTCCATATCTGTCCACTCCTTGAATCTAGTAGACTTAGTGCCCAAAATAAACTAAACAACTTCCTTCCTGTTGTGTGACACCTACTATGGAAATTTCAACAAATTTACTACTTCCTTGCTCAGAACAGCTTATCTAGATCTCAAGGACCTGTGGATTTCCCCAAGGGCTGATCTTGTTGAGGAGGGTAATGGTATTTCCTAAAAAGCATGGACAAAAGGACTGGGATTACATAGTAGGAGATAGAGGATGTTACCAGTAGAAATATCAATTTTCCTTGATATTACTTATCAACTCTAAGTCAGTATTCCTACTTAGCAAATAAAAGGAAAGAAATGTTGGTTGCTGAGTAAAATACGACAAAGATGACTAAGGAGATATACACTCTTCAAATACCTGAAAAAACGTTACACAGTGGAAAATCAAGATATGTTTTCTCTCATTCCACAGTGTAGGACAAATAATAATACTTTTATGTAATGTCTATGGAGATTCTCAGTCATCCAAGTCATGGTTGTTCTAAAGGTGCTTTTTCAAGAGGCAACTGGACTGAGCTGAAGAAGCTTCTTGGGTGAGAAGCCAAATGTCTTCAAAGAAAAAACAGAAAGTCCAGTTGCCTCTTGAAGAAGCACCTTTGGGACTTTTATGTAATCATAATCATAATTTGACTAACCTCTTAACATTAAGAGCAGCTCAACATGAGAAACAGTTACCCAGAGTAATGATGGGTTCCCCTTCACTGCATTCTAGTGAAAGCTAAGCAGCTATATGGCTAGTATGTTTTTCTTTGAATTCTTATACTGAGTAGGGACTGAGTATACAGTCAGCTGTAACTGACTGAATTCAGTGACTTAAACGATCCCTTCCAACTTCAGAATTCTTAGTAACAAATCCCCAACATTCCTTTCTGCCACATAAGGCACCTCATTCTGACCTTAACATTCCATCTTCCAAATAACTCACCCCATGCTTTTATCCAATCCCACTTTATAACACATGGAAGCATAAACACTAATTGAAAGGTATTAAACAAAGTATTAAACAAAAGTATTAAACAAGTTTTAATATGCTGCTACATCAATAGATATGAAGATCTAACTACTAACAAGTAGCTAGAAGAAGACAATGCCGTGCAGTAGCATATTACTTGGGCCACAAGTAATGGGAAAATGTAGGCAGGAAGAAAATGATGGTTCTTCCAAATTTCTTGCAATACTTTTCTTTCAGTTGGGTTTATCATCTGTTTTAGAGATGGCCAACTCCTTTTAGACTGGCTGTGGATACTGATGTCTACAAGTACTAAATCTAGACTGTAAGATTTTAATGGGCCACTGTTTGGCAGCAGAGAGTTACATAAAGCTCTTTCCTGCCATCTAGTGGTCTTCTGGCCTTTTGCGTTCCATTTATAAAGTCTATTTGTGTCTTACTTTGTAGTACAATACAAAGGTCAGTGTCATCCATGGCACAGCACAAATGATAAAGTTATCAGTGTGTTGCATGGCACATGCTCTACTCTTTTGTACCACAAAGTAAGATGTTTCTGATTGCATCAGGTTTCCATTCCCCAGTTTTCCCAACTTTACCCTTTGCGTCTTAAATTGTGATATGTAGGCAAGACTTAAATTATAACCCTACTATCATGTCCATGTTTTCTCTGCGTGGGAACTGTACCAACCAACATTTAATATCAAGCACTTGTTGTGGGGATTGCCTAGTTGAAGTGGAATCAAAGCCGAGGTGGCGCAGTGGTTAGAGTGCAGCACTGCAGGCTACTTCAAGCTGACTGCTAGCTGCAGTTCGGCGGTTCAAATCTCACCGGCTCAAGGTTGACTCAGCCTTCCATCCTTCCGAGGTGGGTAAAATGAGGACCCAGATTGTTGGGGGCAATATGCTGACTCTGTGAACCGCTTAGAGAGGGCTGTAAAGCACTATGAAGCGGTATATAAGTCTAAGTGCTATTGCTACCTGGTGCTACTGTCATATGCATTAGTCATCACTTTTCAATCCAGCATAGCCTCTGAATAAGAGATACTTGAATAGTTGGGGTAAATTTTCAACCTGAAAGAGGGTATCTGGCATAAGAATTGCCAGTCTCTGCTAGCCTCTTTTTGGCCCAAGCAAACAACGCAGAAATACGATTTGGCAATCAAAGCAAAGAACCACTAGAACAGAGTTATAAAGGGCAAGGAGGAAGACAGATAATTATCCTTAAAAAGAAACAGAAATGTTTACTTGTTAATAATCAGCTTTATTTATTTGAATGCACTCAAATGCCCCCAATCCATGTGGTCATCAAGTATGGTATTTGAAAAATGAAAAGATTCAATTGAAACGATAAACAGATGAACTGGAAAATATTTCTGTAGCCCTTCTTTGTTTATTCTCCTATATTTCTTGATGTTTTCAACTCTTAATCTAGCCCCAAATATAAGGAAGTAGACACATGGCAAACCATTTCTGCCTCATGCCAGGCAAACTTCATAAACATGTCCAGGTAAACCTCCAAGAGTTGAGCCTAACGCAAAGATTTTACTTTCTAAAAAAAAAAAAAAAAAAATTGCAGAGCCTGTTTCCAAGTGGATAGTCACTGGACTTCAACAAGACAGTTGACTGTAAAAATATGGAGGGGGGGGTTATTTTCAGAGACAAACGAACAGCAGAATACTTTGGAGGAACAGAGTCTTCATATGGACTGCAGATAGCTTATCGTTGCTATAGGAGGCAGTGCTTGGCCCACCTGCATTTTAATCTCTGAAGATGATAACCGAATGATAGGCATGTTTCCTTTTGCTCTTTGCATTGAGAATAAACCTCACCAGATGATCTAATCTTCTGCTAAAAACCTTGCAGAAGGAAGTTCTCCGATCAAGTAGGCTAGTAGAGGTTTGCTTTGGTACTTTCCAATAGAGCCAATAGCCGACTTCCCAATCTGGGATCCAAAGAAAAGGTTCTCCTTCTTTCCTTTCCTTTCCTTTTCTTTTTCCTTTTTTCTTTTTTTCTGTCTGAAGCCTTTGAAAGCCTCTAACTTCCTGACACTTGAAAGTCTTTCCAACAGGGAAGGTAGGGATGGAGCTTCTGCAAAGACTTCTATCAATGGGGAGGCCCCATCTTCAAAGCCTTGGTGCTGGCATCCCTTCTGAGAGTTGCTAGTGCTGGAGGGGATTCCTTCTTGAAAATCCTTCAGATCACAGAGGGGGAAGTCCTGCTTTGAAGATTCTTACTAGAGTGGGGCCAAACCTCCTATTTTGCATTGCTTTTCAAAGGCAGGCAGAGGAGGGGCCGTGGTAGAGAAGGGAGAGAGTTGGATGAATATGCTCTTTTGCATGACATTTAGATGTGCCAACCTGCTCTTAAAGCAACAGGGCCAGGAGTCCCATGCCACAAGGGCTATGTGCGTTCAATTAACTCGGATGCTACCAGCAATTTAAAGAGGTGTGTAAAGGATGAACCAAGGTCAAGCATGTTCCAGATGGTATGTTTGTTCTGTCAAGCTGTGGCTTGCTGCAGTGTGAGGAATGTTTGCAGCAAGGAGTCTGGATTTTTCAGATCATGTCATAAACAAGTCTGGTTATTAATGGGATAATGTTAGGTTTTCCTTTGCATTCCTCCCCCCTTCTTTTTAATAATTTCACTGCCAGCCATCTGTACCATTTTAGATGGTCGTGGTTGAGGACACGTCATTAAAGCGTTACAGAGGAGACAGCAGTCAATCCACTTCTTTGGTTTCTTTTCCTCCATTTCAAACATCACATGACATGGACTAAAATGCATGGATGGCTGAACTATATATTCAAGAAAGTCTCATATGGCAGAGTTCTTGACTGCTGTTTCACACTAATTGTAGAGAAATGGCACATTTGAGGGCTATGCGCTTGCAATAAACCCTCTCTATTAAAGAAATCAAAGAGAAGGCACGGCTGGTGATATGGCACATGTTATTCACACGTAAGGAGGGGTTGCAACCTGTGGCCATTGCAGCTTTCTTTTATTTGCTCCAAAATTTCTGAAAGACCTTCTGTTTTCTTTCTCTCACTCTATTTTTGTCTCTTTTATGAAGCCAAAAGAAAAAAAAAGTAATGGGTTAAAAATATCTAGAATGATAGGACTTCAAAATATAATTACCTTGATGTTAAATTCAATTTCAGAAAGATTTTGATTTTTTTTCTGTTTATTTTTTGTAAGTTGCATCTTTTTCAAGATCTGAATGTTACACTTGTTGACAAATAGGTTGATAGGTCTGTAATATCTCCTAAAGCTTCCCTGCTTTAATTCCAGACTCCTGGTAAGCGGCTGAATACAGAATCTTTATTCAATTTATTTCCCCCCCCCCCTCTTTTTCTTTTATTTTTTGAATTAGCCCCAAACAATTCACTTTTTGGCCCGACCAATTTTTCTTAGCCATATCCAGATTTGAAAACAAATCTTTGGCCAGATTCTAAAGATTGAATGCATCCATCAGCCCCAAAGACTGTTTATCCTTGACACAGAATATCTCAGGTTCGGTCCCCAGCTATTTCTCTACTTAAGAAGATCTCAGGGAGCAGGATTAAGAGCTAACGGCAGCCAAAAGACCATATGGGTATGAACTCACATGTTCTTATAAAAGACCAAGAGCCATTCCAAGATATCGTTTTCAGTGAGGCATTGGTGGCCTTGTACCTTTATTCCTTGCTAGCTCCCGGGATATGCTGCCCTGTCTTCCACAGGGCAGGTATCTCTCAAAAATCTGAATTTAGAGTATTTAGAGTTGGGGCAAAGTACCTTAAACCAGGAAGCACCATGGAGAACATTGTTCTCCAGTGGCCATCAAACAAAACTTGGCATCAACTGAGAAGCTGAGCAGAGGATTAGTCTTTTTTTTTTTTTTAGGGTTCCTGGAATCTCAGACTCTTTTGTTAACAGCATGATTAGTCATTTAGCACAATTAACCCGAGTTAGCTATCACACCAATCCTGGGTTCCTTGAGAACATTGACGTTTGTGCCATGAACATAAGATATATGTGCATCCTACAGAACAAAGCAATGGAGTCTCGGTGCTATTACTGTTGTGGTCCGCCAGCGGCCTGCGGAGCTGGCAGCAGAGTTGGACAGCGAGGAGGCTGGGAAGGAACATGGGCCAGTCCGGGAGTCTGGAGAAGGCTCTGTGTCGGAGGCAGAGAGGGGGCCCGGGCCATCTGGGCGGTNTATTTATTTATTTATTTATTTGTTTGTTTGTTTGTTTATTTATTTATTTATTTTATAAAATTTATATGCCGCCCAACTCCCGAAGGACTCAGTTTGCCAAAGAAGAGCAAGGTTCGTGTGTGTTATCTGCCTTTCCCTGAAAGACTTTAGTCGGACTTGTTTTACTTTGTTAGGATTTTTATCTGCCTTTCCTTGAAAGACTTTAGTCGGACTTGCTTTACTTTGTTTGGACTTATGACGACTGTTAATGAAAATAATTAGCAGCCATTACAAATAAAAGACTTGCTTTACTTTGTTTGGACTTATGATGACTGCTAATGAGAATAATTAGCAGCCGTTACAAATAGAAGAGGTTTGTGAGACACCGTTTGTGCCGTGTTACTTAATCAGGAAGTCTAGGTCAGAACAGTTACATAATTTGTAGAAACCGGTCTGGATCCCTGTGAGACTTTCATGTGGATTGCCAATTCCTTGAACTGGTGGTCAGTGACTTTATAGATGTAAATGTTGGGAAGAAAAGTAATCAATTTGATTCTTCTTCTCTCTCCTTTTCCATAACATTAAAACTCAAGGGCAGACAACTCATCAATGGTAAATTCAGAAAAGATTCCTTCCCGTACTATAATTACATGAATGCTGCCACAAGATATGGGACTGGCTCCTGGTTTACATGACGTGAGAAGAAAATCAGGCAGACTTTGCAAAGATCTGCAACTACTACTACTACTAGACTTTGGAAAAAGTGCAAAGAAGAGCAACTAAGATGATTAAAGGCCTGGAGACTAAAACATATGAAGAACGGTTGCAGGAATTAGGTATGGCCGGTCTAGAGAAAAGAAGGACTGGGGGGACACGATAGCAGTATTCCAGTATTTGAGGGGCTGCCACAAAGAAGAGGGGGTCAATTTATTCTCCAAAGCACCAGAGGGCAGGACAAGAAACAATGGATGGAAACTAATCAAGGAGAGAAGCAACCTGGAATTAAGGAAAAAATTCCCAACAGTGAGGACAATTAACCAGTGGAACAGCTTCCCTCCAGAAGTTGTGGGTGCTCCATCACTGGCGGCTTTTAAGGAGAGATTGGACAGCCATTGAAATAGAAAAGAAGAACTGGGAGTGACATGATAGCAGCATTCCAATATTTGAGGGGCTGCCACAAAGAAGAGGGGGTCAATTTATTCTCCAAAGCACCAGAGGGCAGGACAAGAAACAATGGATGGAAACTAATCAAGGAGAGAAGCAACCTGGAATTAAGGAAAAAATTCCCAACAGTGAGGACAATTAACCAGTGGAACAGCTTGCCTTCAGATGTTGTGGGCGCTTCATCACTGGAGGTTTTTAAGAAGAGATTGGACAACCATTTGTCTGAAATGGTATAGGGTTTCCTGCCTGAGCAGGGGGTTGGACTAGAAGACCTCCAAGGTCCCTTCCAGCTCTATTCGGATTCGGATTCTGATTTTGATTCTGATACTACTACTACTACTACTACCTGCAATGGGAGCTCCAGGGAGTGTTGGGTCCTGTGATCCACCAGTGACCTGGGCCAACAAGCAAATCAGGACCATCAGGCTGTGTGTGGGCTTTCCATAGGAGCCTGCCTGCTCTCTGTGGGAAACAGGATGCTGGAATAGAGGGGCCCCTAGTTTTATCCAGCAGGGCTACTCTTCTTAAGTCTGTTCTTATGATCCTGACCTTAAAGACAATGTCACAATTCCCTTTTGACTGACGGCCTGAGTGATAGGTGCTATCCAAGTGACACCCGCCGGCTTGCCTTTGAAGATCTCTCCTGGCCAGGCACCTGCTCCTCAAAGTCCATGGCCCACCAGAGTCCTTCTCTGTGCCTCAGCAAAGCTGAAAACCCCAAGCCTGAAAGGCCAGGTCTGTTGTTTCTTTGTTCAAACCCCGGTCATTTGTTGACTCAGGTGGTCACTGCACGTGGTGGCAGAGCAACACAGACACTGTCGCTCCAACGTGGCCTTTTCCAATAGCCACCGCTCTGAGCTTGGATACCTGGAGTGAGGATGCACATGCCAGAGAAAGAATGTATCAAAAGCACGCCGCCGATTCAACATCAGAGAGAACCTCAAAGGGAGAGGGAACTAGAACAAAGAACAAAAACATTACAGAAGTGCCACACTGGAGGAGGAAAAAGGAAAAAAGGAAAAAGAAGGTGGGAGGGAAAGCCCTCTGTACTAACAGGAACAAGGTCAGCCATGAAATATCGTCAAATTGAAACAGAACGTCTGCAGTCTCCAGAAAGCAAAGCCAGCAACGCCAAACATGTCAAACAGACATGTCCCCTTTCCTAATATTTGCTCCCATTTAGAGAGGTTTGTTTTTGGTGTTCTTTTGCTTTATTTTGGAGGAAGAGAGAAAACGTTACAAAGAGAAGAATGAAGAACAAAGAAAGTGGACTAGGAATAGGCCCAAATACCAGGATGAGTAGTAGGAGCAGAAAATATTAATAATATAATAGTAGTATAGTATAGTATAGTATAGTATAGTATAGTATAGTATAGTATAGTATAGTAATAGTGTAGTGTACAGTAGAGTAGAGTAGTGTATGCAATGCAATGCACTATTATAGACATCTTCCACATAACACCCCCAGATTTAATAATTATTGATAAAATGAAATAGTCTGGATAGTGGATATGGCAGTACCTAGAGAAGCAATATAGAAAAGAAAGAACCGGAGAAGGTAACAAAATGTGAAGACCTGTAAATAGAAATAGAACAATTGTGCTTAAAAAAGTGCAAAATAGTACCAATACTAATAGGCTCCTTGGGTACAATCCCCAAAATAACTGGAGCTCCACTTGAACACTATCAGCATTGACAAATTCACCATCAGTCAATTGCAAAAGGCAGCTTTACTTGGAACTGCTTACATCCTGCGGCCATATCTGAAACACCATCAAACATCCACATCTGCCTATCCCAGGTGGACAAAAATGCCAAATCCAGTCTGAACATCTGGCTGACTGTCCGACGAACCACAGTAGTATTAAAGGAAGAATTGTTCTCTAAATAAATTGAGTGAAAAGACAAGACCAGGGCAGAGGGCAATTGGCTCCTATTTACAATCCCTAAAGAGACCAACAACTCCTGGAGTATATCTGCAACTAGCACCACCTGATCTTATCTTCCCAGAGCTTATTCAAACAACTAAACTGATGTAATGATTAAAATGTGGGCTAGGGAAACCTAGGTTCAAGTCACCCCTTGACCATGAAGCTGGCTAGAAAAATCTGAGGGCAGTCAACGTTTTCAGCTCTGCTTACCACAGGTTCTTGTTGAAGATATAAATTGAGGAGGGGCCACCACTTGCTTCCCCCCTCCACTTGAGGTTCTTGGAGAAAACCAGAAGATAAATGGATGATAGCAGTTCTAGAACAATTGCAGAAGTAGCAGAAATAGCAATAACAATAATAACAAATAAGAGAAGGCTTGAGAGGGAAGGTGCTAAGAAGTCAATTATGAGATATATGGCGGGTAAAGGCAGAACATTGCTCTGGAATATATATTCCTTTCCTGCAGAGTGTATATTCTAGAGAAGAATATACACTTCTAGACTACATTTTAGATACTGGAATTGTGTGATTCCGACATGGATCTATAATATTCCAAGAGGACATATTATATATATATATAAATATATAATATCGGACAATTCAGTTGAAGTCATAGAAAGATCACAATCTTTAGATCATAAGATATTTTTATAACACACTAAAAATAAGAAAGATGATGTATTCTGGTCAGTTTTAAAAATAAAATAAATACAACTACTAAGAGATTGAGTCACAAATAATTTGTCTCTGTTTACATGATTCAACTCAAATCTAACAAGCTTTGAGAAATCCATAAATATGGGAGGGAGCATACTGCTTCCTTTTGCCTTTCAGCCCCACTCCAGGGCCCTCAGACAGTCGCATTCACGACAAACCAGTTATACTATATATAAATTTTTTACTGATAAATAAATAAAGGGAGACTAGTATAGATCTATTTCAAGCTATTTAGTTCTCATCAGCTAGCCATACCCTTACTAGGATTCGAACCTGGGCTGCCTGCCTATCAGGCAGTTGCTTTAACCTTCTAAGCCACAGTATATGTATGTATGTATGTATGTGTCTGTGTGTGTCCCCTCTTGGAATATGTTCAAACGACTGCACCATTGTGTCTCATCCACTTACATCAACCTGAACATTTGAAAGGTGAGGACGTTACTGCCCACCACATATTCAAATGTTCTCCAAAAAGTAGAAGGGGGGTGGAAATGAGGGTCCCCCTCCCAGGATCTGGATAGCCCCCACTTTGCAATTGTTTGAAACAGTTCTCTCCAACTTTAAGACCTGTGGACTTCAACTCACAGAATTCTCAGTCAGTCATTCTGGCTGGAAATTCTGGGAGTTGAAGTCCACAAGTCTTTAAGTTGCCAAGGTTGGACATCCCTGTTCTAGAGCAACCTTCTGCCTTTTCCCCACTCTATTCCTCACTCTATTCCTAGGGAGTTATCACAAGACTTCAGGGGATGATGCAGTCTCATGGGAACTACACATCTGTCCCGGAGAAATTCCAAAATGTCCAGCCTCACCAAAGTAGGCATTTTTTCCAGTGAAAGGATTCTCTTGACGGACACGTTGAAAATCCCTGCATGACATTATGATGTTTCATGGGCAACAAAGCAAGCAATACCAAAGTATGCCAAATCACTGGGAAATAAATTATCCACTAAGAAGGGCCTTGCCCTGTATATTTTTCTTAGCTGGCAAATATATCAGCGTGTCCAGGGGGGATCGGAGAAGAGGATTAGAAAATTCTATGGATAAGTAAACCCACGATTATCACAAAGACTTATAATTTCCACAGATGCAGATTCAGAGTTCGGCATGTCTCTAACTACCGAGTCGCAGTTCAAATTGGAAATCAAAACACATTTAGAAATGTATCATTTTGAAATAAAATGATGCAAAGGCAGAATAATTCCAGACTGCTGTGGGAAGGGGACAAAATGGATGTATGAATGAACAAAAGCAAAACTGACATGCAGTAGAATTAGATTTATTTGTAGGCTTCCCTAATTTTCATAATAGTGCAAAACTACGCATTTTCCTAGGTTGAACTTGTCTTATCCTTTAGAATAAGCGGCATCCCTTCATCTAACAGCTAGTCCTCAACTTACAAACCAGGCACTTTATTCGGACTTAGATTTATTCGGATCCAGATTACCATGGACCCCACAAAAGTACACGTTGTCCTTGATTTTAGTGACTGTTTGAAGTTACAGCAGCACTGAGAAAAATGACTTATGACTATTTTTCACACTTATGACTGTTGCAGTATCCCCTTGGTCACATGATCAAAATTGCTTGACCACTGGCTCCTATTTATGACAGTTGCGGTGTCCCAGGGTCCTGTGGTCACATGTTGTGAGCTAAGATTCATTTAACAACTGTGCTACTACAGAGAGTCCTTACTCAACTTATGACCACAATTGAGCCCAACATTTATGTCGTTAAGTGTAAAATTTGTTCAGTGAATTTGTCCCATTATACGATTTTTCTTGCTACACTTGTTAAGTGAATCACTGCAGCTGTTAAATTAGTAACACGGTTTGTTAAGTGAATCTGGCTTCCCCATGGACTTCGCTTGTCAGAAGGTCGCAAACTGACTCCCGAACACTGCAACCATCATAAATATGAGTCAGTGATCAAGCATCTGAATGTAAATCACATGACCATGGGGATGCTGCAGCCAGGGGTGGGTTCTGGATCCTTTTGCTGCCAGTTTGCTCAGGGTCGCGCCATGCACGCCCGCGCGCCCGCAGCAATAAAAAAATAGCTTCTGCGCATGAGCAGAAGCAAAATCCAAGATAGCGGCACCCACGGAGACACCGACAGAACCGGCTCCGTGATGTCATCGGCGAGTTACTAACAGTTCTAAACAGGGGTGAAATGCTCCTGGTTTGCTCATACCTGTCGGTCGCTGTAGAGCCGGTCGCCAAGGTAGCACGAGGTGCCACCCACCCATCCGGACGCCGCCCCGACGATGCCATTTGGGTTCTTTTACCCTCTGTGCATGCGCAAAGCGTTCTGTGCATTTGCAGAGGGTAAAAGAACCCAAATGGCGGCGTCCGGGCGGGTGGGTGGCGCCTCGCGCTACCTTGGCGACTGGCTCTACGGCGACCAACAGGCACAAGTGAACTGGGAGCATTTCACCCCTGAGTTGGTCCTTGTTTACCAGCTGCCTTGTGTAACAACCATTTAAAGTGACAACAATGCTAAAAAAAAAACCTGCAACAAATCATGACTATTGCAACATCACAACAT
>QLTV01002260.1:1884741-1903625 GCA_003457575.1 Thermophis baileyi
CTCCCTCCATCTCCCACCCTCCCTCTCTCTCTCCCTCTCCTAGACGTGCAAATAGGGGTACGGGCGAGACACCTTGCTGAACCCTCCCTCTCTCTCTTTCTCTCCCTTTCTCTCTCCCTCTCTCCCTCCCTCCCTCTCTTTCTCTCTCCTTCCCTCTCTCTCTTTCTCTCCCTCCCTCTCCCTCCCACCTCCCCCCTCCCTTTCTCTCTCTCTTTCCCTAGTTGCTATAATTCCTAAATGATAACAACTCTAAATGACTTGATTTGTAATCTGGAAAAGGTTGCTGAGAGACTGACATTAACTTCCAGTTTTCTGCCCTCAAAATAAGAAGCAAAATGCTCCAGATACAGTTTTATATACAGTACATATCAGATCAATATTGGTCTGTTAAGACACAAACACAATGGCACACACAGGCTCAATCCCATGTGTATAATAAATCTCACCTTTACAGGTAGTCCTTCACTTATAACCATTCATTTAGTGACTGTTCAAAGTTACAATGGCACTGAAAGAAGTGGCCGCACACTTAACAACCGTTGCAGCCTCCCCATGATCATGTGATCAAAATTCAGATACTTGGCAACTGGCATGTATTTATAATGGTTGCGGTGTCCCAGGATCATGTGGTCACATTTGTGACTTTCTGACAAGCAAAGTTAATGGGGAAGCCAAGTTTCACTTAACAACCGTGTTACTAACTTAACAATCGCAGCGATTTACTTAACAACTATGGCAAGAAAGGTCATAAAATGGGGCAACTTGAGTCTATTAGTCACAAGGAAGTACATTGGATCCTTCTGGCTTTAATTGTGGCCAACTGTGTCTTACATCTATATCCCTCCTAGTTGATCAAGGACTTCAGAGCAACAACATGATTCAGTTCAAGCAGTGGGGAATTCTACCTCCAGCAAAAGCATGATTATGACAGCTTTGAGAGAGGCAGTTGTCTTCAACAAACCATTGTTGGGCCCATCAACATAACAATTTTTGTCCTGTTTCCAACCTTCCCTTTTGAAGAAATGTTATTGAGAATGTTAGGACTCTGTCCACTCAGTTGGGTCGGCAATATATAAACTAACTATGATAGTTTGAACTGTATTGAAGTATTGTAGCTTTAACTGGATGCTGAAAAGTGATTGGATGAGTTTGCTACTGTTAACCATAAGAGGGAGCTAGAGAATGTAGTTTCTCTCTCTGTGATTACTTACTGCGTTACACTGTGTGTGATATATTACTATACTGTGTGTATGTATGTATTGAGAGGTTTGTTACTGTATTTGTTAACTATTGACTGATTTAATGTGTACGACTTGGACTGTTTATTGACTATGCTATTTGTAAAGTAAAACCTGTAATGCACTTTAACACAACTGTGTGTGACTGAATAGTTACTCATCTCTGTTCTGGTATCACGTTTCTCTGTGCATCTCCTTGATAACTCAAGGGTTACTACGCTATTATCTTAACAGAGAAAATGGCTAGTCTGCAGTTGCAGAGGGCCATACTGTGTTTCCCCCAAAATAAGACCCTGTCTTATATTTTTCTGAACCCTGGAATAAGCGCTTGGCTTTATTGCCATGCACTCAAAAGCCCGATTGGGCTTATTATCAGGGGATGTCTTATTTGGAGGGAAACAGGGTAGACAGATTATTTCAAGCTCTTTTAGCCCGGTTTCAGACCTGACATAGTACTGGAGTGGCACCGCTCTTGCTTGTGGATGACTTCTCCTGGTATCAGGATGGTGATGGAATCCTGAGCCTCCTTGATTTTTCAGTGGCCTTGGATATTATGGATCATGGTATCCTTCTGGACCAGCTCAGAAAGTTAGGAGAGAGATGCATAGTGCTGTGCTAGTTTACTTCTTCTTTCAGATTCAGTTGGAATCAGTGTTAAGTTGCAAGGGGGAGGTCTAGTTTTAGGTCCCTGCTTTGCAGATTTCCATGGGGTTCTACTACCCCACTTTGATTTAACATCCACCCAAAGCTTCTGGATGAGGTTATCTGTTGGCGTAAACTTAATATGTGGATGATATCCAGTTGAATATTTCTATCTTGAGTTGACCAAGTGATGCCATTAAGATTCTTTCTCAGTGTCCTGAGACTGTGTGGTCCTAGATAAAGAGGAACAGTTCAACCCTAGCAAGACTGAGTGGCTGTGGGTTTTGTACTTTTCTAGATTAACGGTCTTTCTATCATTGGTTCTGGATGACTCCTCCCTCCCCCCCTAAGACAAGACTGGTGTACAGTTTGGAGGTTTTCCTAGACTCTTGGCATCTGCTTTGAGAGTAGGTACAACACAGCTACAACAGCCTTTTGTCAGCCTTTCAGGGTGGCCCAGGGCAGAGAACAGATAATACAACTTTACTTTATGGTTGCAATGTATAATAACAGACTATCTCTCCCCACCCACCTTTCCCACCTTATATCAAGCTATATCAAGGCATGATTATCTTGAGTTTCACTCTTGTTCCTTCATTCCCAGGAATGAACTGTCATTTATTTAATGATTTTTATATTCCTTCTACAAGGTTATCTCCCTACTCTTCTACACTACCTCTTCATCAGTCTCAATCTCTGCTCCCTAAGGAATTAGAAGGCCCTGGCAAGTTGCTATGGGAAACAACTACATATTCACTCCCACCCAGCCTCACATGGCAGTACTGCAAGGTCAGAAGACAAAACTTGCTATGTAGAGCAGACAGCACTCCCTCCTTTCCTGTTACACAGCAACCTGCGTGGGAGATTCTACCATGGTGGGAAGTAAGAGATCCTCTTCATCCCAGATTTCATTGATAAAGGCAGCATGTGACAGAGATAGGGTTTATGTGGGAATTTCAGATGAAACTGGTGTACATAAACTTCTGTTGCACTCTCCCACACTTTCTCAGACTCAGGAAAAATGTTCCAGCGAATAAGACATTCCAAATGTTTCTTTCAGAATACATTTCGCTTCACGTTCTTCTTCTTTTTCCAGGGAATCAGGTGTGTTTGTTTGTATTTTCCTGGAACTACTTTATTAGTATAGAAAATAATAAGAGAATCTGGAAAGTCTGCCAGATTATGCCTGTCCCCTCTTATATACCAAACTGGTGGGACTATCCTGAGTTTCTTTCTCACGCCTTCTTCTTTCCTAGAACCAAGGTTGTTCATTCAAGAGTTCTTGCATGCCTTCTTCAAGGTTGTCTCCATACTCCTTACCTTTGTACAAATCCACCTTGTGCACCTATTGCCCCCATTCCAAAGTCACTTGTGCTTTGGTTGCCTTCCAGTTGAATTATTGCAGCGTGTCCTACATAGGACTGCTCTTGAAGATCACTTAGAAGGTGCAGCTGGTCTAGAATAAGGTGGTGCAGGTACTTATGGGGGCATCGTGATATCTCTATGTAATACCACCAGATACACCTTGGTATGCCTATGTAACAGCCACTGCATGGGCTTCCAATAAGCTTCCGGGATATAATTCAAGGAGCTTTTGTCACATATAAAGCATAGTACAAGGACTGGTTATATGAAGGAACACTTGTCTTCAATTATTTCCGCCCATCCCACAAAAATCAAGGTAAGAAAAATGGGCTTGCTTTGGGTCCTATATTTTTTTTAAAAGACTTCTGATTGGACCTAGGAGCTGTACATTCCCCATCATTGTAAATGGCCAGGGGAACAGCATACCCTTCAACATCCAGATGGCCCAGACCCACCTAGCCTTTCACAAGATACCAAAGATCTGTGTGTTCTCCTTATGCATTGGAGTCTGTTTTCAGGGGGTTATTTACAGCATATAGGAAGTTGGGCTACCTCAGGCCCATATATGTATTTAAATTTTTCCTACTGATTTTGTTGTTGCTTTGATTAGATGTTAGTCACCCATAGTTCAATAGGTGGCCATACAAATTGAATAAATTCAGATACAAGTTCTGAAAGTGTCCCAAAGGTGCTTTTTCAAAAGGCAATTGGACTTTGTTTTTCCTTGAAGACATTTCGCTTCTTATCCAAGAAGCTTCTTCAGTTCTGAAGAACTGAATGAATGAGCCAAATGAACTGAAGAAGCTTCTTAGATGAGAAGCGAAATGTCTTCAAGGAAAAACAAAGTCCAGTTGCCTTTTGAAAAAGCACCTTTGGAACAACCATGACCTGGATGACTGAGAGTCTCCATAGACATTTAGCTGTGCACAGTGGTGAAATCCAATTTTTTTTTACTACCGGTTCTGTGGGCATGGCTTGGTGGGCGTGGCTTGGTGGGCGTGGCAGGGGAAGGATATTGCAAAATCTCCATTCCCACCTCACTCTGGGGCCAGCCAGAGGTGGTATTTGCCGGTTCTCTGAACTACTCAAAATTTCCGCTACCGGTTCTCCAGAACCTGTCAGAACCTGTTGGATTTCACCCCTAGCTGTGCACTTTAGGAAGATCTGAAAGTGTGGCAGGGACATTGCTACAGTTCCAGGGGGTCTGCTGAATGTCTACCTTAGTTTCTACAGATCAACTCATATAGGACTTAGTGCCCACCTGTTCAGAAAAGACAAAGATAAGTTGAGATAATGGAGAATACCCTAATTATGCAGGAAGAAAGTCAGAGAATACCTTCCCCAATCTATTTTCTGATAAATGGCTGTTGAGCAACTAGTTGGTCCTACCATGATAGCTGTTTTCAGTCCTGCAAAGTACCCTTAAAATTGTAGATGCCATCAACCTCCCAAATTTGCCTAGCTTGGAGATAAACTTGTGCGGTGTGCATTTGTTTCATTTTTACTCCATCCATAAAGTGTGCAAAGATTAAATCTGGCATCTTTGTTGAAGACCTCTTCACTGAACTAAGGGGATGACTGTCAATTTAACTGAAGCCTGATATGAAGATACTATAGCTATCTAACCCTTTTCTAATGCTAAGATACTGCTAGATTCTTCCCTTTAAATGAGGAAAATAAAGTATTTTTTTCCTTATTGGCTCAAATCACATAGGAGCACCATACTTCAGCAAAGGAAAATAGCTTCTTCACCTTCTTTCACTCAGTTCATTTATATTAACTATGCCTTGGGTACGAATATGCACACTCATTTCAGGAACGGCTAAACATTCAACCAAATATTCCCAATTGAAGGTCCTTTGTTTCACAGTATTGTGGTGGTTTTTTTTTTAGGCATTCCTGAGAACAACAGCATAAAATTTTAATGAGCTTAGAAGACTTCCAGCCACTTTCCCCTCCCTTAATTTTGTAAACTTTCTTTATCAATATTTAATGGCAGTTTTGATATTTACTATTTTATAAAAAAAAACACCATTCTTTAAAAACCTACCATGTAAATTTTTCATGTGCAGCTGAGACCCCCAACGCCTTTGTTTATCTGTCTGTTTGCAACAGTAGAAAGGGGAAAGAAACCCCATAAAAGTCATAATGAGACGGGGCGGGTCACTAACGGTAATGCAAAATGTACTTGGCTTGGCCGTTGCTAAGCATTGGCTTCCGCGAGGCTATCTTTTATAGATTTGCTTCTTCAATATCTATTGCTTCCTTCCATCACATTACCAACTGCCTTGATGTGTGGTGGTAAGACTCAGTAGCTCCCTGTTGGTAAGGTGAGAAAGGAAGGGTTGAAGCCACAGGTAAAGGGAAGTGAATCTCTGCAGGCATGAGAAAAGTGAGTTTTGCCCCATTTTGCCCCCTTTCTTGCCGCAGTTGTTGAGTGAATCACTGCAGTTGTTAGTAACACGGTTGTTAAGTGAATCTGGTTTCCCCCCATTGACTCTTGCTTGTCAGAAGGTCGCAAAATGTGATTGCATGACCCCGGGACACTACAACCATCATAAATATGAATCAGTTGCCAAGCATCTGAATTTTGATCACGTGGCCATGGGGATGCTGCAACAGTCGTAAGGGTGAAAGACGGTCATAAATCACTTTTTTCAGTGCCTTTGTAACTTTGAACAGTCACTAAGCGAATGGTTATAAGTTGAGGACTACTTGTATCACCAAAAAAAAAAAAACTCCAACAACTTCAGACGTTGCTGAAATACTTAGGTATGTGAGGAGCTATTCATCTAATTCAATAATTCATCAATTATTGACTAAGAACATTAAACAAATAATTCTGATGGCAATAATGGTCATTCTCAGATGGATGGTCCAAACAAAGTGAACTTGAAATCATTAAAGTTGAAATAAAATTGTACTAAAATTGATGTTTTAGGAATCAGTGAACTTAAGTGGAGCATAATGGACCATTCTAAGTCTGACACTGCTTGATATGAATCTGTATGAAGAAATGGAGTGCAATAAAAAGGACAATTAAAAAGGACAAAGTTAACTATACACTCAGCTATAACTTATACACCTCAGAATGGTAAATATTAATATTGTGACTATGCTGTCTGATGGACATCAGTGTTATATAATGATATACCTTGCTTCAGTGGTGTAAAACACTGAGGACTTCTATCATAACTACAAGAGGCGATACAATGCACCATTTAGAAGGGATATAATGTTATTAATAGATGACTAGAATGCCAAGGATGGACAAAGAAAGGAACTTGGAATTACAGACAATGTGCAAATAATTGACATATTGTACTAATTCATCACACAGGCAAAGTTTGGCTTGAGATCCATAGAGGAGAGAGAGGGAGGGAGGAAGAGGAAGAGAAAGAGAGAGAATATGCCAGAGGAAAAGGCAAGATTTAGAAAAATCAGACATAAGATCAGATAGCTAACATAAGATGGATAATAGATAGCATGAACATTTAAGGAGAAGGTCTACCTTTGCAAGGCCTTTGATGGTACAGATCATTTGGAATATATGAAGGCAAATTGATATCCAAGAACGCCTGATCATCCTTCTGAGGAACATTTTCAGTGGATAAGAAGCTATCTGGGAACTGGGTTTTGGGAAAAAGAATGGTTCCGAATAGGGAAGAGAGTGAGGTAAGGAGCTATACTGCTACCATATATTGTACAGAGAATTTGTTATAAGAACGACAGGACTGGAAGAGATGACGGCTAGAATCAAATTTGGAAATCAGAATGTTAACCATTTTAGTTATGCAGACACCACCACCTTGTTAGCTTCAAGTAAAGAGAACCTAGTTTCCTTGGGCTCAATAATGAAGATGAACAATGCGCTGGGAAAGAAAAGAGGAGGTGAATTCTAAGGCTCAAGGCAACAGCAAACGTGGACAAGAACGTGAAGGATCAAGGTATTTCCATGACAGCAGTAATCATTTTTTGCCAATGGTATTGTATGGCTATGGAAGTTGGACGGTGAAAAAGAATGGGAGGGGGGAAAAAATAGAGATGCTTTTGAACTATGGGTTTGAAGATGGTTGCTATGAATACCATGAACTGCAGGAAGTGCCACTCAGCTGGTTCCCAATAAAATAAACATTGGCTGCTCCCTTGAAGCGGTGATCAGCAAACAGAAACATGCATATGTGGAGCATGCAAGATGAACGAAAGATGGACTGGAAAAATTACCGTGGTTGGCAAAGAAAGAAAGAAAAAAAAAAAGGAAAAATAATGTCTACGGAGGGGATCAAAAGAGATGACTGAGATGGTCTTAGAAAATTTACAGACCATCCCCTGGGACAGATCGAAGTGGCAGGCATTTCTCCCTATATGGACCCAACTCAGTGGCATTTAACTGACTTAGCTATTGTCTTCTTTGCATCACCTGGAACATCTATTCCAAAAATTGGTTTTCCCTGCTATTCATTCTCATTACCTGAATTGTCATCAATGGTCAAAGTCCAAAAATACAACACGCTCCTAGGAGCCGCCTGTGCACAGCTACTCACACACAGCTTCCAGCAGTTAGTCAATCAAGTGATGGCTGTTGCTGGTGCTCTTAACCATGACTACACTCACCATGTGCCAGGAGAAATGTCTCTTACTCTTTTACAAAAACAATCTTACAAAATTGTCTCTTAATTTTCCCTCCAAACATTTAAGTCCTTCTGATCTTTGGAACTACTGACTGGCACTGGCAAAATGTATTATAGCTGTGATTCTCAAATACAACATCTCTTGGGTCAACATTGGTGACAATTCTCTGGAATGGTGACAGAGGTATAGCAGAAATATAGTCTTGAAATGACACATTAAACTAGCTGTACAGAATACAAGGCCAACGTTGTTTAGGAAACCTATGAAGCCCTGGACTGCCTATAGCAATAAGATTTATTTTATTTAAATCAACAGTTTTTATCCTGCCAGTGAGACTTTCATGCACTATGGACAGTGCCCGAATGTGATTAAAACAATACACCATTCAATGAAAAGATTAAAATTAGATTCTGCTGTAAAAACTGAAGCACAGCAAAGTTGACTCATCCCACTGGAATACCTGAGTAAGAAAAAGGGATTTGGGGCTATCAAACTGTGATTTCTTAGTTGGTGCCACTTCAGGAGGGCAGGATTCTGTAGCCACGTGCCATTAAATTAATTCTCTTTCTTACTGAAGTTTGATGCCTTCCGTGCCCTACAGACATAACCAGAGCTTTTCCTGATTATCAAGCTAACACTACATATATAGATACACAGAAAGTATTACTAATAGAAGACAATATTTGTAGCTCAGAAATCAATGGAACCAATTCAGAGAAAAAGGCAGGTGAATTGTGGGTGATGGTAAGAAACACGGAGCTTGGATGAATCACGGTAATAAGGCATGGGATGATTAGGAAAACCACAAAAAAATATACTTATTTTTGTACTGAAAGATTTATTTCTTCTTCTTTCCATTTCAGCTCCTTTTCTTTATAAGGATGAAAAAAGTACTGTAATCAATGTGGTTTTATACTAAAATGGCTGATTTTCTCATCCTTCCACTGTCAATCATAGGGGGAAAAGGCACTCTAATTTTAAGTCCCCTGTAGTTGTCTGTCTGTACTTGACAATAAACTCATGAATAACAGAATCTCTGTGTCACTCCTAATTGGTCCACCTATTACATCTGCTGAAAGAGATGGTGTTGATTTTTCAAATATGCTTAATATTCCAACAGGTTGTTTCTGAGTTGCGTAATTGAATGCGAGTCATTCTTATAAAGGCAGGCCATTATCACCTTCTAGAAAATTGTCACACCTTCGTTTGCTATTAGAAGCTGTCAATAAGAACACCATTATGACTTCACGTATCGTCTTATGTGTTCTCCTCATGACATCCGAAATGGCAAATCTCCACTTGAAGCGAGAGTTTTAGTCGAGGTAATGAGAGAGCAACGCTTTTGTTTAGTAAACCTTGCATACATACATACCTGTCACACTGTTATTTCCTTTGGCGGAAACAACGGTATGCAGAGCAGAAAAAGCGATATGATGCAGTGAGGAGAAGAATATAAAGGTAAAAGATGAAAGGAAAGGAAGCCTTCTTGAATCTAGTTTATCATTTGCCAACACCATTCATTATGCCTCTCGATAGCTTTCTACCCTTCATTCTTGCTTCTTTGGTTTCCATATCTTCATACATTGCTTTAAACTTCTCACCTCTTTCTTTTGGATCAACTCCATTTAACCGCAACTTTCTTGGTTCACCTGTTGCTTTTCACTCCTTTGGCTTTTATTCTTCTTTCATTGGCAGGTAGTCCTCGACTCACAACCACAATTGAGCCCAAACTTGTCTGTTGCGAAACAAGACAGTTGTTAAGTGAATTTTGCCCCATTTTACAACCATTCTTGCCACAGTTGTTAAGTGAATCACTGCAGTTGTTCAGTTGGTAACACAGTTGTTAAGTGACTCTGGCTTCTCCATTGACTTTGCTTGTCAGAAGGTCGCAAAAGGTAACCAGACGATCTCAGGACACTGCAAACGTCATAAATACAAGCCAGTTGCCAAGCATCCAAATTTTGATCAAGTAACAGTGGGGATGTCGCAACGGTCACGAAAAACGATCGTAAGGTCACTTTTTTCAGCGCTGTAAGTTCGAACGGTCGTTAAATGAATGGTTATAACTCAAGGACTACCTGTACTGCTTTTACTCTTCACACATTTCTTCCATTTCAAACTATTTATTAGTCTCTCATCTTTGTCTGTCCCCATTGCTGAGTTAATTAATTAATGAACACCGCAAAAAACTTTATAGTGCTTATTGCATGCTGCCTCCATTCCTCCTTTGCGTTTACTTAACTTCTTTCCAAAGTAATGGATGACCAATCTAACAAGTTGAGGCTGTCTTCAGACTATATCAAAATAAGGGGAAAATATTATTTTAGCAGCCGTACAGCTAAGGATGATTTAAGCCTCTCCCTCTCATGGGCTAAGAGCAAGATGAGGGCCAATCATGCATTGTGGCAAACAAAGGAAAATAGTTATCAGCTGTGTTTGTATTGCATTTAGATGCAAGTGGAAATGTCTGTTCCAAGGTGCCTTTGATTTGGTTGCTGTCAATTTCACAATATATTCCAAATATATTCACGGCTGTTTGTTCGTACATGAAATCTATAATTCATAGTCAAATGTTAATTAGTACCTCTTCCTACTTAGCCCAGGTTTTGTTTCATCACTCTGAATATCACACTACAGTTCTGTTTCTCAGGACTAAATTTTGTTCTGCAAAACCAGTATGATATATGACATTATATAAGTCCCAGGATTTTATGGCTGAAGCAGGGAATCAAAGTTTAAAGCCTGCTTGTATGGAAGAATCTCCAGTTAGCGCGGGGTGGGTGTTAAGAGCTTGGCTAGCTTAGAGTCTTCATCCAGCAGAAAGTGGCACAGGTCTTAACTCCCCCAGAGTCCCTGAGGCTTTATCTGACTGTTCCCAAGAGAATGCAGCCAATCTGGGGGAGATTCTAGTAAACAGGCATTGCAACAATAAAGAAGTAACTTTGATCAACTCATGGGGTAGGCTTGGTTCCTTGTGCCTGATAGCTTGGCAGTTAAATTTGTTGGGAGCTATGAGACCTGTTATCTTCCATTACTGAATCTTCTCATGGTTCTGATGGAAATAAAATGGGAGGGAGGGACTTTATGTATGTAGTTTGAACTCCATGCAGCAGCTGTGGGACACCAATATCACAAATACAATGAATATTAAATATTAGAAAGAAAGACAAACATAAGGAAATATAACACAGATACCAAGAAGGTCTGGTCATCTTCTGTCTCAAGCATATAGGAAGGAAGGGAATCAACGCTGTTTCTTTAACTAGACCAAGGCTCTCCAAACTTGGCAACTTTAAGACTTGTGGACTTCAGCTCCCAGAATTCCCCAGCCAGCCAGAATTCTGGGAGTTGAAGTCCACAAGTCTTACAGTTGCCAAGTTTGGAGACTCCTGAACTAGATCAAACTGACCAGATCATTGAATTCAACTATTGCTCTCAGTCCTGCCCTCTAGCAGATGTTCTAAAAAAAACCCCTCTGCAATTGCAAGACTGTAAAAGCTTACGAGCTTCAAAAATGAACACCAGCCATCTTGGACAGCATCCCAAGCATGCAGTGATCTCTGCAATGCTTTCCTCCCAATGTATCGAGCGATGGCATTGGTTTAGAGAAGAGAGAAGGAAATTGGGACCACAGCTTCAAAATGGTCAGACAGCCACAAAAGGTAACTTAAGAGGGGTTGGCTGGTTGCTTGGCTAGACCAGAGTAGGCACAGTTTTGCTTGTGATACTTTGAAGCTTTTCTTTCTTTCTTTCTTTCTTTCTTTCTTTCTTTCTTTCTTTCTTTCTTTCTTTCTTTCTTTCTTTCTTTCTTTCTTTCTTTTTTGAAGCCAAGCTTAGCGGTTTGGGGGAATATGATGAAAGAAGGAAACAACTTGCTTTCCCCCTTATATTATACAATGATTGAAAAATGTGAACTTTGTTGCCGGAAATGGAGAGTCAGTCTGGCACCAGTGGTGGGTTTCAAATTTTTCTACTATCGGTTCTGTGGGCGTGGTGTGGTTTGGTGGGTGTGGCAGGGGAAGGATACTGTAAAATCCCCATTCCCTCCAGCTGGGACTTGGGAGGCAGAGAATAGATGGGGTGGGGCCAGTCAGAGGTGGTATTTACCGGTTCTCCGAACTACTCAAAATTTCCGCTACCGGTTCTCCGAACTACTCAAAATTTTCGCTACCGGTTCTCCAGAACTGGTCAGAACCTGCTGAAACCCACCTCTGTCTGGCACCATGTATCATGAAACGCTGGAAGAAACGTGCCAATACAATGAGCGATAGTTTCAGCATCCTCACAAATATTTTGCTTATGATTGACAGCTGCTGTACTGAATCTAAATGGCCATCCATTAGAAATCTTGCCATATAGTTTTCCCCACTTACAGTCACTTTTAGTTTCTGATTAAAGACACAGAATTTTTACAGATGGTCCCCACTTAACAATCTCTCATTCAACAAGTGTTCAAACTTACGACGGTGCTGAATGAGCGTTCGTTATGACTAATCCTCATACTTACGTAGGTCAAAGTATCCTCATGGTCATTTAATCATCATCCAGGCACTTGGCACCCAGCTCACAATACGATGTCACAGCTTTTTATGTTCACATGAACGCCACTTGTGACCTCATTGCTGGCTTCCTTCAAGCAATGTCAGTAGGGACACAAATGGGGACCACATGAAGTCTTTGCTTAATGACTCACGGTTATTTGCTTAATGATGGCAGTTGAGATCTTCAAACCAAAGCAGAACTTTCCTTTTAATATTTACATTAAACATTAGAGATTATTGTTAGTATCTATTTCAATCCTTTCATCTACTATTTGTTATTGTCTCATAACTTTTATTTCTAAAAAAAACATGTTCCCGATATCTAAATTTGTCCTGTTGTGTAATGTGTAGTACATATGGGAGCCACTCTTGCTTAAATTGCCCTCTTTTTACCTTATTATTAGAAAATGCTTTAAAGTTTTGGCAGACGAATATAAGTTCAAATGCTTCTCAGACAATGTGATACTATTATGCAAATAAGACACTTGAAAATAATCAGACTTTGGTGAATTCTCTGGATATAAAATCACAAATAAAATAATGGTAGTAACAAGATATTTAAACTTAGAAGAAGACTTTGTAAAACAAAAGTCTAGATGTGAGATAACAAAAAAAATATCAAAGAAATATTGGGACTCACGTTCGCAAATGCTGAGATTTTGAAATGAACCAGCTTCAGCTAGGGCACCCATCTGGGCTTCCACAAACATTTGAAATTTTGAACACCTCTCATGGGCATTCTCACAAGCAGTCGGAAGCAGTGGTGAAATCCAAATTTTTTTACTACCGGTTCTGTGGGCGTGGCTTGGTGGGCATGGTATGGCTTGGTGGGTGTGGCTTGGTGGGCGTGGCAGGGGAAGGATACTGCAAAATCCCCATTCCCACCCCACTCCAGGGGAAGGATACTGCAAAATCCCCATTCCCACCCCACTCCAGGGGAAGGATACTGCAAAATCCCCATTCCCACCCCACTCTGGGGCCAGCCAGAGGTGGTATTTTCCGGTTCTCTGAACTACTCAAAATTTCTGCTACCAGTTCTCCGAACTACTCAAAATTTCCGCTACCGGTTCTCCAGAACCTGTCAGAACCTGCTGGATTTCACCCCTGGTCGGAAGGGAACTGGTGAGGGTGCTACCCAAAAGTTGTTACCTTATTGTAGAAGAAAGCACTGATTTCCCAAAATGCAATCATATAAAGCTGGAAGAAAAGTAACTTGTCCACGAATCTAACTACCCAAGACAAAGATGGAAGACTGTGTTCTAGAACACTGGTTCATTCCAGCAGGCTCTGTGGCAAATCTCAGTGATACCAAAGGAATGGTCTGTGTGTTATGACATCGTGGCTATGCCACCATTTCATACTTGCATCTGGACCTTGAATATTTACACGATGACTTTACTGCCTATGTATCATCCATGTAGTGGAATGTAATCTGGAGTCCCAGGATGGAGGGGCTGCTTCCCAAAAGGCTTGGAAAATCTGGTAGGCAGAAGAGAGCTCAGATGGCCCCTCCCTAGCAGCTCACAGAGTATATCTATAGTTATGTGTA
Source organism: Thermophis baileyi (assembly GCA_003457575.1). NCBI lineage: Eukaryota > Metazoa > Chordata > Lepidosauria > Squamata > Dipsadidae > Thermophis > Thermophis baileyi. The sequence goes on from QLTV01002260.1 coordinate 1,898,709, forward strand.
TAATGGCTTTAGTCTGGCAATATTTCTGTCTGCAGAAGAAATTACTTTACTCAGAAATAATTCCATGTATGATTTTTGGTTCTTGGGGTCTGCGAATCCATGTACCACTCTTATCTTCCATGGATGCCCTTGAATCACCTCTTCTGAATTCTAATTCCACATTCCAACACCCATTTCATAAAAGGCAAGCTGATGTGACCCAAAGGCAGATAACTGAACAAAAGTAGAAGTGGAGGTTTAAAACAACCAAAACCATATCACATACATATTTTATATATATAAAAAAACCAAACTGGTGATACTCAGAAAGGCATACATGGAGACAAACATTCATCCACACCACAAATATACATACAAAGCTAGTCAAAACACACACATATCACTTGAATAGCATCTGGGCAAAACACACATCACAGTGGAACAAACAAATCGGTCAATACACAAACAGTCAATCCTTTGTACTAGGAAAGTAATTGTTCAGGAAACAGGAGCTATAGACATCTTGGAAAGTATCTCCATGTAGTACGGTAAGATATGGGAACCAAATCTTGAAAGCCTGACAAAGCCACTGTCTACGTCAATTCATGCCCAACCCTATCAAGGTGGCATTGTTTTGAGTTTCTTTCTCACATTTTGATCACATGACCGTAGGGATGCTGTGATGGTTGTAAGTATGAAGACCAGTCATAAGTCACATTTTCAGTGCTGTTGCAACTTTGAGCAGTCACTATATGAATGGTTGCAATTCGAGGACTACCTGTATAACATTGGCAAAAAACAATCCTTCACTTAAGCTCTTCAGAATAGTCCTTAGACTTATATACTGCTTCGTAGTGCTTTACAGCCCTCTCTAAGCAGTTTACAGAGTCAGCCTATTGCCCCCAACAATCTGGGTTCTCATTTTACCGACCTCGGAAGAATGGAAGGCTGAGTCAACCTTGAGCCAGTCAGGATTGAACTCCAGGCTGTGGGCAGAGTTAGCCTGCAATACTGCACTTTAACCACTGTGCCACTATTGCCCACTATACCATCACACTTTATGATTATTGTGTCTTAGAATTTTATCCTATCTTTTCTCTAGAAGCTCATGATCCTTCACAAAAACAGCCCTGTGAAGCAGATTAACCAGAAAGTGACTGATGATTGATTTGAAACTAGTCCAATGGAATCAGCACACAGATTCCCCAATTGGCTAAGCACATTTCAAAAGAAAAAGAAAAAAGAAAAAATCTCATTTTTTAAAAAAAAATTCTAAGTATGCCCAGGGCTCTCCTCGAGAGCAGAGACATTTATGGAAACAAATATGATACTCGAAAGTGGCACTTTTCTTTCCAATATTCTCAAAGGCTGTCATGAAGGAAGGTCAGGATCTCTTTCAATATTAAGTTCTTAGCTATTATGTCTCATGAAAATTACCAGCAATCTTTTCATGATGGGAATGGTGACATCTGGAAACCCTGATAGTGAAATGATATAAACCCAACTTACATTTGCAAGGAGAATACTATCATATGCTTTGGTGCCCACCCATATTTTCCAAAATGTATTTATTTATAAAGTTTATTGATTAAAATGTGAAGGCACATATAAAAAAATTGTATTTTACATACATGCTTTCTTTTCCACACTCAGTTTCCATGATATCATAGGCTCTACTTTGGACAGAAAGTCCTGCAAAAGTAGTTTCTTCAGCCTGGTGACTTTCTTCTAATTCTACACAAACCAACACAAAGACACAGGCGCTCATTGTAGTGTCCATATGAAATGATACACAGTCAAATTAATCCCAGCAGAAGTTGCTGCAATACAGGCCAGATTTGTATAGCAAAAAATGGAAAGAAAGCTAAAAAGTTTCACTGTAGGGTAGGCTGTAGATCTGTGCAATAAAACTAGGCTATCAAAGCTTTTTCAAGAAACTTTGTAAGAAAAGGTAGGATTTCTCTAATAACTAGCGCTATAATCCAATTAATTTGGAGGCTCTGAGTTGGAGAAGGCTGACATAGGAGTCAGGATGAAATTCAGCCTGATTTCAGCTCTTAACAGGTATGACAAGTAGTCAGTGGACAAATAGTTCAAGGGCAGCCATGCTGAATCTGAAGAACTTTTGACCACCTGGATCTGAATCTGTACATCTCTCATTCAAGGTCATTTTCAGACCGTGATGAGGAACAGATCTTAGTGCTTGGGTCCTCCAATGCAACGACGTGATTTGTTAATGCAGAATAGAATACAAGTAGTAGCCACAAACAGACATCTTGAATATTGAAGTACTGTGATCAACCTAATACTGAGCAGAAGCGATATATCTCATTTTTTCCTAAAAGGAAGGAAAATGCAGCTCCTCAAGGAATGGGCTCCAGAGCTTGGGAGCAAAGCAGCCGAAGATCCTCTCTACAGAAAAGTGAGTTTCTATGAACTCATACGCCTACAAAAGGAGGGGGGGGCTTGCATCTGTATTAAGGAGGTCTCTCTCTCTCTCTCTCTCTCACACACACACACACACTTTGTGTGTGCATATATATGCATGTGTCTTCAAATCAATGTTGATTCTTGACAACTGCCTCAGTAAGCCCCACAGTTTTCCTGGCAAGGTTTTTCAGAAGTGGTTTGCCATTGCCTTCTTCCTAGAGCTAAAAGAATGTGACTGGCACAAGATCATTGAGCTGGCTTTGTGCCTAAGGTAGAACTAGAACTCACAGTCCTCTTGATTTCTTGACTGTTCCCTTAACCACTGCACCAAACTGGCTCTCAGACTTGATAGCATGTTAAAAATTAAGGTGTAAGTGGTACTATGCAAGGATCTTATTTCCTACATTGTAACTGCTTTGAACTAATAGTAATAATAATAATTTCGTGATCATTCTGTTCTTTTCTAGTTTTCAAATTTTCATACCCTTGTGGTCAGAAACCACTTAGCCAGAATCACCTCAGATGCTAATTTTGGCACATGCTAGTAACCCAGCACTAATGAAGTCACCCCAGGAATCCCAGTGGGGTTTTTTTCCAAGTTTTTTTTTTTAAATCCAATTCTTCTTTTTCTTATGTCACCAAATAAACTAATAACATTTACAATCTATAAATATACTTACTAAGGTACTTAGAACTGGCATCTTGAGGTATTAAAAAAAAATTAATAAAAAACACAGACAACGGACAAAGATCAATCCAGCATGGGAATTAGGAGTATGGAGTGGACATCTATGATAGTGAGGGAAGCCATTTATTTGCTGAAATAAAAATTCACCAAATCCTGTTTTAGAGGAGCAACTGAGTACTGGTCGAAATTATTTGGGCCTGGGTTTTGGCTTTTCTCTTGTTGGGAGTATTGCTGCCCCCTAGTGGCCAAGGGTTTATGATGCAGCTCTTATCAAAACACATCCAGAAATACAAACTGCCCAGCAAGAGAAAGAGAAAAGCAAAGAGACAGGCTACCAGATCTGGCTTCCAAAAATTAGGGCAACCGCTAGAAGGATGCAGAGATGAGAGATCTCTTTATCTTTGTGCTGCCATCTGATGGTTGCCCAAATCCTTGCAGTTCAGATACCGTAGCACTAGCAAAGATGGCTCACAAAGATAAAATCAAGGGTGGGTTCCACTTACCTTCCCCACCGGTTCGCATCGCGATGTTTTGCGCGCGAGCGGAGGGAGTGCGCACGCGTTCCCTCGGGCAATTTGGCTTCCGCACATGCTCAGTAGCTTCAATCAGCCCGAAACACAGCTGAGGAGCTGATCATCTGTGCTTCGGGCGAAGGAATAAAAGTCAGTTTAAACGCAGGGGCGGGAGGGAGGGCCCTTTTTCAAGCGGCAGAACAGGAAAAACCTTCCACACAGTAAAACAAATGCACAAAGAATTCCACACAAAAGATGGCGGCGCCCACGGACCGGCACCGACCGAACCGGATCCATGACATCACCAGCGGGTCGCTAACGGTTCGGGCGATCCAGTCCGAACCGGGAGGAACCCACCCCTGGATAAAATCCATCTTTTCAAAACAGGCACCAATCAAATGTATAGTTTTTGCAAGGCTATACATGTCCCACTGCCACAATCAAGGGGACAAGAAGAAATCCCCCTGGGGAATCAAAAGAAAACCCATAAGATTGGGCCTGGACATACAGCTATCTTTATGACATTGAGTTAAAAATTCATCCTTATTCATATTTTCAGTGTAGCAGAACAAACAAGAGAGTCTGGTGACTCCTTAAAAAGAAAACAGATTCTTTAGGGCATAATAATAAGCTTTACTAGCCCAGAGCTACTTCCTTGCATAAAATCCTGGCTCAGATGCATGGAAACTCAGCCTGCAATAAATCCATTAGTCTTGAAGATGCCATTCAATATTTTAATGGGTTTTTTTCTGCATATACAAATATTGTTATCCCTCTAGAAGTTTTTGTTATGTTCTAACTGTTTCAACTGTGTTGCATGGTTCCAACCAGGTCCAGCGTTTGAGCGGGAAAAAGCTCAAACGCTATTGGCTGGTCTGTCTGACAGCTCCCTATAAAAGGGCAAGCTGTCAGACTGCTCTTTGCTGGTTGCTGATACAAGAGCTGAAATAAAGAGCTGCTTTGGAAGTCTGTCTCCTGTCATCTCTACCCACAATCTAACAGTGGCGACGAGGGCTTGGGCCAGGAGAACTGTGACTAGCTTCTTCAGCACTTTCAACCAGCCAGGCAGACATCTTCCTGAAGCTCAAACGCTATTGGCTGGTCTGTCTGACAGCTCCCTATAAAAGGGCAAGCTGTCAGACTGCTCTTTGCTGGTTGCTGATACAAGAGCTGAAATAAAGAGCTGCTTTGGAAGTCTGTCTCCTGTCATCTCTACCCACAATCTAACAGTGGCGACGAGGGCTTGGGCCAGGAGAACTGTGACTAGCTTCTTCAGCACTTTCAACCAGCCAGGCAGACATCTTCCTG
>QLTV01002260.1:1907179-1960666 GCA_003457575.1 Thermophis baileyi
GCTGCCTCACCACCATCTGTATTGCGCAGGTCTAGTAGTGCTCCAAAACGCCCCGCCTACCTGCGTGATTACGTATGCTGGACAGCTCCATCCAGGAGGGGAGGGGTGTTATGTTCTAACTGTTTCAACTGTGTTGCATGGTTCCAACCAGGTCCAGCGTTTGAGCGGGAAAAAGCTCAAACGCTATTGGCTGGTCTGTCTGACAGCTCCCTATAAAAGGGCAAGCTGTCAGACTGCTCTTTGCTGGTTGCTGATACAAGAGCTGAAATAAAGAGCTGCTTTGGAAGTCTGTCTCCTGTCATCTCTACCCACAATCTAACAGTTTTCTTTTACAAGGAATCGGTTCACAGAAAGAAAGAAAAAAACCTTCTGCTTTCCAGCCATCCTGATGTACATTACAACATTCCCAGGGTTGGCTCACATACTTTAGGAAGGCTGAGTTTAGCGCAATTAAAAGTTGTAAAATAATGAAGGTAGCAGTGTAGGTAGCTACTGTCAGTCGCTGTAAGTCTCGTACTATCTCAACCATTGATGACGATTAGTAGTTGTAAGGTTTTAAGAAGAGGTTAAACTTCTTATTTGGACGTGCCAGGGACTGATCCCAGGACCTTATGCAAGCAAAGAAGTTGCTCTATCAGCATTTGAGCCCTACCAGTAGTCTTTCTTCTTCCTCCTCTTTAAGATCTGGCACATACTCTCAGCCCCAGCTTGGTGACAACCCCTTTATTCTACTTTTTTCTTTTTTTAAAAAAAATGCTTCTATTTTAACATCTTTTGTACTGCTTCTGCTTCTGTTACTTTTTGCTTTGCTCCTCTTTCTCTTTTTCCCTTATTTCTAATCTTTTTTCTCTCCCTTTCTCTCTTCTTTATCCTTGTTATGATTTTTTTTTAAAAGAAAAACCTTAAACAAAGGAGGAAAAACAGCATGGGGTTGAGGATTAATATGTGTTTGAGTCTTTGAGGATCAGTGGAAGATCAATGCTGTGAAGCCACAAGCTTATGTCAATAAGTAGAAGAGGACCCCCTCAACTGCACCTGCACATTTTGTAAACAGTGGCAGTGCCAAACTTTAAGAAAGGCTGGGCAAAATGGGATGAAACATTTCCCCAAATTCTATTGAAAGCCAGCTTCTATTAAAAGCCAATGGCTTTTCCATTCCCATAGGAATTGTAGTGGGATGAATCTAGCATCAAAGTCTACGTGGGTTCATCTTTTTTCCCATCAAGCCTTAACAAAAAATGTGTGCCGAAGTACATTTCTGAAGTTTTCTGTATACACTAATAGTAATGTTTAAAAAGGGACTTATACTGCTGAAAAAAAAATTTTTTTTTAAAGTCCGCATGTGGGAATTGTAGTATCAAAGAGAAAAAGCAGCTTGATATGCTTTTTAAAAAAAATAAATTCTTCTGCTATTTACATGAGCAGTAATATAATTCAGAGGAAGATTCCTATAAAATTTCCATGTGAGTATGAGAGAGAGGGGGGGAGAGAGGGAGGGAGGGAGAGAGAGAGAGAGAGAGAGAGAGAGAATGAGAGAGAGTGAGAGAGAGAGAGAGGAATGGAATGGAATGGAATTCAGCAGAGAGAGAGAGAGAGAGAGAGAACGAGAATGTGTTCATAGTGGAAAATTGACCTGAGATATTTTCTTTCTAATTTGGACAACAAAGATAACTCAGTTTTAGCTATTTAAATGTTCCTAATGAAGCACCCACAAGGGTTTTTCCTTGTCCCCAAATAGGACTACTAAGGTGTGCTTTGGAAAAGTGAAGAAAAAGTCTCAAAGAATGTTGGCAAGAGAAACAGGGTGCTATCTGATTGAATCAAAAGCCAGAACCATTTAAACTGTGTTAACTCCATGAGATGTAGGACTCCAGATGTGCATCCAGTAGTTCAGCCCTAGCAACTTCCTCATCTGGAAACAGCATAGAGTAGTGATGACGAACCTTTTTTTGCTCGGGTGCCAAAAGGGCACGCACGTGCGTGATAGCGCACATGCATGTGCCCACACTCATAATGCAATGCCCCCCCGCGCATGCGTGCACAACCCCCCCCATTCTGCCCCCCTGCGCATGCGCGCAGGGCTCACTGAAGCCTCTGGAGCCTGTGGATGGCGAAAAACGGATTCCAGCTGTTTCGGCCTTCCGGAGGGCGGGGAGGGGAGGTCGTTTTCACCTTCCCCAGGCTTCAGGAAAGCCTCCAGAGCCTGTGGATGGCAAAAAACGGACCCAACGGCCCAACCGGAAGTTCGGAAACAAACTTCCGGTTGGGCCTTTGGGCCATTTTTTGCCATCCACAGGCTTCAGGAAAGCCTCCGTTTCCAAACTTCCGGTTGGGCTGTTGGGTCCGTTTTTCGCCATCCACAGGCTCAGGAGGCTTTCCTGAAGCCTGGGGAAGGCAAAAATGACCTTCCCCCCCACCCTCAGAAAGGCTGAAAATCAGCTGGCCAGCGCGCACATGCGCACTGGAGCTGACATAGGGCAACGCCTCGCGTGCCCTCAGATATGGCTCCGCATGCCATCTTTGGCACGTGTGCCATAGGTTCGCCATCACGGGCATAGAGTAATGAGGCTCTCCATACAAAAGCAGACTGTTGACTCAGGGTTTGTTGTTGTTGCTGTTGTTGTTGTTGTTGTTGTTGTTAGGCTAAGGCTCAGGTGGAGATCTCCATTAGAATCGTCTACCTTCTAGACTTATCCAACCATCACTGTGCCATAATGTCATGTTTCTTTATTAATGTCTGGGTGACCGTGCAGGAAGCTGTAAGTCATTTGTAGGGAAGAACTTGAAGACCCAAGCAGTGCCCTGCTGGATCAGCCTCTTGGCCCATCAAGTTCAGCAGTCCATTCTTATAGGGGTCAACCAACTAGTGGGCAGAAGTCTCCCAGCAAACGACCTTCAGAAGCAGTCATCCTGCCATCAAGGCTAATAGCTGTTGATCTCCATCATCCTCATAATCAAACTTAACATTTTAAAGATTATTTTTCATGTGTAGGTTGAAAAAAAGTAACCAAAAATAGAGAATGTCTAGGTGAGCTTGAGGACCAAAAATATATGGATCAAGATAAAATGTGCTGGTTTATAAAAAGATACTTAAATCACACACCAAATATACTGGATTATATAAAGATGCTAACACCATCAAAACTGACACCAGCCAGAGCATTGAAAAAAACAAAGTAGTGCAAGATCGGAAGATGTGGGGAGACCTGACCCATGGAATTGCCAAGAGTTGGACATGACTAAATGGATATCATCATCACCACCATCATCTTTCTCATCTTCTCATCTTTCCTACTACTTTCTCCTAGTATCCTGGTATCTATGGTTTATCGCTTGTTGTTGTATCGTATGATTAATGATTGTACTGTAACTATGATATATGATTTGTTGTTGTATGTACACTGAGAGCTTATGCACCAGAAACAAATTCCTTGTGTGTCCAATCACACTTGGCCAATAAAGAATTCAATTCAATTCAATTCAATTCAATTCAATTCAATTCAATTCTATTCTATTCTATTCTATTCTATTCTATTCTATTCTATTCTATTCTATTCTATTCTATTCTATTCTATTCTATTCCATTCTATTCCATTCCATTCCATTCCATTCCATTCCATTCCATTCCATTCCATTCCATTCTTCTCATCATCATGTGAAAGGATTTCTTCTCACCTTTTCAACTGAAAAATCACTTAAATTGAAATCTTTTGGTGCAATACAGGTAGTCCTCGACTTACGACCACAATTGAGCTCAACATTTATATATTAATGATTGTACTGTAACTATGATATATGATTTGTTGTTGTATGTACACTGAGAGCTTATGCACCAGAAACAAATTCCTTGTGTGTCCAATCACACTTGGCCAATAAAGAATTCAATTCAATTCAATTCAATTCAATTCAATTCAATTCAATTCTCTTCTATTCTCTTCCATTCTATTCCATTCCATTCCATTCCATTCCATTCCATTCCATCCCATCCCATCCCATCATCATCATCATCATCATCATCATCATCATCATGCTAAAACCTGTCTCAAATCACACACCAACACCAAACAAAGCATAACCCATAACCCTGGGCCCCAAAGAACACACTTTTGAAATCTACAACTTGCCTTCATACTTGTAGACAAGTATCACCAAGCAGCTGCTCCTGTTTTACTTCCCACACAAAATAGCTGGTTAAGGATTCATTCTTTTCCCAAGGCTAAGGCACTTAGCAGGGCCATAGCCTTTGTTTATTTTCTTTCCCAGGATAACTCGCATTAATTGCAACCAGCAGTTTTACTCTTGCTTCCTTGTCAAGTCATCCCTCTGCCTCAGAATGTGACAGCCAGTCCAGAGACTGTATTACCTGCTGGCCTCGCTTGCCTCTGTTTTAATAACAGTCAACCTACACTTGACACTGTTTGCTTTCGGAACTTCTGAAGTCAGACAAATTGCTCTACCACTCCTTCTCCCTCTCTCCATCAATCATATTGATGGACAGAAAAGCCATTGCAGGATGGGGTGAAGAGAGAAAAACTGATTGAGGAAGAGGGAAAGGACAGGGGAGAAGAATGCACAGGGAATCTTCCTTTCATTTCATCAGATTTTCCTGTTTCTTTATTTTTAATTGATCTTTTGCAATTTGGAATTAAGTATATATGGTGCACCTATAGATGCCCACCTCTTCTTAGGAGGATAAATGTTGTACATGGCCCAAAATGAAAAGGATAACCTGACCTGAGTGAAGACATTTATGCTAAAGAAATGAAGAGTCTGTACACTTGGGGGGAAATGGATACACAAGAACCAGAGCTTGTCTTGCTATGGCTTCATTATAATTGTGAAAACGTGCCTTCTGTTCCCACTCATTCCTGAACTCAGAGAAAACTATATGATTTCTACTTCAGGTCCCCATTTCAAAAATTAAGGCTCCCATTAAAAAGAGGTTTGTTAAGTGAGCAGATGTGCGCTAAATAAAATATTGCATTTTAAATATTGTAAGATATCTTCTAGCTAGTCTGATTCCTTTCTTCAAAACTATCTGTACAGGATAATGTAATACTTGCAAATGTTGTGAACACAGTGAACTAGATTGGACCTAAGGTGCTTTGTAGATCTAGAGGTGAAACAGTGACTTGAGGTGCAAGAAGAAAAAATTATTTCATAATGCACAAACACAACACACACATCCCCATATATATGCAGTTTCCTGGATTAGTCATGCCTATAATTCCATCCAACCAGGAATGACATTATAAATTAAACAATTGATACCTCAAAGTCAGACTAGGTTCACTGAATAAAACTAAGAGCAATTAAGAAAAGGCATGGTGCAAATGAATAAATGAACATCTTCACCCTCCCCACAAAAAAAGCTTTCCAATCATCCCCAAGACAGATTTTTTTTCAATATTCAGCCCCCCCAAAACCAGATGAACAACTTCAATTCCAGTCAGATTTTCTTCCAGAATTCAAAATTGACTTGATGTTTAAGACCCAGTAATTAGTTTCTGTTTGTGAAATGGATCAAACCATTAAACTGTCTGGGACTATCTGCTTGTCTGCAGCCAATAGCAGTTATGGGTTGAGGTGGGGAGAGGAAAATGCTTCTTGAGTATTTCCCCCTCATCGTGATCTGAACTGCATGGCCTTGAAAATGCCTCTGCTTATGCTTTTGTGTCTGATAAAGGGGAAGGATGCTCAACTTAGTAACAAGGCCTCAGTCATATACTTGTATATGTTCCCAAGAATGGAAAATTGTCCCTGATGAGATGAGGCAATGGTTTGTGGTTTCTGGGGGAGGAAATTTGATGCAGGCTTGTAGCTCAGTTGTTTTTTTCCCCCTTAGTGCTTGAATGTGAGAATCAACAGCCATTGTGGCTGAGAAAGAAACCCAGCCTGTCTTTCAAAGAGACATCACTTGTGTGGGAAAGAGAAGAGCAAGGAAAGCCAAACCATCTGTAATTCCATCACTGCAGTCATCCAGCTTCTGGAGTAGGCGGGCTCTCAGTTCCATGAGCTGGGACTCTGCACAGAGCCTTAGCTTCTCTGGTATGTTCCTAATGTAATTCACAACTACTTTGTTCCAATAGACTCTGATTAAAGTTAGTGGCGCTTCCATATTAATTCTAGGCTGCTGGCGCACAAAATAAACTGGAATTGATAAATAGTGTTTCCGGAGGCTAGTTATATGTATTAACCCAAATTACAGATAAGTAAATTGTTTACAGTTAGATTCACAGTGCAGATGGAGTGGATGAGATTCTGACAGCTAAGTGATTGAATTCCATCTCACTGGAATTCTGCTACTGCTATGATGATGTTCTCTTTTACATGCCCTTGTACTGGGTTAATGGTCTAATCCACTTCATCTACACTATTGTTTTTCTTGTGGATATTTTATACATCTTAACATCTTAGCAAGATAAGCGTTGCAAGAAAAAGAGTTTGCTACACAGCTCCTGAAAGTGATCTCTCGCCTTCTCTCTCCCTCTCTCCCTTTCCCTTTCCCTTTCCCTTTCCCTCTCTCTCTCTCTTTCTCCTTCCTTCCTTCCTTCCTTCCTTCCTTCCCTCTCTCTCTCTCTCTCTCTCTCTCTCCTGTCTGTAAGTGCTCTTCACTTATGTTTGCTTAACATAACATGCATTGTTTGGAGTCTTGTGCAGATAAAATAAGTTGAGGAAGAGACTCTCATGTAAGATGCAACTGGTGAGAGAAAGATTATCATTTCTTCAAAGTGTCTGTGAAAATTCTTCCTTCCAAACCTTCTTCCTAAGTAAAAAAAAAAAAAAAAGGAAGAAAGAAAGAAAGTCCATAGGGATTTAATTACAACTACAATACAGAGTACTGTAGTTTCCCTCTGGAGCCCTGGACTAGGTACATCAAAAACAATCATCAGTAGGAAATTACTAGCTGCCTCTTTATTTGTGGTTTTAATTGATTACAGAGCCAGGGTAGTGCATCGGTTAAAAGAATGGATGGTGAGTCTGCAAGGATCTTTCACCAATCAGTTAGGTTAGAAACTTTCATCTTCCATGAATAATGGCAGAAAATAATATTGAATGCACTACAGATATGCCATGAAAATGTATGAAAACTACTATGTCAATTCCGCAGGCATGGTTCTTTTCTAAGCAGACTCCATATCTGTTCATAGAAGAACTCAACAAGCTTGGCCTCAGCCTAGCTCAGTGTTTCTCTAAACCAGTTTTCTAAACCCTCAGGAACTGGACTGTCTCTGCCTATTTCCCAGAACCCAGTCTAGCACCCTATTGATTTGTGTGTGTGTGTGTGTGTGTGTGTGTGTGTGTGTGTGTGTGTGTGTGTGTGTGTGTGTGTGTGGCTATCCAAAACAGCAAGTGAGGAGACAACATTCTATTTAATGTAGTCCCAGAACATTGGTTCAAGCTGGCAAGTTTCAATGGACACATCTCCTGAACTCTTCTGGTGTTATTGGTTCTTCCAGTGTTGAAACCTGAGCATCTCCATATGTCTGAGAGAGCTTTCCAGGGCTGTCCTATGTGATGTGCAGGCAAACTGACTTACATAGAATCCTTTGCCAGTGGACCAATTCATGAAGCTCCTCATAAAACTTGTATTTCACGCAATTAACTTGTACAGCGCATAGAAGAGCTTTCACCCAGACAAGGAGCAGTGTTTTTTTTCCCTTTGGCAGTCCTAGTTATAAGAAGGAAATATGAAAAGATCCCCTATTTAAAACAATTGTGTCCCTATGCGAATAGGAAGGTAAAAACAACTGAGCATGTTTTGCTTGCTTGTTAATATTTGTCAGCCCTTCAAGGCAGACCAGATTAGGATGCCGGTGACATGAATGCTAATACTATTTTTATTATAAGGTTACCGGAATAGAATCTTGCAAGTCTGAATGCACTTGCCCCCTCCCTCCCTTCTTTTACCTTCGTGAGAACGAGGAAAGATCATGCCTGAAATGCTTACTCAAATTACATTTCTATCCCGAACTCAGATTTCCTTTTCTGATCATGGCCTTGGTTGCAGCCCTTCCTTCTGTTCCTCAAGGTTATTCCTCCTTCCCATTACAATGTTATACTCATGTAAGAAGTAGGTGTATTATACCATGGCTAGTGGATTTCCAAAGTGAGCCCAGGCATTTTATGTATGAATAGCCAGTTTGGTCTAGTGATTAAGGCACCAGGCTAGGAACGGGTGACTGTGAGTTCTAGTCCCACCTTAGGTATGAAAACCAGCCTGGGACACAGAGGTAGGTTCCTCCCAGTTCGCACCGGTTCTATAGAACCGGTAGCAAACCACTGGTGACGTCACAGAGCTGGTTCTGTCGGTGGATGCCGCCATCTTTTTTTGGACTTTTTTTTTTATTTTTTTGCTATTTTTTTTTCTTCTGCGTATGTGCAGAAGCCAAGTCCCTGGCACTGCGCATGCGTCGCCATCTTGTTTTTGGCTTTTTTTTAAAAAAAATGCGAATTTTCAGCACTGTGCATGTGCGCGTGAAGCGTGCGCACACCCGCGTGGCACGGCCACGTGGCGCGCAATGCGCGTGCAGCCACGCAGCATGGGAGGAAGCGAACCGGCGGTGAGATAAGTTAGAACCCATCCCTGCTGGGACACCCTAGCCAGTTATTCTCTCTTATGTTGTTGTGGGGGGGAATAGGAAGAGGAAGGAGTATTAGATATGTTCACCACCTTGAGTTGAAATAATAAAAATATGTGATATAAAAATATCCCTCTACATAAATTCTGTGGAGCTGCATGTAAGATCAGGGAGATGTTGGTTTCTACAAAATGTTAGCATTAAGCGTTTTCTCCTCAGTATATTTACCCTTCTTAAATATATTTTATTTTTTATTCTATATTGTTCTGCCCTGGTCTTCAGCAGTAATAATGTTTAACACTGTCCTAGTGTAGTGGTGCCATTGGGGGCACATGGAAGGAGGCCGGAAAGCTGACAAAACCTTTAACCTTTTGTGACTAGACTATTGCTCAGTGACAATGCACACGTTCCACCTATGGAAGTTTGGATTCCTGGCATCTGTAGAGAAAAGCATTAGGGGCTCCCGTCCTACAACCCAGAGTAACCCTTGAATGTCAGCAATATTGAGGAAGATAGAGTGAAATTCTGTGTCAATCGAAGGCACCATCTTACTGCTCCCTACGCAAGGTCTGCCTCCTTACATTGGAAGGGTCGGGCCCCAGCGGTGATCAATATTGATCTTTCAGTAAATAGATATTTTTTCCCCTTTTGCTTGAGAAAGGGGGGGATTAGATTTTTTTTTTCAAAGGGTTTTGGGGGGGGGGCTGATAAACCAAAGCACCTTAAGTACTAATGAGGAAGAACAACAGGGTGATATTAGGGTGTAGCTTAAAAAAAAAGGCAATCATATCCTTGTGATATACAAGATAGAGAGTAATAGAGCGCTAATGAATGATTAAAAATTTAGATGGCTGCCTTTGAAACCGTTTAAAAAAAAAACCTGAAAACTTCTTAATGAGCAGCTATTGGAAAGAAAGCATTTAAAAGTTCAGAAAATGCCTCTGTGGAAATTTCATTGTCTTTGATGCTGTAAAATAACTGCAGGGTGGATTCATTTCAAGTTCTCTTTAGCATACCAGTTGTTCAGAAATACTGGGCGATATCTTTCTTAGCAATATGTGAGAAAAACAATGTCTTGGTCGCTTTCATTTATCTGCAATTTGACAGGAGTGCAGTTTATTAACTTGAAAAGAGACAGATACATTATCTGAAACAGAGAGACGATGGTAGGTATTGCTTCCTTTTTATACCAGTGGGAGTCCATGATACTTTGAACTTGCTCACCATTAAATGCCTTCCTGAGTTGTTGAAGTGCCTTTAGAAAGAAAGCCTGCACATTTATGATGTAAATTCGTTATTTTGATGGTCTTTGAAATCTGTCAAATTCACATCCAATTTAATGTGCTACTAAAAAAAAAACCTTTTCTTTTAAAATACTTTTCTTTGGAGATTGTTCAAAGCTATTTTCATGTTAAAAAGTATTGTTATGCCTAATATATCCTGAAAGTGGTTTAGCAAGGAACTTATACAATTCTGTTTCAAGTCAATTCAGCTTTTAAAATATGCCATTATTTCAAATAAGCTTTGACCAGGTAGTTGCCTCCTTTTCTCCCCCATTAACTAGGATGTACTTGAGATCCATGGATACAGTTAGGCACAGTGGGTGTGTGGCCCATTTTATCACCAGTAAAATCAAATCGGACCCTTTTGGATTTTCCTAGGCCAACTAATCACCTGCATGGGCATTTCTAAGGTTATTTGGAAATTCAAATTTATATTTTGGGCCTTCCTGGCTAACCAACATCAGATATGGAAGTTTCCCTTCTCCTTCCAACAGATGCCCTAGTTACATTATCTAGGCAGATGTTCACACTAAGCCATTTGATGTCTTAATGAAGGATTGGCATTTTAAATACTCCAAACTGCTAAACTTAACTGCTATTCTGTTCTAATTTCAAGGGCTGGGTATTTATCCCAGAATATGTGTCATGGGGAGGAGTGGGACTCAGACTATCCATTATCAGAAGAAATCAAATTAGTTTTGATTGGCTTGAAATGGATGGAAGTCTGGGATTCAATCTCAAAGCCAAGCAGACATCTTCGGGTTGCTTAATCCTTATTACACAGTAGTGGCTTGCTGTATCTTCACTTCTTCATCAGTTTGCAAGATATTTTCAGGCTGATACAGAGATCTTCGTGCAGATCTCCTTCAAAGCAACATACAGAGGAAGCTGTGTTAAGAGTTTCAGAGAGTGTTTACAGATGCCTTATCAGTCCAGAGAGGAGGGAGGTTGGGAGGGAGGACTGCTGGCAGATGGAACAAATTTCTCCAAAGCAGGCACACAGCTCTCCTAATCTGCAGAAAGCATCACACTTGGGAGGTTCAAAGATCTCTTTCACAAAGAAAGAAATTAAATTGAGCTGTCAGCTGTTGGTACAAAAAAAAATCAGTGGCAAGAGATATCCGTGTGCACACACACATGTGCCTGGCTATGCTTTCATCCATATTCTAATTTATCTACAACGAAACCTTTCCTTGCCCTTTTTTTAAACCAGTTGCCTCCATATTCAGGACCGATTTAAAGGAGCTGCAGCTCATGCATGCATTGGGCTCCAAAAAATGTTTTTTTTAAATGGAAGCCCTGTAAGCAAAGGAGCAGATAGAAGCAGGCCATGGAGGAACATGAGAATAAAGAAGGGATGGCTAGCAGCTTCCACATTCCCACCCCAATGGGAGCGTGTTGGTTTCGTGAGCCAGTGGCAGTGGTGGGGTTCAATTTTTTTACTACCGGTTCTGTGGGCATGGCTTGGTGGGCATGGTGTGGCTTGGTGGGCATGGCAGGGGAAGGATACTAAAAAATCTCCATTCCCTCCCCACTCCAGGGGAAGGATACTGCAAAATCTCCATTCCCTCCCCACTCCAGGGGAAGGTTACTGCAAAATCCCCATTTCCTCCCGATCAGCTGGGACTCGGGAGGCAGAGAATAGATGGGGGCAGGGCCAGTCAGAGGTGGTATTTATCGGTTCTCTGAACTACTCAAAAATTTTGCTACCGGTTCTCCGAACTACTTAAAATTTCCGCTACCGGTTCTCCAGAACCGGTCAGAACCTGCTGAAACCCACCTCTGGCCAGTGGGACTTTGGGGTGAGTATGACCTTTCAGCCAGCACAAAGATAAGCCTACCAGAATTATTCTTCTATCTAAACAGACTTTTACTGTATGCTACAAAATCTCTCACTCAATTCTTTTACACAATGAGAAAGGGATATTTCTTATAAAGGAAGGGCTTCCTCCTTTAGTTCATACTGAATGAAGAAGTATCTGTAATATAATCTAGGTCTCTGTGTATCAGAGGTCTCAAAGACTAGCTTTGCACCGGATATCCATGTTTTTCAGATTGGTTCTGCCATAGACTGATTGTAGGTGGAGGGCTGGTTTTTCCTAGGAGAGATGAAGTTTGAGAAGCACTCAATGTATAGCTGTAACAATGGAGCACCTCTTAAAAAGAATGTATTATCGATTGCTTTTTTTTTTTTTTTTGAAGGATTTATCATCCTGTAAAAGATTTTCTCTGCTACCTGGATTTAGGATATTGCTGTCGGTTATTATTTATTTTTCATTTTTAAATCCTGGCTGCATATACAACCGATTGCCTTCATCACATGAGCTGCCAAAGCTGACTTTAACAGGAAATCCGAAATAGATGAAATTCAGATTGGTGTTTAGATATGGAAGAGGAATCTCGATGGAGATTAACCTGTGAATGGTCACGGAAGACAATGTGTCACGGTATCACTCTTATTCCACTGGTGAAATGACCACTGAATCTTCCTGGTTTGAAAACGGTTTGATTTACCCAGTAAGGCCCCGACCTGTGTTTACAGTTTTCTAAAACTTTTAATCCTAGAGTGAGCTCCAGTTATTTCTTCCGCTCCAATTTCTCCATGCCACCCCACACTGCCATCACCGCCTTCTCCAATTCTAGGGTAAAATTGGTTGTATGTATGGGAGAATACATTCCAACAGGATCTGATTGTCTTGACACAGTCTCCCTAGGAAAACACCCGCTACCACATAAACCACCATGACATCAGTCTGAGGGAGAAAGGATGTTCCCTCACTGGGCTTTAAACAACAAAGTGTTTCCTTTGCAGTAGAGTTTTCTATAATCACACTTAAGTACAGGCTCATTGTGGTGAGAGAGAGAGAGAGAGAAAGAGAGAGGTCACTGATACTTTTTTTCTCACAGGAGGAAGTTCCTGAAATGCAGCTCATGCAGTTCAAAATTACAGCCTTTTTTTTTTCTCACACACTCCACTCCCAAGAAATTAGATCTCACACATTGCTTCTCTTTGCTCTTTTTCCCATACTGAAAGTCATATTGTGTAGACTGAAAACATGATTTCTTTCAGTGTTATAAGAAGTTGCAGATCTATCTCCATATACCATTTGTCTCTTCTTTGTTCTCAGCTCCTTTATTCTACCATCTCCATGTGATTGTTGGCCATCTTTTCTCTCTCTGTCTCTCTGTCGCTTTTGAATGCTCGACAGCGAGACACTGGTGAAGCGGACACAGCAGTGCCTGCATTTTCTGTGTTGCATGAGAAAAGTACACTTTCCTTCCCGTGTCCTTACCACTTTGTATAGAGGGACGATAGAGAGCATCCTGTCCAGAGGTGGGTTCCTCCCAGTTCGGACCGGTTCTATAGAACCGGTAGTAACTTGGCGGCCTGGATCACTAGAACCGGCAGCGACCCAGGCCTGCTATGCCCCTGAACCGGTTCTTTCGGCGGTGCCATAGGTGCCACCATCTTGTTTTTTGCTTCTGCGCATGCGCAGAAGCTTTTTTTAAGCACTGCGCATGCGTGAAGCGCGCAGCGCATCACTGAGCGAACCGGCAGCAAAGAAAAGCAGAACCCACCCCTGATCCTGTCATATTGCATTACTGTCTGGTTTGGAAGCATTACTGCTTCAGATAGGAAGGCGGTACAGAGAGTGGTGAGGATGGCAAAAAAGATTATCGGTAGTTCAAGCCTTCTATCCAGGACATAGCATATAAGCGATGCTTGAGCAGGGTCTGCAGGATTGTCTGGGATGCTACACATCCTCTTCATGACTTGTTTTCCTTGTTACCTTCTGGGAGGAGGCTTCATGGTATCCAAAGCAGAACATCTAGATTCAGTCACAGTTTTGTTCCATATAGCATCAACCTTGTGAACTCTCCAGTTTCCTCTTTCCGCTATGTATTCAAAATGGACAGTGATGAATATTTATATGTATATGGGTATATATGGATAGATAAATAGATAGATAGATAGATAGATAGATAGATAGATAGATAGATAGATAGATAGATAGATAGATAGATAGATAGATAGATAGATAGATAGATAGATAGATAGATGTGTGTGTAGCATGTATATGCGTGTTATGTATGTGTATGGGTAGATATATATATTATTTTGAGAGCAGGCAACAGAATTTCATTTTTAATGTGGGCCAGTGTGCTCACAGTAAAAAAAAATTACAATAAAGGTTATCATCTTATATCTTACCTTACCTTACTTTATCTTATCTTATCTTATCATGATGCAGAATAGACCATCCACTGTAGTCTATTAATATGACCAAAGATACATAAAAGCCATAGAATTATAGAGCTGGAAGGGATCTTGGAAGACTTCTAGTCCAATCCCCTACCAACAATCCCATTGATTAATTGTTCTCACTGTCAGGAAATTCCTCCTTAGTTCCAGGTTGGATCTCCCTCTGACCAGCTTCCACCCATTACATCTTATGTACATATTATTACCGTACATAGTAAGCTGTAAGGCACCATGTTGATTTCATCTGTCTGATCCCATTTTAAAGTTGCCATTCAGCTTTATGGAATTTATTGCTACTAGATTCAGAAAGTTTATCTGTTTATTTAATTTATATTCCACCCATACTTCATACAATTCAAGGTGGTATATACATAGCTCCCTTCTTCTGTTTTCCTTTCAACTAGAGCCCTGTGAGAAAGGTTGGGCAGGGAGAAATTAACCATCCCAAAGACACCCAGCTGGCTTTCATCTCTAAAGGAGGACAGAATTCACAATCTCCTGTTTTTTTAATCCAACAACTTAACCACTACATCAAACCAGCTTTTTAGAGTTCTCATGTCTCACAATGTACATTAAAGTAACTCTTTAAAAAAACTGCACCAAAATAATTCAGTAGGTCAATTTCTGTGAAATGAGCATGGGCTTCACATCTGCCCTAGGTTGGAAATCTTCTCCTGCTGGACTGTTGGAAACTTCACCACAATTGCACAACGTGGCTTTTTGCTTGCCATAACAACCAACTCCAATCCTTTGGCCTTTGTCCATTAGAACTTTCTTGTGCTTTTCACTCTGTGCTTATTTCCCTTTCAGCTTTTTAATAGTCAAACTGAAGGCTCCTTTCCACTGTAAGGGGAACTGGTATAGACACATCAATCTTACATTCAATGCCCAATAGCAAAGCTATGTTTAGTCTCCCTGGTTATACAGCTAGTCCTCGACTTACGATCACAACTGAGCCCCAAATTTCTGTTGCTATGTGAAACAGTTGTTAAGTGAATTTTGCCCAATTTTACAACCTTTCTTGCCACAGTTGTTAATCACTGCAGTTATTAAGTTAGTAACCTGATTGCTAAGTGAATCTGGCTTCCCCGTTGACTTTGCTTGAAGAAGGTCACAAAAGATGATCATATGACCCTGGGACACTGCAACAGTCATAATATGAGTCAGTTGCCAAGCATCCGAATTTTGATCACGTGACCATGGAGATGCTGCAACGGTTGTAA
The DNA here is from genome assembly GCA_003457575.1 of Thermophis baileyi. Lineage (NCBI taxonomy): Eukaryota > Metazoa > Chordata > Lepidosauria > Squamata > Dipsadidae > Thermophis > Thermophis baileyi. The sequence goes on from QLTV01002260.1 coordinate 1,922,532, forward strand.
GTGTGAAAAACAGTCATAAGTCACTTTTTTCAATCCCATTGTAACTTCGAACAGCCACCAAACGAACTGTTGTAAGTTGAGGACTACCTGTAGTATAATTGTCATTGTACACTCATAGGGTATGACATAATAAATAGTATTGTTCTGGTAAAGCACTGTCACTAATCTTTCATAGGAAGCACTAGTGTGCAAAATAAATACATAAATGGAGGATATGTGAACACTTTTTTAAAAAAAAAATCTATAATTTTTAATGCTTTTCACTCCAGCAAATTGCCTGGGGAGAACACAACACATTCTTTGTCTTTTAGCATGACTGCTATCAACAACCTACTCCAAGGTAGAGAGCAAACAGTATAATGATCATGGTCTGTATAACAGACAATAGAATCTAGAATATATATATATATAATCTATGTATCATATATCATCTATAATCTATAATCTATATATGTGTGTGTGTGTGTGTGTATACTGTATACTGTATACTGTATACTGTACACACACACACACACACACACACACACACACGCATGTATTTGGAAATTATATATTCATTCAGTAGCTCAAGGCAACACACTTAGCATTCCCTCCTCCTATTTTTCCCCATAGCATCAACCCTGTGAAATAGGTTCAGATACTTTCCCAATAATCTTTGAAATGCATCAGAAGCATTTATGAACTCAAATAGGATCCTAGTCTAGCCCATTCTTGTGGTCTCTCTCCAAAATATAATACATTACGAGGTAATTAATTACAGTATTCACAAATCTGGGTTGATATTCCTGACAATGATATAAAACAAAAGAATGGTGAGTTTCCCACAAATCCATTTAATACCCAGGGGAACGATTTATTATCAGATATAGTATTTTGGTTAAGTACACAATAAGCAATATGAAGCTGTAAACTACCACTCTCTTACACAAAGAAGTGATGATAAATAAAAGAAATATACCTACTGATCTTTTCAATGTTCTGGACTAAGATTAAAGACAGAGAGAGAAGCATTGGCCCTACCATATCCGGGCTCTAAATATCCAGATCATATGAAGACCCTGATTTTTGTAGCCCAGATATGCTGGTCCTAAATTACATGAGACCACTAGGACATAAACAAATAGTTTATACATCTTGGGAGCCAGCAGATCCTGATCAGATAAAAATGACTTGCGCTGACCTAGGTTTAATAAATACCCTGATAAGGATGTAGAATTCCCAGATCTCAAGTTACTAGAAACATTTGGCAACCATGGGCGACAAGAATTGGACCAGGAGGTAGTTATGAGAGGTAGTCAGGTTGAAGAATCAGATTTGCATATTCTTATTCAACTTCAGATGGTGCTTGGGCATACCTGGAGCCATATTTATGGTATTTCAACATGAAAGCCCAAACCTCTTCGAACAACAATAACAAAGAGAGGCTAAATGTCTTACCATCTACTGGAACAATGTAGAAAGAGAAGAGAAGAAGAACGAAACTCATCTCTATTCACGATAAAGGGAAAGGAAAAGAACCATGAAAAAGACTGGCCACAATAGACTAGCAAGAAGGGGGGGGGGACTCTTGGAAGACACCCAGAGTTTGTTATAAGATGGGTGGCTCTATAAACAGTTTGAATGAATGAATGAATGAATGAATGAATGAATGAATGAATGAATGAATGAATGAATGAATGAATGAATGAATGAATGGAGTGAACAAACACATAAATAAATAAATAAATAAATAAATAAATAAATAAATAAATAAATAAATAAATAAATAAATAAATAAATAAATAATAAATACATACATACATACATACATACATACATACATACATACATACATACATACATATATATACACACACACACACATACATACTGTACATACATACATACATAACCAGAAATTCCTAGAAACATCAGTCAAAGCTGGAGAATTTAGTGATTAAGGCCATAAATGTTATAGAAAGATTCTCCGGCCAATGCATTTTATCCAATACTTTCTCTGCATGTTATTTCATAAGTGCAATTGGAGCCATCTTAGCATTATTTAAAGCTACAAGGTTGACTAATAATCTCTAATTGTCAGCTAATAATGTACACGTTATTTTACCTTCTGGTTAAAGGTAGTTAAAAGGACACTGCACATGGTCACATCTATCTTACTCACTTTCTGTGCGGATTATTGCAATGCACTCTTCATACAGCTGCTCCTAAAAAAAAAAAATTGGGGCAAACTTCACCTGGTCAAGAATGTAGTGTGTCGGCTTAGATTTACCCTCAATACATTTTCCTTAAGAATATTTCATGAAGGCGAGCATATATTAATTGTCTCGGTAATTTGCACAGCTGTGGCCAAGTATCCCTTAAAGTCTTCATATCTACATCATTTTTTAAGTATTAAACTATGCACCCAACTTTTATTAGTTTCCTTTACATGTTGCCCATCTGTCGCTGAGCAATGGAATTGTCACGTCATGTGGCCCAGAGATATAAGGAGCTCCATGTCTCCCTTTTTGTAATCTTCAATTCCCTGTGACTGATGAAAACTAACAGCACACTACCATATAGTATTTGAGGTGAGAAATTAAAAAAAAAGAATATAAACTGTAAAATAATCTTAATGGCAATTTAATCAAAGACATCAGCTACATGCCGTTGTAATTAAATATCCACCCAATTAGCGGACATCAATTCCCCAGGAAAATGAGAAGTGCAACTCAACCCCCAATAATCAGTTTTTCCTTTCATACATTACCAAGTAGCATTTTCCTGATACATTACTAGTTAGTCTAACACTATTTCGATTAATAGATGCTCTGACTGTCCCATATTTCTGGATCTCTTCAGAGTGTGTGGTTGTGTCCACGGCTGTTAAACTCCTCTGGTTAGAGAAACATCCGGTCTGATAATATCCTTCCCCACTCCAGTGGCCTCCCAGATTACATCTAGCTTACTTTTGCTCCACACGCACACTTTTTTTTTTTTTTGGACCATGTTGGTTTCATCTCTGTCTCCTCAAATACACTCCCTTGAGAGTATCCTGAACAGCAGCAAATTTGTCTGAAAAATTGGTCATTTCCGCAAAGTTTATCTTGATTTCCCCAGCCTCTTCTCTTAAACTAGCTTGCATTCTTTCTTCCTCATGTTGCTCGCTACTTCAGGCACTCTCAAGGCATCAGGTAATACATTGAGCTAATCAACATTCCCTTATATTTTCCTGCTTAGTCTTTGCTATTTTTCCCCTTTCCCAGTTCGTAATAATAGCAAAAGCTTCATCTTTGAGTTAATCATCTTTCAAACAGAGCTATCCAGTCAATAAAGCCAACATACATTTCCATGGAAACAGAATAAAGAAGTAAAAATGTAAAGACTCTCTTCAGTCAAGCTCAGCTCCTGTTGACTACATGGAGAAGTCTATGGTGTATTCCTACAGCAATTCGAAAGGGACTTGCTATTGCTCTTTTCCGAGGTGATTTTATTAATGATCCTACTATCTGTCCTTCAACCTTGGGATTTCCAAGCATTAACCAAGTCTGAGTTATTTTTCTTTCTCAAGTTCAGGAATGGTTTACAATACCATTACCTTCTCCCTATCAGGCATAGGAAATCAAGAGCCAGGATACTTAATTTATCTATTTCTGAATGTGTATAGAGCCGAGGTGGCGCAGTGGTTAAAGTGCAGCACTGCAGGCTACTTCAGCTGACTGCTAGCTGCAGTTCGGTGGTTCAAATCTCACCGGCTCAAGGTTGACTCAGCCTTCCATCCTTCCGAGGTGGGTAAAATGAGGACCCAGATTGTTGGGGGCAATATGCTGACTCTGTGAACCGCTTAGAGAGGGCTGTAAAGCACTATGAAGCGGTATATAAGTCTAACTGCTATTGCTATTGCTATACAATTCAAAAGCACTGAGATTATTCCATGCAACCAATACACAAGAAGCTGATCTACTAATGGTCAGGACAAATTGGCGCCAGATAAGAGTCGATAGACTTCAAGAGGACATGGATTTAGGTCTTTTATAGGGGCATAGCAAAGCCAAACTGATGATGTGTTTGACCTCCCCCCCGCCCCGAGGCTCACCCGGGTCATCATCTACACTCCCACTCAGTGTGAAATAAAGTCTATGCCACTGTCATTCAAGAGATCTTCCACCTCCAACATCTTCCTATGTGACAGCTGCTCCATACATAGGTACATGCTTCTTTTAGCTAGGATGGCCTTCCTGCCTTGGGTGATCCTGATGGGATTATATACTCTGGGCATACACTCCTAGCATGCTACCCTTCTTTCTCCCACACCACCACAATGAGGCTGTTCAACAAAATTGGAGGGACACCTGTATAGATATAGGTTGTCAAAAGCTCCTTGATTTTAAAGTTACCATTGCAACTATGCTCACCTCATTCCTCTACTTCAGCTAAGATATGGTTCTTTCTCCAAAGCATTTACATTTCTACTTTTATCATTTTTATTGACAATAGCAGTGTGTGTGTGTGTGTGTGTAAGTAATACATTCCATCAGAGAGGGAGGAATGACCAGCCATGAAGATATTTCTACTCCACGTTTTTGAAATCACGTTGCCTAATTCAAACCCCAAATGATGTCTTTGCGCAGTTCCCTGCCTACACTGGTGATATATATGATAATGTTGGCTTACTTTACTAGACCACCATAATGATTATAGAGATAAATTGTACATAAAATGTTTTGAAGTGTGTAAAAGGCTATATAAACACAAAGGATTTTGATTGCTAATGCCTGCGTTTGTTATCGGCATTTACATCATCCCCTAAAAACCATTGCTTTTTTTGCAATTTTTAAATGTTTCCCTCCCCCCCCCCCACGCTGTTGTGCATTTTGATAAATGCTTCTTCCAGCCCGAGGAAGAAGAAGCGCAACTGAAAGAAATGGAAGATTTTCTTTTCTTTAAGACAAACTCTCTAAATCGTTTTTGCCGGCGACAGGCAGATATTTATGATCAGGATGCTTGCCTCTGAACCAAGGCCTTCAGCAAGCATTCTGGGCAACGCTCACCGACTTCATGTATTAAATGAGTGTGGCTGAAAGATAATCTGAAGTGGGTTAGAATCATAAACAGCGGTATTAACCCCCAGTCATGCTACCCTTCTTTTTAAGATAAACTGGTTGACCTCAAGCACTGTTTCTGACTTTCTGATCTTTTCTTGCTCAGTCTTTCTATCCACCCTTCTCTCTGTCTAAGTCTGTATGTCTTTGTCCTCCTCTTTATAGTCCCATTTCTTTATAGAATACAATGGAGTACTTTATTGACCAAGTGTGATTAAACACACAAGGAATTTGTCTGTCCAATGCCTGCCTTCCCCTTTCTGTATCTTTATTTTCTATTTCTGAATGTGTATATCTGTCTCCTATTTATTAGGTGTTGCTTGTATCCTTACGATTTACATTGACTGGTTCCTAATATGATTTGATTGCTTATTTGTACCTGGACTATCATTAAGTGTTGTACCTTATGATTCTTGACGAACGTATCTTTTCTTTTATGTACACAGGGAGCATATGCACCAAGACAAATTCCTTGTGTGTCCAATCACACTTGGCCAATAAAGAATTCTATTCTGTTCTTCTATTCTTCTATTCTTCTATTCTATTCTATTCTATTCTATTCTATTCTATCTTGGCTAAACTGCCTCTATGTGTGTTCCCGCTGACCTCTGGGTATATGTGTTCCAACCCTATGAAACACGAGGCCAGTTATAGAGATAAAGAATAGATTTTATGAACTTTTTGTGATTAGCCATATCACCCAGGACAGTCAGTTTGCATTTAGCTATGGCCCCACAAAAGGAGTCGCATCTGCAACATTTTTTTTAAAACACCAGTTCATGCACACACGCGCACACACACACACACACACACACACACCAAAATTGGAAGCTTGCGCCTTAATATAAAATTGTTCCAATAGCGACAGACTTTAGAAGGTAAGCAACCAAGGATACGGTAGAACCAAGTCTTGGAACAGGCCTGGGCCAGAAGAACCATTGTGGATTTCAGTAAATAACACTGAGCAACAAAAATTTTATTTCTGGAACACTTTTGGGTTAATGTGGAATTGCCAAATCTTATTCTCCAGTGAAGTCCTCCATAATGGCATCATCCATGATTTTTCAAGACTTTTCTTCAATAATTTCCATTATTCCTTCAGCTTGAGTTTATTTAATGTTTCTCTCTTAGCTTTTACTATTGTAGACCAAAATATCTGGAGGAAATCAGGTTGCCCACTATATGTTAGTAACTCAGTCCTGCACATGTTTACATGTGAATGTGAACAAACCCTTCCTTCCATTTTTGGCAGTTTATTATAGTTTTATAAAGGCTTAATAGAGAGATGAAAAAAATCAATATTTTCTCATTTTGCTTGAAGAGTGTATATACAATCTAGTTGAGATCTGTGCCAGCTGATTAGTTCTGACTGGTCATCTTGTTGCTCTCTTGATCTCTAAGGCTCCAAGTCCTCCACTCATCCATTGTCAAGTTTTAGCTCTAACGTTGATAGATGGAATGAAACAAGGCAATTCTGCCAGTACAATCCAATGGAATTTTTGTCTGAGGATTTTGTGTGGGGCAAGGAGAGAATTCCACACAGCTCTATGTCCAGTCTTTTCTATTCATTCCAGCAGCCCCAGAAAGAATCTGAGATACAACCCAAAACTTTAAAACTATCATGAAATCTACATCAAAGGCGTGCAGCCTATTCTTAAATTCCATCAACCTGAATCTTAATTTTTTACTTGAGGGATGTAGGAAAACTCAGCATGGATGTTTTAATGGCCAAAACAGCTACCTTCAAACTATTAAACAGGAATCTCTCAAATACTAATTATGTAAAATGAAAAAAGCAAAACATTGGATAGCCCTCACCGATGGCCTCTTTTTCATATTTTAATTTTAGAACCCAACATTGTTAAGGGCAAGAAGATCATCATACTGTGTTTGTTCACTTTTTCTCCTACTGCGGTTCTTACATGTTCTTTTTCTCCAACACAAACACAAGCACATCTTTCAAGTATTGTAAGGGGTGGGGAGAAAGGACCACCCAAGTGACTGAGCTGAGAAAAATGGAATGGCTCGAAAATTATTCTCTTTTTAGTGGTTTCCAGTGAGAATTGCCGAGTATTGTCTTTTACAAAATGAATTTCTAATGAGGAAATTTTGTAGCAGATACGCATTTGCTAATTATAGCTAAGCAGACAGAATCAACTTTATGGAGCTTTTCCAAAAGGGAAGATGGACTTAACTCAACCTGCAATATCAAATTCAGATGCTCACTTGAGAGATACTAAACACACCAAAACCTATTACATGCACCATCAGTTTCCAATGTTTTATTTCTGAACCCAGAGAAGGGCAAAGGACCAAATTTAATCAGCCATTATCTAATAACTCAGAAAGATATCAGTAGGATACATTATTTAACATGATGATATTGTATGGAGAATTAGATTTATAATGGAAATTTCCTACTTGTTAAATTCTTTTTGTTATTATAAGAATCAGGGTCCTGGAACGAGCAGGTGATTTATCCAGACAAAAATCCTGTTAAAGCCAGTGGAGTTGGAGATAATTCATGCGATTAAAATTCTATCTTAGTCCAAAGGCTGTTAATTGTATTGGGATGCATGCAGTTTAATATTCCAGTCAGTCCAGTTCGGGGGTTTAAACATACTGGCTGTTTATTTGAAGATGTATTTAAATATTATTGTAGCAATTTGCACTCCACATATTCTCATGGAAGTCAAATAATTTTGGTCAAGCAGGGGAAAAATTCTGTTGTCAGATGTGACTAGATTGATCTTTCCAAATATTATTAAGGATCATATTGAAATTGTGGTACAAAGGCAACTGCAATTAGTATAAATTATATGACTTAGAGCTCTGGGAATATCAGGTTTGCTTTGGTTCACGCTTCTGAGATTCCGCTTGCCTTTCCCTCCTCAAGCTTTCCTTTTGCTCATGGGCACATGAGCAGGTGGGCATCTTTTGTCTTTCATGCAACCAATCATAAGCACCAGGGCAATTTGTGTTGGTCCTCATCCTCAGTAACTCATTAGAATTCTTCTAATCTAAAGATCTTGCCATCCAGTATTGTGTTAACGTTGTGTTGATTGTGGATGTTCATCTGGTTTACTTGGCAGAATGTTGAAGTGGGTGGTGGGGCCCTTGCTACTCTCTGAGCTTGGCTGTTTTCTTGCAGACATTTCATTACCAAACTAGGTAGCATCATCAGTGTCTGAAGGGAATGGGGTTTGGTCTCTTTTTATATACTAGTGGTTTGCCCTGTCAGTGTTAGTGGGTGAGTTCTTGGTGGTTCCTTGATTGGGTTGTTGTTTACGGTTAGTTTGTTTGCCTGAGTTAGTAGTTCCTTGACTAGGATATTGTTTACTTCTTGAGTGTTGTTCTAGCATTAATCTCAGTGTTAATTTCTGCACATTTACAATGGCTTGCGAGTTCATTCTCCAATGGATCATGGTTAGTCTGGTTCCTGGTTTATGACTTGTCCATCATGGGAGACTCTCCTGGTAGTGTACATCATAATAGTATAGTTCATTGCACCTGATTTGGGAGCTATAGATTTAGTAAGACACTAAGGCAGGTTGATTCTTCGTACTCATTTGAAGCAGATTTACCCATATTGGGGATATATATTGAATTTTAACTTGTATAATTCCCTGCCACCTTGGCTAAGCAATGTGGTATAGAAATGATACAATCTAAATGATTCCAGAATGTAAAGTTGTAGTTATGTGTTACCCAAATGACTTTACCATAGAAGCTAATGTAATCTTTATAAGGATTTTCACATGTTATTTTTAAGAACATACAAGAGAAAAGAGGACTTTATTAACTTTATAGATTTTTTTTTCATTTCTATTAGCTTTGGTGCACATTGACTATAACCAATATAAATGAAACATGTTAAGGTTTATTCAGTTATTGTAACATCTTTGGCAAATAACTTTCAGCTTGGATGGTACTTCCATGGGAGAAAATATATGCATAGAGGAATTAAATAAGATTGTAGGATAGCACACTTTCTATGTTTTATATATATAACATATATATGTTAGTATAACACTTCACAAGATGGAATTTTCCTCATTCTCTCCGTACAGTTGTGATTATACCAATGACATGGCATGACATAATGACAAGGTTTGATAACCCCCAAATAAGGTAGGACAGAGTCCTCAACATGTTAACCAGTTAAGCACTTTATGCAGGAAAAAAAACCTGTTCTCTCAACTATTCCAAAACCAAAAGAATGGTATTTTAGGGGAGAAAAATCACAAAATTTTAGATGGCTACTAGTCAGTCAGTTTCAGGATTCAGTTTCAGTTTCAATTTTATTTCTTTAGAGATGTGGGGTTCAATGTTCATGTTACTTTTTTTGGAAAAATCTACTTGCTCAAATTCTTTCTTTTTTTTTTTAATCATAATGATGGCCAGCCCTTTCAATAAAGGCTATTTCTTACCTGTGGTATATGGCAGACATTTGGGATGGTCTTCTAAAGCTATAATTGCCAGACTTTAATGCACGTTAACCATGGAATTGCATTGCTTGTCCAATTTGTAACCACCCTTCAAAATCAGTATTTAAACCATTTTATACGTGTTATATTTTTATTTACTGCTTATTTTACTTATGTCAATATTAAATTCTATGTAACGAGTAGATGTGTTTGGTTAAGAGAAGGGCTTCCACAGAATAGCTGTGGCTGGGCTTTTCCGTAATGTGAATTGATTGCTTGGAGAAAGATGTTGTAAACAGTAACACAATACACTTTTACTGGCAGTTAACAGGAAAACATGTTTGCTGCTCCCTGCTCTCCCTATACTTGGAAAGACTCAGTGTTAAGTTTACAGTTCATTACAGTGATAAATCTCCTGATAGCAAAAGAGCCCGGGGTCTGCTTTCAGCAGAAACAGTGGATTTACTAGAAGCTGGATCATTCTCAGCTTTCCCACTTGATTCCTTTCCATCCATTTCCAGTTTCAGCACAGCAAGCGAAAAGTATGTCAGCAATAAGAAGGGCAGTCATGTTAACTTAGCACAAGGTTGGCGGTACGGTATATTTAGCACTAAACCTTCTCAAACAGAATAGAGGTAGTTCTCGACGTACGACCACAACTCAGCCAAAATTTCTTGGCTAAGCAAGACAGTTATTAAATGACTTTTGTCCCATTTTATGACCTTTCTTGCCACAGTTGTTAAGTGAATGGCTGCACTTCAGGGGTGGGTTCCTCCCGGTTTGGACCGGTTCTCCTGAACCGGTAGCGGCCCACTGGTGATGTCACGATGACGGCACCGAACCGGATCAGTCGGTGCTGCTCCGTGGGGGCCGCCATCTTTTTTTTATTTTTTTTTATTATTATTATTTTTAATTTTTTTTTCCTTCTGAGCATGCACAGAAGCCGACTTCCGGCACTATGCATGCGGTCGCCATCTTTTTTTTTGGCTTTGGGGGTTTTTCAGGTTTTTTGTTACTGCGCATGCGCAGGTGCACGAAGCGCGCGCGCGCCCATGAGGCGTGCCCACGCGGTGCGGGAGGGAGCGAACCGGCAGCGAGGTAAGTTGGAACCCACCCCTGCTGCACTTGTTAAGTTAGTAACACAGTTGAAAAATGACTCTGGCTTCCCCATTGACTTTGCTCATTGGACGGTGGCAAAAGGTGATCACATGACTCCAGAACACCTCAACCATCCTAAATATGAGTCAGTTGCCAAGCATCTGGATTTTTATCATGGGATGCCTCAACGGTCGTGTGAAAACTGTCATGAGTCACTTTTTTCAGTGCCGTTGTAACTTTGAACGGTCACTAAACAAATGGTTGTAAGTTGAGGACTACCTGTAATCTGTTGGACAATTAGGATATGCACAGGAGACACAATCTGTGGAAACAAATCCCTTAATCAAGATTATTAACGAACAAGCTGGAAAGCCCTGATCGTGACGCTGTTTCTTGCAGGACTCTACTTCTTCTCTCCACGGAGGAAATTGTCCATTTATTCCACCTCTTTGCTTTCTGCTTTTTAACCAGTTAGTAACTCATAAAAGGACAGATGCAACATGAGAGAAAAGCAGGAGCACACATGAAAGGCTAGGTCCTTTTTTCCCCCATGGCTGCTAGGTTCGCTCAAAAGCCTTTGATGGAGAACTTTGTCAAAGGCATTTTGAAAGTCTAAAAGCTGCTCAGAGCTCTGCTTTTACTAAAAATTTGAGGCAGCACCTTTTTTCAGACATCTTTCTATTACAGAGTATTACGGTTAGTCCTCGGCTTATGAGCACAACTGACCCCCAAATTTCTTAAATTGCTAAGCAAGACAGTTGTTAAGCGAGTTTTGCACCGTCTTACCACCTTTCTTGCTGCAGTTGTTAAGAGAATCACTGCCCTTGTTGAATTAGAAGCACGGCTGTTAAAGTGAATCTGCCTTATGAACTTAACTTTAACTTTCTAACTCTTAGAAAGAACATTTTAGCTATGGTAGATCAATATAGATCATGATTTTATTAATACATCTGCTGAGCATATTTGCAAAGTGTGTTACATACTAAAATAGTACAGATAGTCCTTAACTTACAACCCACAATTGAGCTCAAAATTTCCATTGCTAAGCAACACAGTTGCTACAGAGTATTATGGTTAGTCCTCAGCTTACGAGCACAACTGACCCCCAAATTTCTTAAATTGCTAAGCAAGACAGTTGTTAAGTGAGTTTAGCCCCACTTTATGACTTTTCGTGCCATGCTTGTTAAATGAATCACTGCAGTTGTTAAGTAAGCAATACTTTTGTTAAGTAAATCTGATTTCCCCGTTGACTTTGCTTGTCAGAAGGTCGCAAAAGGGGATCACATGACCGAGGGACACTGCAATCATCATAAATACATGTCAGTTGCCAAGTTCCCAACTTTTGATCATGTGACCATGGGGATGCTGCAAGGGACATAAGTGTGAACAATGGTTATAAGTCATTTCATTGCCATTTTAACTTCCAACGGTCACTAAACAAATAGTTGTAAGTCGAGGACTATTTTTAATGGGGAAATTAATATACAGGTCGCATCTATACGAATTGCAGAGTTGGATGAAACTGCACATCTAATGGCCAAGTGGCCAATTCAGAGAGGATGAAGCTTAGCACACCTTTAATAAGTGCCGTGAGAAGAGAAACAACCAGCCATCTCAAAAATTCTTTGCTTGAAGAATAGATCTTGCCATTTCTGCTCACTCCTGCCTCCTAGAAACTCTCAGAAGAGCATGAGAGAAGTGCTAGAGAACACATTCAGACACATACTTAGAAACAACACATCACAGGTAGTCCTCGACTTACAACAGTTCATTTAGTGACTGTTCAAAGTTACAACGGCATTGAAAAAAGTGACTTCTGACATTTTTCACACTTCTGACCGTTGCAAAGTCCACCATGGGGAAGCCAGATTCACTTAACAAACGTGTTACTAATTTGACACTGTGGTGATTCACTTAACAAACGTGGCAAGAAAAGTCGTAAAATGGGGCAAAACTCACTTAACAAATTTCTGACTTGGCAACATAAATTCTGGGCTCAATTGTGGTCATAGGTCGAGGACTACCTGTATTCATAACATAGAAGGAAGAGAAACCGGAAGCATCACGGCGAGACAGGCTGGAAAATAGCGGAGCTCCGATGAGCTTCGCAAAATCCAGCCTGACAAACCACTGTCGGGGGTGTCTTTGAACCGGAACCGTCCTGAAGGGACGGTGAAGAAGGAGAGGAGTCTCGGACGACCTAGAGGAGCAGGCAAATTCCTCGAATGGTCAGAGACAGCTCTTCGGACCAGCGGCAGGGGCGGTGGCCATTTTCGAATGACTGCTACAAAGCTGGGGCAACCAGACCAAGTTTATGTGCAGGAGCGGTGTTTGGATAAAGTGCTGAAACTGGATGAGCAAGTTACCAACTCACAGGTAAAAGGCAAGTGTTAATTTGGAATTTAAAAGGATTTCCCAAGCTGAAATAGCGGCTAATTGGCACCGGGGAACTGTACAGAGGGGGGGGGGAACAGAGGCTAAATTTTCAAACCCCAAGAAGATTACTTGTATCTTGGATATAATTTTAAGTGGAGAAATATAAAAGAATAAAAGGAAGAAATTTGCGAGAAAATCCATTTTGTGTGTGTGTGTGTGGATTTAAAGTTACTTTTTGACAGCTTTGACAACCAATTGGTGTGAGCATTTTGCGGAGTGGAGAGTGCCATCTATGGGTGAAAAGAAAATATTGCAACAATTTGTGGATTGTAAGAGAGAAAGTGCAGCTGTCTGACCTTGGCTGTAAGGTAGAAAGGCTGAGAATTTTTAAGGAGTGTTTGTTTTGCCTATACTGCTTGGCTTTGTGTTTCTGCGGCTGTGGAGGATAATAAACTTTGGAACTGGATTGGATTGGATTGGATTACTATTTGAACTGGACACAATAGAAATTGGAAATTTAAAAAAAGAGACTACATGGACCTTAAGTTTTAATTTTGATATAAGATAAAAAGCTTAAATTGGCAATATGGAGATCTGGATGTATGAGGAATTATTTGTTATGCTAAAAAATGTGTGTGAAACTGTAAAAGGTGATAAAAAATCAGAAACTTTGTTGGAAGATATAGATGAAATAGGAGAAGAGTCAGAAATTTTGTGGGGATATACAGAAGAAATAGGAGAGGAAGTGGTAAAAGAGATAAATGAGGAACAAGAAAACAACATAAAAGAAGAGGAGACTGAAAGCAAAAAACAATTTGATGATTTCACTGGGATTCACAGTGGTAAGAAAAGAGTTGAGAGAGGGGAATATCCCTTAAAAAAGAATCAATCAAAGTGTAAAATGGGAAATAGTGGGAAGAGATTAGAGAACATAGGGGGGAGAACCACACGAATAATAAATTCAAAAGAGAGAAAAAGGACTCAGGTGAAAAGGTATAAGATACATAAACATTAAAAAGAAAAAGAAAAAGAAGAAATGAAGGGAATGGGATAAAAGGAGAAAATTAATAAGAAGTGGAACTTTTGAGAGACCAAAGGAAAATGGTTAAAAAGGGAAGGCTAGTGGAAAGAAAGAAAGAAAATAAGGTTCATATTAATAGACTTAAGAAAACTGTAATAGTATTATTAATGGTGGATAGTTAATTTAGTTAAAGGTATATGGTAAAGCAGTTTAGAAGTAATTAAGATATATGATGATGTATATTATTTATGGCAAAACAGATCTAGCAGGAAAAAAAAGAAAAGGGATGGGAAATTTGATACATTGTTAATTATGCACTGTTAATTAAATTAAAGGGTTTTTTGTGTAATGTGAGGATAACGATGTATATTGATTATAGTACAACAGAATAGTAGATGGAATGTGAAAAAGTAATTTGTTTTATTTTTAAAGACAATTTAAATTAAATTAGATTAATGAAATTATCAAAAGGAGTTGAAATACAGTGGGACAGAAAATATGAGAAATGTATGTAGTAAATAGGGTAGTTAATTGATGTTATTGTAAGGGACTAGGAATCTAGGGCGATTAGTAATATTATGTATGTATTAAAAAGAAAATAAATTAAGATAAAGAAATATGTAAGGAAAATATTATGGGTTGGAAATGAAATGGAGAGATGATAATGAAATGGATTATGTATTTGGAAAGCTATGTAAGATTGATCCGGACAACACTTTGTTCATAAAATATGTAATGTTCGTTGGAAAAAATTAAAAAACTTTTTGGAAAAAAAAGAAAAGAAGGAAAGCCATACATCTCTTATAGCCACTGTTGGTAAAGAGAATAGAAAGAGTTCTAGAAATTATACTCTGCATGCTTTTTTTAACCTTTTTACATAACACTTAGACCCCAAGTAAAAATTTATCTCAGTGTTGTTTCACTTTTTTATGTGGTGATGGTGGCGGGAATGCTACAAATTCTACTTTGATGAAAGCTGTACAGGTAGTCCTCAGCTTACGACCACAATTAAACCCAAAATTTCTGTGGTTCAGGGAGATATTTGTTAAGTGAGTTTTGCCCCATTTTACAACCTTTCTTGCCACAGTTGTTAAGTGAATCGACGAAGTTATTAAGTTAGTAACACAGTTCTTAAGTGAATCTGGCTTCCCCATTGACTTTGCCTGTCAGAAGGTCGCAAAAGGTGATCACATGACCTTGGGACACAGCAACAGTCATAAATAGGAACCAGTTGCCAAGCGTCTGACTTTTGATCAAGTGACCATGGAGATGCTGCCAAGGTCGTAACTGTGAAAAACAGTCATGTCACTTTTTTCAGTGCCGTTGTAACTTTGAACGATCAGTACATGAACTGTTGTAAGTCGAGGATTATCTGTATATGTGTTGTGGCTGAAGCTCCAATCTTATTTTCATCAAATGCATGAGCTAGAAGGAATCTTATGGGTTTTCTAACCAAACTCCTTGCTAAAGGTGCCTTAGCACATCTTTGGAGTAGCCTGTGCCCCCCTAATTCTCCATGAAACAATGGATATATGCAGGAGTGGGTTCTAACTTACCTCGCTGCCGGTTCGCTTCCTCCCGCGCAAAAAACAGCTTCTGCGCATGCGCAGAAGTGAAAAACAAGATGGCGGCGCCTATGGCGCTGCCGAGAGAGCCGGTTCGGGGACGTGTCCAGCCGGCCATCACTGCCGGTTCGACGAGCGAGGGGAAATTCCCGCTACCGGTTCTAAAGAACTGGTCCGAACCGGCAGGAACCCACCTCTAGATATATGCACAGAAGGGCTGTTTCTGCATAGGTCCCCTGTATAGACCGGAGTGTTTTAAGTTACTGCCTTTTGATTTGTTCATATATGTTGATTTTGATTCTGTGGCACTTTCAATATGCCTGGTAATAAATGTCCTAATCAAGATCAATTCTAGCCACCAAAGCACCCTTTTGTTTTTTGATGGGGTAAATATTTCACCTGAAACAGCTCTCTGCCTGTTATCTCTTTTTAATAAGGAGCCAGGCTTCCATGCATTAGTCAAGATGAGTCACGAGAACATCTATGTAAGACAAAGGCCAACATCTAAAACAAATCTTGCTGATAGAAGTCGATGTAGCTGGAAGCAAAGTTCAACTTTCCATTTTGCTTTGAAGTTCTCTTATGCACTTGACTTTACAGAAATTGAGATCTATTCTGGTTTAGCCAGATAGCCTGCAGCTTCAAAATACACCATCTACGGAGTGGATCAAGGACGGATTGCGTAAATGGGGTCTTTTGGTCTCTTAGAAGCTTCCCAGACAAAATCCTCATAAAATTCTTTTCTCCACCCTGGTAAAATTGTGCCACCCTCTCCTGACTCCACGCTAATCTTTGGTCTACGGAAGCTGGCTGCAGCCTTCAAAGTAAATGGACTGCCTTTCAGCTCTGAATGCAGTTCCTGTCTCTGTTACAGACTTTGTACGTGACCTTGATCGAGTCCCTTAATCTACCAGAACCTCACTTCCCCAGCTGTAAAACAGGGATGTTGCCATATCCTTCAGCTAATCCTTTCATTCTGTTTATATTGCTGGCAAGGTCTTTGAGGAGTAGCCTTTGTCTTATTGATATGTTGATATACTTCATTTAGAACAGGAGGAATCCATTTCAACTTAGTTCCTGACCAAACTAAGTGCAAGCCTATATATTCTGAAGCTATGGAGCAGCTTTTCTCCACCTTGGCAGCTTTAAAGCAAATGGACTTCAAGTCCCCAGTATGTGCTGGCTGGGGAATTCTGGGAGTTGAAGTCCACCTGTCTTAAAGTTTGGAAAGGTTGAGAAATGCTGCTACAGAATGTGACAAATATGGTTATAGTTAATGTCTCCAGCTAAAAGACATACCACCAATGTGGATGAAGGCTTAATCCTGGCCATAGATTTGTAATCGTCATCATCATCATCCAAAATGCCACTGTTATTTGACATATATTGCAAATTCTTAGGAATTAAGTACATTATCTTACATTGGCAGGTCAGTGTGAACCACATGTATGAAATATTAAAGATTTCACACATGCACACATATTTATTGTCTCCCTGGGAGTACAATAATAACCCACTTAGTAACACTTATTGCTTTCATGCCACCCTAAATCATGCCACCGCAAAGCCCACGGAAGGGCAACATTTGGCATCTGGGATTCAATATTTAAAAATTTCCATTTTTAATTACGACAGAACAAAGCAGGCAGAGTGACATAATGTTAAGTTGCCATAACATTAACATAACAAAATGGTTAAGGCACCAGATTAGAAACCAGGAGACCATGAGTTCTAGCCCAACTTTAGGCATGAAAGCTGGTTGGGTGACTAGGCCAATCATTTCTCTCAGCCCAACCCACCTCATAGGGTTGTTGTTGGGGGGAAAATAAGAAGAGGAAAGAGTGTTAGATATGTTTGCTGCCTTGAGTTAGTTATAAAAAATAATAAAGGCAGGATAATAAAGAAACAAAAAAATATTTTTGGGTAGGAGTGCAATACCGGGAAGAAATCCATTGTTTTCAGGGTTGTGGATGTCAGTTCAGTTTTGGGGTTATAGGCATATTCACTGATGTTTCCTGTGGAAAACCAGTGATTTTTCCTCTTCTAAATGATTTCATTTTCTAAAATTAGGTGGCATGATTTTCAGAAGCAGCAAAAATGGGTTCAGAGGGGTGGGCATGCCACTTAGAAATTGGGTTGTCTCCCTTCACAACAGACATCTTTCTTTCAAAAGAATGTGGCTTCACTTTTCAAATGGCTGGGTTACTGAAACTTGGGAGCCAACTGCATCCCTCCCAAAAGCTTGGGTGGCAAATTAAAGGGCTCTGGGACTTCGTTAAATCCTCAGGAGAAACTTTGGAAGGCCCCAGTGTTGCAGTTACTCAACCCTACTTCAAAAGAAAGGCTGACATAATGGATGCACTGCAAAGGCACACAGGGTATATGAAATAAATGGTAGTGGACTAATTAGCAGTTCAGTTTGTTGTGCAAACCTAGCCAATGAAGTTGATGAATGGTTGAGTTTGTCATGTGAACCCAGCCAAATGGATTAATTCAATAAGCTATGGTTAAATAAACCATGGAATAGCATGTTGTGTGAACATAGCCATAATAACTCTATCCTTGTGACCATGGGGAAAGCGCCTTTTTGTTTCTATGACATATGACTGGTAATTTTCTTTTTCTGCTAGCATATTGTCTGTTGTGATAAAGTTCTGCTGAAGATGTGCTTAAACCTAATCCTGCACATTTAACAATTAGAGAGAACTCTGACTTTTCTCAGATCTGAGCTGTTTCAGACACCACACTGTCTGATCCCACTAGAAACAACTATGGTATGTGCCTAAGTGTCTATTCTTTTCCTAGATACTAAAATGCACATCATGCTTTATAGAAGCCTTTGACAAAGCCCATGTTGCTGGGGATTTGAACAGGCAAAGTGTGGCTTGAGTGATTCCTGTAAATCAGGATTACAAGCCACTATCTGATCCAGATTTGCAGTTCTGACTTGATTTGGATATTACAGCAAGCCCGAGAAAGCAGGAAATATCATGTTAAGATGGACCTGCAAACAGAAGAGGAAGGATGTCTTATTCTAATAGTCTGGAAGATCAGAGGACATGACATCTTAAGGCAGGAAATTAAATTATAGGAAACATAGCAAATGATTTGAGAGCAACTTGGGCTTTCTTTTCCTCCATTGAAATAAATTTGCACGTCTCCCTCATGGGCCATATACAGATTGTTGCTGCATCTGGAACACACACACAGCTGTGTGGAATCTATGTGTACATTTCCTTATTCCACATTACACGTGCTGAAGTCCAAAACCAGGAACTATGTGCCTCTTACACTTCCTCTTTCACAACCCTCTTTTATAGATGAAAGAACTCCCTTGAAGCTAGCAGAAGCCATTTTGAAGGTGGAATAATATAAACAGGACACACAGTCACAATCCCTGCTTCTTTCAAAGCCTGCAACTGAACATAAATAACTTTAACCCTAACCCTCTTTCAAAGCTTAAGACTGAATGCTAGTTACCAATTACCATAGAGTTTGACTGAAAAAGAAAGGAGATAAAAGATAGAAAAATTACAGATCGACATAGATAAGCTGACAAGTTTTATTTGAAAAATGGTGGGAGTGAAATCATTCCGGGCTAAATAAATGGGACCTTTTTATGGCAATCAGTTGCATTGTTGCCAAGTTGTGGTAGAACTACAAGCAGCCCAACTGATCAATGTACCGAAATTTCTCCTCTTGTAAAAACAGACCCAGAATTCAATTATGGATTTCAAGCTCCTATTTCTTAACTCAGGGATGGCTAAGCAGATAGAAGACAACTTAAGTCCATTTCTCTGAAGCAGGCTTGAAAAGGAAACTAATCACTAGATTACTTTAAAAGAAAGTCTTGGTTGTTCGAGAAGGCTTCAGAACTGGTTTTGTTGGTTTATTTTCCCAAAGAATTGGGTTTCTAAGCTCCTGCTTCACAGGCGATCATTCAACAGATGAGTTAGCTGGGCCAAAACATAGTACAGCATATACATATCTTGTAATTTTTAAAAAAATCTGATTGTTTCTGGAAATTAGTCTTGTCCCATGGTGGTAGTCTAATAAATCTTTCTAGTTATTTCACGATTTGCTAATAATTGAACACATATAATAATAACATTTGTGGGTGATGATTGTGATCTCATCTCTCCAATACTATGGATAACATAAGATGGGTGCATTGTTCTTAAGGCAGAAAACCTGTAACAGTTAGTGCTTATCAGGTCCCAGTTCCAGAAGTAATCCAGAGGTGGGTTCCTCTCGGTTTGGACCGGTTCTATAGAACCAGTAGTAACTTGGTGGCCTGGGTCGCTAGAACCGGCAGCGACCCAGGCCTGCCATGCCCCCGAACCAGTTCTTTCGGCGGCACCATAGGCGCCGCCATCTTGGTTTTTGCTTCTGCGCATGTGCAGAAGCTTTTTTTAAGCGCTGGGCATGCGCAAAGCACGCACGAAGTGCACTGTGCATGTGAAAAGCACGCACAAAGCACACTGCGCATGCATGAAGCATGCACAAAGCACACTGCACATGAGTGAAGCACGCACAAAGCACACTGCGCATGCGCAAAGCACGCGCAAAGCAGGCCCGCGCCCGTGCGGCGCATCGCTGAGTGAACCAGCAGCGAAGAAAAGCAGAACCCACCCCTGAAGTAATCCTATAATTTCTTTTGATAAATCTGGGGGGGGGGGGAAAGCGAGTAACAGATCCACAGGTTCAGGATCTCCTTCACACACACACATCCCCCCAAAATATGACAAAACAGAAGTTAGTAACAAGAATGGCCTCCTTCCCATTCTCCCAAAGCTTCAGCCCAAATCACTCCCCAGAACAGGCAGGAAGAGAAGATAAATCTCCTGGAACGAGTCTTCTGCACCCTCCCCAACCAAATTATTCAACCTTTTTATGAAGCCTGCTTTTTGTTTGCAGATACTCTGATCTTTACCCTGCTACGGTTAAATGACATTGCAGAGAAGGTGGACAGCTTTCATAAACCCTTGATCTGCAAATCCTCCATGGCAATTAGGGGATTAAAATGGCAGCAGAAGCTGGCTACATTGGCATTCTGGCAGTCTGTCTTACCACGTCAAGCGGGCATCCAGAAGCATTTTGTATAGCCAACTACTGCTGTGTGCTACAGAAAAAACAATTTCTCCTAGAAATCCATCAGAATGCCCACAGATGGAACAGCGGCAAGATTATTCCCTATCTCCCTATCTCAGCTCCTAAAGAAGAATTGCTAGTAAATAGATTTCATTCATTCTCAGTTGGGACAGAGCCAGGAGTAAAGCATGAAAGAGCAAAAGAGGACCTAGGGGTCCTAATCTCCACTACTCTAAGTTCCATATCAAGGCTCCTCTCTCCATTCAAGTCATATGCCATGGCAATGTTAATCCAATTCATTCATACTCTGTAGATAATAAATGCTTTTATATACCCCAATGAGGCAGAAACTCCAGATCACAGCCTGGTGGACTGCATTGGAAATGTATGCTGCTGGCCTTATACTCTTGAATTCCAATGCATTTGTAGTCCTAGGAGGAGACCTCAATGCTAGATTGGCCCCCAGTGACCACACTGTCCATGCATAGCACAAATGTCCCTCTTCCACCCCTGTAGATGATGGATTCCTCCTCACCTGTTGCTCAAATCAAACTTTGCAGGCCTCTCAAATGATAACTGAGCTACCTGCCTCAGATCTCCTACAGTGTCTTTATCTTTCCCTCACACCAGTCTTTTGGGGAACCATAACACCCCTATCTAAGACCTCCACCAGCATCTAACCTGTAGTAACATTGTACCCTTGAGGCAACGGTACCGGTACTACTTCAAGCCACAGTTTGACAAAGGCTGTGTTAATGCTATCACTTATCAGGCTTATATATCTAATACTACACTGACAGCTTACACAGGATCTCCTCCAGCAGAAGAGCTACTAATGAACAATTCCTGGCATGCGAGAATGAGAAAGTCATGAAAAACAACTGGGCATGACTCATTCAGGTAGTCCGATTCAATGACTTAGCGTCATTCTGCCATATCACATCCAGCTCCTAAAGCAATGGTCCATCCATGATGGATTGTCATATCCCCCAAGGGACCTAGAAGGAATGCTTTTAGGAACTCTACCTAAACACCTTTGTTGAAGGGCGTTGAAAGTGGATCCCCTAGCCCAGGGGTGGGTTCGGACCGGTTCGGACCGGTCCTCCAGAACTGGTAGCGGCCCGCTGAATGACATCACGATGACGTCCCCGAACCGGATCGGTCGGTGCCGGTCCGTGGGGGCCGCCATCTTTTTTTTTTATTATTATTATTTTTTATTTTTATTTTTTTCCTTCTGAGCATGCGCAGAAGCCGACTTCCGGCACTGTGCATGCGGTCGCCATCTTTTTTTTGGCTTTGTTTTTTCCCCCAGATTTTTTGTTGCTGCACATGCGTGCGCGTGCAAAGTGCACGCGCACCCACAAGGCGCGCCCACGTGGCGCGGGAGGGAGCGAACCGGCAGTGAGGTAAGTTGGAACCCACCCCTGCCCTAGCCAAACTATAGGAAATCTGTCAATATAGGCTGCTTTCAGATACCAAGCTTGCTACAGTACATAATATTGTCAGGTTCTGGATGGTCGCATTTAAAATCCAGCAGATGATGATGACCATAAACTAGTCTTAATGAGCATCTGGTTCATCATACTAGAGTATTCAGTGACTTGATATATTCTGCCATGTACTAACCTTCATGCTCCCCTACACTCCTCTAATGCTCCCACCTCTCCTTTTAAATTCTTTTGGACTCTTACTTTTATATATAGTTTTTTGCTTTATATCTTTTAGCTTTTCATAATTTTTTTTACTCTGATGTATCTTCTATGCTTTTTAATTGACTGTATCCCACCCTCCTTAAGTTGGTCTGCATCCATAATAAAAATTTGGTTGGACACTAGAGAGGATTAATAGCAATAGCACTTAGATTTATATACCACTTCCTAGTGCTTTACAGCCCTCTCTAAGCAGTTTACAGAGTCAGCATATTACCCCCAACAATCTGAGTCCTCATAATAATGATATCAGGCAGAAAATAAAAGGGAGGAAAAAGGGGGGAGAAATGTGAAAAGCCTGTCTCTTGTCTACTATTAGCATTGGAGCTTGCAAAATGACCGAAAACGTTTGAAATACTTCAGGAGAGTTTTGAAGAATGGGGTCCAAACATAGCAGCTTCAGTCTCAGCAATGATACATACTTCTATGAATAGCTTATGTCCCAAAGATATTAAAGAAAAAAAATATTGGTGCAAAAGAGAACATTTGGGAAGATTTACAAGATAAGGAGATGAAACAAATTTTGCCTGATGCAGAAATAGCAGAACATAAAGAATTTGCAGAAGTATTAGAAAATTAAAAAGTATGGACTATAAGACAAAGAAAAAAACTAAAATGGGAACACAAAACCCAGAAAATTGACCTGAATAAAGCTTTTTACTAGATTTACAAAAGAAGTTGGTTAAAGTCTAGAAGATAGCTTTGAGATGGGAAAACGCAAAACAGAAGAGCAATCTATGACAGCATCTTAATAAAGATTAAGATTGTTAGAAGCAAATGGAAGGAGTTCAAAGTCAGTTAGTTTGATCAATGTTAAAATAAGACATATTGTATAAATCTGGGATCCCTTTATGGAATTTTCACTGATGTTAATAATATATGGATGTGTGTATGTATAAGAAATTTTACTTTTATATATTTATTAATCAATGTGTATAGCCGCCCATCTCATTAAAAGCGACTCTGGGCAGTGCACAACGATAAAAAACACAGATATAAAAACAGATTTAAAAATATAGAAATCTACATTAAGAAATAAATAGTGTAAAAACAAATATACAATACACAAGCAAACAGACAATGGGGTACATTATGGGAAGAAAAGATACATGCATGTAACATTAAACATAAATGAATTATTAAGTCTGCACTTGTCCTTAAGATCAGAAGCTACTGTAAGAATATTTCTTATTATTTTCTCTTTTTTCCTGTACACCTTTTATTCTCATTCTCCTCTGTCAGCAATTTCCCCTAAGTAAAGGGCTGGATCAGTCTTTCACTGCACATGCATACCCTTAGATACTTCCCTTTTCCATTATTTGCATAATATGCAATGCTTTCATCATTAAAATTAAGTTTCTAAGCATGACTTATTTGGAAGCAAGTTGTTTGAAATTTGGTTTCCATTAAATGACCAATGAGTAGCATAATTAGTTCATAGCCTGGTTTAATGTTCTTGGGGATTGAAGTGATGTTTTATTTGTTGAATATTTTAGCAGAAAGGAAAGTTGCTCCAATGGTAAATCAAAAATCTGTCGGAATACTTCTTTCATATGTACAGCTCTTGGTTTATATTTTATTCTGCTTTGGGGTATTTTATAAGGTACATATTCAAATGTACGTTTAAAAAAAGGTAAAGAGGTACACATATTCATAAAATGTGTGAGTGAATACGGTCTTTAACTCCTCAATTTAAATAATTCAAGATTAGGCCTAATTGGTAAATCAACCCTTTAGTACACATCCATGCAGACAAGTAGCTTAATATGGAAATGGTTTGCCATTGTCTTCTAAGATGTTTGTTTGAATATACAATCCAAGCTATTGTCTTGAACTTCCCAATGATCTCCATTCAAGTACTCACCAGGAACAGCCTTGGTTAAGTTTCTAGATTGGCCAAGTTCAGATAGGTGCTGCCATCTAGCTGGGAAATACTTACTCTTCAAAAACATAGCCAAGAAACATACATTAAAAGGGGTGAAGACACCTTCAGGTCAAGCCAAGTTCCAACTGACTGTTCCATGCATTTGTCTTGTCGGTGTTATGGAACTGGATTACCAGTTCAGCTAGGTATTGTACCAAACAACCTCTTTACTCTGCATCTGGGATCCATGAAAGGTCTACCTCCCAAACCAGGTTGAAGCGAACCAAACAGAAGATGAGAGTTCAAGTCTTGCAGAACTCATAATTTAATTATAAGTACAAATGAATAACAATAATAACAATAACACTTAGACTTATATACCGCTTCACAGTGCTTTACAGCCCTTTCTAAGCGGTTTACAGCATATTGCCCCCAACAATCTGGGTCTTCATTTTACGGATCTCGGAAGGATGGAAGGCTGAGTCAACCTTGAGCCAGTGAGAATCGAACTGCTGGCTGTCAGCAGAATTAGCCTGCAATACTGCATTCTAACCACTGTGCCACCCACAAATAAAGAAGCCAGAATAACAAATACTTGTTTTAAGGGATCTAAAAGGCACCAGTCAATCTTCCAGCCCATAAACATAGAATATGGTAAAACTATTCTTCAAATTTATACCAGGCCTGGAAAAAATTATGCTTGGCTACTGCTTCCAATATTAGCTATACTCCTAACAAGAGTCCTTTGGGAGCTGGGCGGCATAGAAATACAATCAATCAATAAATAAATCTAAGAGACCACCAGGAATGCAGAAGGATATGGTTGTCAATGAGCTAAAAAAATTGGCTATAACATACAAATGGAACAATGGGAGAATATGTAGATGAAATAATTGGGATTTACATGTTGTCATCTTAAAGAGAATTTTTATAAAATGATTCTCTGTTTGCATATGTCACCAGAGAAATGTATAAAAGCGCATTAAATTTATGTTGGAAATGTGAAGAACAAGGAGGGACATTTTATCACGTTTGGTAGATGTGTAAAACAGCTAGAAAATGTTGGATTCAAATACATGGGTTGATTTAGAGGATGTTATGACTTATGACTTATGACTGTAACTTGTTGCTTGTATCCTTACGATTTATATTAATATTGTTTCCATATGTCGCCTGTGAAGCGGTATATAAGTCTAAGTGCTATTTGATTGCTTATTTGTACCAGGACTATCATTAAGTGTTGTACCTTATGATTCTTGACGAACTTATCTTTTCTTTTATGTACACTGCGTGCATATGCACCAAGACAAATTCCTTGTGTGTCCAATCACATTTGGCCAATAAAAAATTCTATTCTATTCTATTCTATTCTATTCTATTCTATTCTGGTTTAATATACCATTGAAACCATAGGTTTTTCTTTTGGGATGGATGGACAAACAACTGGAAAAAAGTGGTGGAACTTTGTTTTTGTCAATGATAAATGCAACAAGATTATTGTATGGACAAAGATGGAAAGATTTGGCATTACCCACAATGGAAGAATGGTTGGTGAAAATGATAAGATAGCTAAATTGACTTCTTTGATCAGAGAAGATCAAAGACAAAAAATATATATTTATAAAAGATATATTATAAAATATACTGTATACATTTATTACTGACTGGAAACCCCTTACAGTCTTTTTGCATAATATGTAATGCTTTCATCATTAAAATTAAGTTTCTACCGTAAGCATGACTTATTTGGAAGCTTATGGTTTATGGTTTTGATGATTAGGCAGAATAGATGATAAAAACAAGAGATGTATGCTGTAATCAGGTGCACTTATAACTGTACTTATAACTGCTGTAAAGAAAATCAGAAGCGACTTCTTTGTATCTTTTCTAATTTTGTTTTTCTTTCTTTCTTGCAGTTTTAGCTTTCTTTTTTCTTTTTGTTACTTTATATTAGTCTGTATTAGTGTTTTTTTTTAAAAATATTTAATAGGATAAAATCTTGTATGATATCTTGTGATAGAGGTGGTGCGGTGGCTCAATGGTTAAGACGCTGGGCTTGTTGGCTGGAAAGCCAGCAGCAGCCCAGGTTCGAGCCCCGAGCACCACACAATGTGGTGAGCTCCCGTCCTCACCTCCAACTCCTGCCAACCTAGCAGCTCGAAAGCATACAAATGCGAGTGGATAAATAGGTACCATTTCAGTGGGAAGGTAACAGTGCTCCATGACATAACGCTGGCCACATGACCACGGAAATGTCTTCAGACAGTGCTGGCTCAGTGGCCTTGAAACAAAGATGAGCACTGTTCGCTATAGTCGGCAACGATTACTGGAGTAAAATCCAAGTGGGGAATTATTTTATCTTGTCATAAGATATCTTATCATAAGATATAGAATCTCATGATAGGAATACCAACTATGAAGTGGGAAAAGAAGTCCAGGCTTGCTCTACAGTGCCAGATCATATAAGCTACGATAGATGGTCAGAGAAGCTTTCCTGAAGATTTTAGTCCAATCCATATGTATAAAAGCCAAATACCACTCACTCATCACGAAATCTCCAGAACTGTAAAGCCTACAAACTTGAAACTTGGCACGTATGTTCCTCTTGGCTTCTAGGTGCTCACTAAGAAAGGATTTTTTGAAATGACCATCAGATCATTAGTATTTCTTATACAGTATTATATTAACACGCTCTGATGCTAAGGAGTTAGACGTTCTACTCCCCCTCCCCACCTGAAAAGAACTCTGTTCCAACTGCCAGTTGCCTTATATTAACACACTCTGATGCTAAGGAGTTACACATTCTACATAAATTTTCAAGTTTTAAGTGTCAATGTTTCAAGCCCGATCATAACTACTTCTTAATTTTCAAGCTTTAACTGTCAATTTATCAAGCCCAATCACATAGTTTCATAGCGAAGCATGGGTATCCAGCTACTAGTTATTTATAAAACAGTTTTCCAATTGAAATTAATATGGTTTGTGATTCAGTGGATCCAACGTTGTTTCTTGTCTTGTTCTGAAATCCCTTCTTTCAGGACCTCTCATCAATAGGAACACCTTCTGTGCCACTGAGAAAATCTTCCCACCCATCAGTAAAGTTTCTCTTTGTGGCTGGAGTGGACTGTTAACCTCTCCTAATCTCTGCCAACCAGCACAAATAGAATTTTAAATTGCCTGTACAATCTTATTTAAATATTGCCATTCTTGTTCCAATAGCCTTAGCACTGACAGTTTTCTATAACGTACAGTATGTTAATATATATTTATGCATCCTCCTTTTTGTACTAAATTCCTGTGAATGTCACAAACTGCACAAAATATTAGTAAAATAACACAGTAAATTAGAAAAATAAATATAAGTTACAATGTTAAATGACATTATCATTATTATTATATAAGCAGTAGATGGAGGGTATGCATTACTTTTTCATCATGCTTTTCTCTGAGTCTCATGCAAATTGCACTAATTATGTGATTCTTATGACGAAAGTAATAACCACATGTCTGTGTCATGTCTACATTTTAACAAGTCTGGAAATAACATTTGCTTAGCATTCAAAGCATCTGATTAGCTGCTACAGTACATATTTTGGAATGTAATTTTTTGATATATGACCACTTATTATACTACAGGATGTTGGAATATTCATGAGCAGGAAGAGTCATGTGGTAACTCAGTCAGCCAATGTGAGTAAAGTGCTACTGAGTCTGTGCAAAAAAGGAATTAAGCCAGGAACTGGACATGTTTTCCAGTCTCGGGTCTGTCTCTGTATCTCTCTGTGTGAAGACTTCATTATGATACGTTGCTGTAAAGAAGAATGTATGGTACTGTAAATATTTTGATATGATTATAAAGAAGTTATTTGATTCAGCAAAATGCAGTCAACTGTGAGAGCTTCTGATTTATTTTTTCTACAACAGAGAAAGAAAAAAATTCTCTAACACAGGAAATGTAACCAGAAAATGACAGAGCTAGATATCATGGTGTAGAACTGAAATTATAATCAAACTAAAATGTTGGATTGATTGAATAAATAATAATTGAAATGCACAAACAAACACAGACATACATGCAATAAAACCTGGAGATTTGTTGTTTACTTTTAAAATCTCAGTATTCAACCTTTGATATCAAATATTTGAACATGGAAGAAGAGTTTAATTAATATTGTGATTCTTCTAAGCAAAGTTAAACTCAGCAGGTGAAAAAGACTAGGCTGGGAGGTACAGGTAGTCCTTGACTTATAACAGTTCATTTAGTGACCGTTCAAAGTTACGACGATGCTGAAAAAAGTAACATATGACCGTTTTTCACACTTACGACATTTGCAGCATTCCCCCATGGTCACA
Source organism: Thermophis baileyi (assembly GCA_003457575.1). NCBI lineage: Eukaryota > Metazoa > Chordata > Lepidosauria > Squamata > Dipsadidae > Thermophis > Thermophis baileyi. The sequence continues at coordinate 1,951,117 of QLTV01002260.1, forward strand.
TGATCAAAATTCAGATGATTGGCAACTGGTTCATATTTATGACGGTTGCTGTGTCCTGGGGTCATGTGATCCACTTTTGCGACCTTCTGACGAGCAAAGTCAATGGGGAAGCCAGATTCACTTAACAATTGGGTTACTAACTTAACATCTGCAATGATTCACTTAACACTGTGGCAAGAAAGGCCGTAAAATGGGGCAAAACTCACTTAACAGCATAAATTTTGTGCTCAATTGTGGTCGTAACTCGAGGACTACTTGTACTAAGTACTTGGATGGGAGACCCACAGGAAATACTACAGCTGCAAGCTGGGCAAAGAAATAGAAATATAAAGAAAGCAACAGCAAATCCTTTTTTTCATTGGTGCTAAGAAACTCTACTGGCAAGTCAGCAGGACATGGGCTCAACTTGAAGGAGATTTTAACTGATGCACAGCTGACTTGGAAAAAAGTTGCTTGACTTTTTCACCTCCCAAATTCATTTCAACCTCCGTGTGAAATACTTGGCATCGCTGTTGATCCGCTGCCAGTGTTAGTAACTCTCACTCTGGGGATGTGAAATACGGCCATCTTGTGGAGGCATCATGTAGTGCTGGCTTCCAAAATTGCAGAAGAAAAACATTGTCTCACTAGGAGGGGAAGGGGGGAAATCCAATTGCTTTTTAGTTACATGACAATATGCTAATTGAGACACGCTAATTACCCAATTCAGTGAAGCTTTTTAACTGTGGTACAAGACTCTTTATTGCAGTCTCAGCAATATAGCTCCGACAGACATGTGCAACTTGTCATGAGATGGCCATACCTTTCTTGTTTAGCTCTACTGTACCAAAGGTGTTTTTTTTTCAAGAGGCAACTGGACTTTCTGGTTTTTCTCTGAAGACGTTTCGCTTCTCATCCAAGAGAAGAGCTGAAGAATCTTGGATGAGAAGCTTGGATGAGAAGAGCTGAAGAAGCTTCTTGGATGAGAAGGGAAACATCTTCAAAGAAAAACCAGAAAGTCCAGTTGCCTCTTGAAAAAAGCACCTTTGGGACAACCATGACCTGGATGACTGAGAATCTCCATAGACATTTAGCTCTCCTGCACGTTTTTCCCCCAAACTACAAAAGTGAATAAGAAAAGTAGACACAGGACCTGTTGTAAATGGTTGGCATCGGTTTTCAAATGTCCAAAGCATCTTCCTTGTGCATGTGAAGCCCAGAAAAAGAAATTGAAAGTAAAAGTAAAGAAAGAAAAGATTGTATTTCTTTTTTTAAATTATCATTACTAAAATACAAAGTCTGACACCTCTACCTGATTTAAACTTAGAAGCAGTGCAGGCTAGTTATTCAGAAATTATTGTCCTTCCCTGTTATTCCAAAGGTGCTTTTTCAAGAGGCAATTGGGCTTCCTTTGTTTTTCAAAGAAACGAAAGCAAAATGTCTTCAAAGAAAAACAAAGAAAGTCAAGTGGCCTCTTGAAAAAGCACCTTTGGGACAACCATGACCTGAATGACTGAGAATCTCCATAGACCTCCCCTATTATGTTTGTATTTATGTTTGTATTTGATTTATGAAGCCATGTTTTCATGTGCATGCCCATTTTGCTCTTCTATGAAATGTGTGCTACTTAATACTATACTTAAGAAACTTAATAATAGTATGTTTGCTGAGTAGCGATACCCAGTATTTGGCTGGATTGAGGATCTGCTGTCATTCTATTCTATATAGCAGCCAACTGAGCAAGCCCATTCTGTATCCAGCTTGGATGCAAAGCATGAGATTCCACCCAGAACTCTCTGCAGTGGAGTAGGGGATTATGGGAGAATGCTGCCTAGCTGATTAGGACAAATTTGTATGTAAATAGAGTTTAAGAGTTTGAGGTTGAATCTCCAGGTACTTACTTACTTAATTTCCTACCTTTATTATTTTTACAAACAACTCAAGGCAGTGAACGTAGTTAATACTTTTTCCTTCTCCTATTTGTCCCACAACAACAATCCTGTGAGGAGAATTGGGCTGACAGAGGGTGAGTGGCCCAAAGTCACCCAGTTGGCTTTCATGCCTAAGGCAAGATTAGAACTCACAGTTTCCTGGTTTCTAGGCCAGCACCTTAAACACTAGACCAAATGCTTCTATTGAATGGCTCAGAGATGGAAAAATAATTAATTTATAGCATTTTAAGGACTAACAAATCTGTTATAATAAATAAGACATGGACAAGAGGCTTCTTCATCAGGTTCATGAAGAGTTATGCAAAGTTTGCATGTAATTTATACATTACAACCTTTTAACTAAGGGTAAACCTCAGTGCATTGGGAGCTTCTACCAGAACTTCTTAAAAACCCAGGAGTGCTTTTCTAATTGCTTCTGCAAAACAAAAGACAAAAAAAAAACATCCCGACCACTTCTACTGTTTAGAAGGGTAGTAACTGAATTTTCATTGAAGAAAAGTTCCCAGATTATAGCCCTTAAAAAGAAAACGCAAGTGCAATAGCTCCTATACGGTTTTTTTTTTTAAATCGTGCAACTTGTAGTCCAGGTACACCATGACTTAGAGAAAAAAAACACCATTGATTTCCAGGACACTGTTTTAATTATGTTGGTTCCTATCCATTTGAAATTACATAATTCATTTTCCATATTTCGGGTATGATGGCAAAAGGAGGAGGTGTGGCTATAGATATCCGGCTGTATGGATGGAAGTTTCATCGTAGGATCAGGCCCTCGATTGCTAGGCAGAGCAGAGCACAATTTCCACACTGCAACACTCTTTTGATTATGTTTCCTCCTCTGCTTTATCCTTAATGATTGCTGATGTTTGTTCCATCATACTGTGAGCAGACCTGGTAGATCAAAATAGCCAGTCATCTTTTTTTTTTTAATGCTTTTTTTTCTCTTTTGTACTTTGTTCTTCAAAGAAACCAAATAATCTCAAGCTTCTGAAAACCTCAAAGGGTGAAGGCAAACATCAGGGCTAAGAAGAACAATGGGGGTGTATCCCCCAATGGAGATCCACGTCTACATCTCTGCATGGTTATTACAATAAAAAAAGAAGAAAAAGAAAGTACGGCCCTTGTACTAAAAAAAAATCCTGGGTCAATTACTGTCACCCCATGGAGATTTCCAAGTTGTTGTTTAATGATCCTGTGCAGCCCACATAGACAAAAAGCAAGTTTTCACCTTGCATTTTCTGCATCCCAAATGACAGATTGCAGTGGGGGAAATGTTTTAAGAGTGCAGATTGCATGTTGTAGAAAAGGCCTTCTCTGTTATAGACTTCAATATTGTTTGTTGTCTTAGAAAAAAATATTAATTAACCAATCAGAATATCAAGACCTATGCTGAAGTCGTAACCATCAAGCCAACTGTGAATTTCTGTCCAATTAAAAGAAAGTTTGAAACCAGTGGAAGCTTCATCTCAAATCTTCATAGCTGTGCTGTACATTTTCAATCACCAATGTTCTATACCATTCTAGGGCAATTCCATCGATGCCCAAACAATTTCTCAGACATGTGACTCATGGCAAGATGTGAAAGGAAACTCCTAGACAGTGGAAGGGACATAATTTGCACTCTGCATAATTTTCTGACAAGTGTTAGTAAACACAACATAGGTAAGTGGACTGAAAAGTAAATTATGTAAAATGTTATCTATGGCTAGAGAAAAGAAGGACTAGGTGGTGACATGATAGCAGTATTTGAGGGGCTGCCGCAAAGAAGATGGACTCAACTTGTTTTGCAAAGCACCAGAAGGCAAGACAAGAAAAAATGGATGGAAAGTAATCAAGGAGAGAAGCAACCTGGAATTAAGTAGAAACTTCCTAACAGTGAGGACAATTAACCAGTGGAACAGCTTGCCTTCAGAAGTTGTGGGTGCTTCATCACTGGAGGTTTTTAAGAAGAGACTGGACAGCCACTTGTCTGAAATTGTATGGGGTTTTCTGCTTGAGCAGGGGATTGGACTAGAAGACCTCCCAGGTCTCTTCCAGCTGTATTCTGGTTGGTTGATTGGATTGATTGATTGATTGAAGTAGAAAAGTGGTACAATTATTTTCTTCTGCCCACATCCCTGCCATAGCTTCAGCAATGAGCTAAGACAAACAGTGCATGATCCATGGGATCCTTGGTGGAATCTGAGTTTAGTGGTTTTCTAGCAGACGTTTCATTACCAAACTAGGTAACATCATCAGTGCTAGTGCTAAAGCAGACTCTACTCAATGTGAATATGATACCATTTTCATTGCCTATCAGTAATCTACCATCTGTTTCTCCCATTTATTTCTAGAAATTAAATTTGATGCTACAAAAAAGGAGGCCTGAGAGAATACTTATTCTCTTGATTCTAGCACTGATGGTGTTACCTAGTTTGGTGATGAAACATCCGCAAGAAAACCACCAAACACAGGGAGCATTATGGACCCCAGAGTTGAACCCCGAGCTATAAATATTCTCTTCCATCAGTAGATGATCCATTCATAGCATTTCATAGTGACCTCATTTTGAAACCTCATTCTTTTCCATAACCCTAAACATCAATGTACTAGCTAACTTCAAGGAATCTAGGAGGATGGAAATCTCACGGTTTCATGTCAAAACAAATTATTATTGCAGAATGGGCAATATTTCGATGAATCACACCTTTTCTTGCTATGGTTCTAAATTCTATTTTTCAGAAGTGTACATTTTTAAAAATTCAGATATTTTGTTCTCAATGTTTCTCTGTCTTCAAGATTTGTGCTGCTAAAATAAATTCAAGGAGGTATTAATTAATTTACATACCGGTACTACCGTAAAATGTGGGTCTAATCCTCAAAGTAGACAATGCTGAGTGAGAACACGGTTATTAAAACTGAATTGGATCTAGCTATTTAATTAAATCTGGAACCCACAAAAACAATGGGGCAAATTTATTCTAATTCAAGTCCCTTTGGTTTCAGTAGGAACTACGTTCATTAACTAAGAGCCCAACATTAAGACTTGCACATAAGTAAGTTACAATAAAGGCATGTAGGTAGGATTGTTTGAAACCAGCCCATTGTTACTTATAAAGCATTTAAATTGTGGGTGTGTAACCTTTTGGTTTGCCTGGGCTGCACTGAGTGAAGAGGAATTGTCTTGGGCCAAATATAAAATATATAATATAATTAAGGTATATAAAAGTTTATGTTAAAAATTTATGATCTTGTAGGGCCATATTATTAGCCAGCTATCCAGGGCCTCATGCAGACCACAGGCCATGGGTTGGATAGGCTGGATTTAAATGTTGTAGTTGATGTATCTTTGGAAATGGTACAGACCTACTACCTTCATGCTCTATGTTTAGAGTAAGGAATTATACAAGGAGAAAGGAAAGGAGAACCATCACAAGAATAATCAACTGGGTTAAAGTTAGAGTCTTCCTGAATGTGTGCTTCAGATTTGCAAAATTGCTTAAGCATATCTTGCAAAATGTCATTCCCATTCTCTCAGCCTCATGGGGTAGACCAGATCAAGAAATCAACTCTCCAGAAAGGCTAAAACTGCCTTTATTGTGATTGGCTATGATTGTTATCCAGCAAGCCCCCCTCCATCTTCCTATACTCCAGTAAATCAGGGCAGTCTCTGCCTGTGTAGCTGTTTCCCAACATTATCTAGTTCTTCAGGCTTTCATAGTATTTCAGTCCCTTTGCCTAGGTAATGTTTCTTGCATATCTCCATCAAGGTCATCATCATTACTTTCTACACACAGAGAGATTCAGAGAATTTTATCACAAGGGTGATCTGCGTGATCAGACCTCAAATGTCACCATACACAATTGTTCACAAGGGATGGGACTGGTGCCAAAAATATGACTGATAGTCCTACCTTAGATGCAGGGATGGTTTTCACTTACTGTACCTTCCCTACCGGTTCGCAAATGTGACCCTCCGCACATGCGCAAAGCCACTCGCGCATGCGCTTTACTCACACGTGAGCCTTCCGCGCATGCGCCTGGCCTCAAAAATGTGCACAAATAGGATAGCATAGAGCCGGGGTGGGTGGGCGAGGCCACCCGCGATTTCCACTACCGGTTCGGGCGAACCAGACCAAACTGGCTGAATACCACCTCTGCTTAAATGGCCATGAAAGGACTTCAGACAAATTCATGGAGGTTAAGGCTACTGGTGTCTCTAAGGCAGCATCCCCTAACCTTTTGGGCTCCCGGGACCGGTTCTGTGGAGAGAGGTTTTTCCACGGATCAGAGTGGGCATGGTTTTGTGTGTTGTCTGCATCCCGTGGATGGGGCTTCGCTTGGTTGCACGGCCCGGTTTCTGGCACGCTGCAGCCCAGTGTCGGTCCATGGACCAGGGGTTGGGGACCTCTGCTCTAAGGCCTGATAGCTATAAATGGATCTCCTCCAGAACCAATGTCAGATGCGTCTGAACACCAGTGATGGAAGAGCAATAAAATCAGCTTGTTATTGACTTTTTTTTTCCTCCTCGTGGGGAGCCACAACAGTCACCAAAAAAAGCACATCTCAAGCTCTACAGCATTAAAGGTTTTGGTTGGTTAAAAACCGAAGGTCCCAAGCAATTAAGACCAGCTCCTCTAAATGGGCCAAAAATCACCCTGCATGGCTATGAAGTAAGAGGAAACTAAATCACGGCTATCAAAATAACCCTCTGATTACAGGCAGTCACTGATTATTTACACATCAAAGATACAAGCTCAGCTGCAGAGCCAGTCCGTGAAAGAAATAGGATTGGCTGTGTATTTATGACTTCAAGAAATGCAATCATTAAAGAAAAACCAAAAGAGAGAAAGAGAGAGAGAGAAAAAATCATAGACAACCTCCTGAGGGTAGCTCTGTCTTTTGCTCAGACAATTTATGCACGTCTTCCTCAGCCTATTGCTCCACCGTTCTCCAAGAAAAGTGCCGTCTTTATTTCTAAAGTAATCAAGGAATTCTCTCTCTTTTACCCTTTACAAAATTATCCCCTAGGATATCGGCTCCATTATTTACAGCCTCGTCTTAAAGTTGCGATTATAGACTTATCGTCGGGCTGCAGATGGAGAGAGCTTTTTGCAACCTAAGTCTTCCCAGGGAACGAATTTTTGGAGGGCTGGGACAGGTGGAGAGAACTTTGCCTTTAGCCTCCTTTGTATCAGGGGATGGGGATAAAAGCGACATGAAAACTAGTTTTGCATATATTCGAATATACAGGTAGTTCTCGACTTACAACAGTTCATTTAGTGACCGTTCGAAGTTACAGCAGCACTGAAAAAAGTGACTTATGGCCATTTTTCACACTTATGACCATTGTAGCATCCCCATGGTCATGCGATTTCCATTCGGATGCTTGACAACTGACTCATATTTATGACGGTTACAGTGACCCAGGGTCATCTGATCCCCTTTTGCGGCCTTCTGACAAGCAAATTCAATGGGGAAGCCAGATTTGTTTAACAACCATGTTACTAATTTAACAAGTGATTCGCTTAACAAATGTGGCAAGAAAAGTCGTAAAATGGGGCAAAACTCACTTAACAAATTTCTCACTTGACAACATAAATGTTGGGCTCAATTGTGGTCATAAGTTGAGGACTACCTGTATATACCTGCACAGATAAAGACTTTCAGATAGTGCGGTTTCTTTAAAAGTCTGGAGAATGCCTTTCTATAAGGGCAGCAACAACAGGGAACGAAAGCTATCGCCATGCCATGGAAATGCGAATGCTCCATTGGATATCGGGCATCTCCCTTCTTGACCACATCACAAATGAAACCATTTGACAACATTTTGGTGTGGCACCAATTATAGAGAAGATGAGAGAAGGCTGGCTCCGCTGATATGTGTTCTGACTAGGCCTCCCCAAAAGCACGAAGCCGACTCCACATCCTGATAAAACCCCTTTTATTTAGTTTACAGTGAATTCCTCTCCAGCAAAGTCTTTCCTCTCCCACAGTCTTTCAAGATAGTTCACAATTACCGACCTTTATCAGGCTTGGAGAATGGCCAGGCCGATATCTTTCAGAGGCCACAATATTTGGCAAGAATGCAGGAAGGAACTAATTGTCTCCTGCAAACACCCCTCCCCTTTCACTCCTCTTTTATTCCCTATGTGAGGGGCCATTCATCGTCCACCTGTGGCCCTACTCCCAAGTCGACCCTTGTTCCTTAACTGTTCCCTTTATCTGGCAAGTCTGCACATGCGCACACTGGGAACAGGCTCCAGCTGTTCATCTGCCTCGCTGATGTCTGACTCCGGAGGCAGCTGATAACTGTCATATGGCCCTGGCTCCATCTCTGCCTCCGACGCAGAGCACTCGTTAGAGCCTTCCCCAGATTCCAGGACTGGCCCATGTTCCTCCCCAACCTCCTCACTGTCCGAATCTACTGCCAGCTCTGCTGGCCACTGGTGGGCCACAACAGTATGGATATGTCCTGAGAGCAACACCTTCCACCGTTGCCAAGACTGCCTACCAACTAGAAGTCAATGGCCGGTGAGCCCGCAGGCATCCAAAGAGATGGCAAGACACCATCAACAAAGATATGCAAGCTGTGGGCCTGCACCCTGGAGAGATAGCTGACCGTGCAAAGTGGCATTCAATGATCTGAAAAGTGGACCCTGCACTTGCGGGAATACGCTAGGAAGAAGAAGAAGAATGCCTTTCTATAGGGTCAGAAGAAAAAGTTTTGTCTCTCTCAAGAGGAGAAACAGCTATTGAAAGAAGCAGTCTAGCTAAAAGAAATCCACATTGATTGGCTGGCTTGGGGCTGCCAGTAGGTATTTTTCTCTTCTGTTCAAACAGTTTGGGCCATCCATCTGCCTCTTGGTTTGCATTGCTGCACCATTTAGCTACCAGCAAGTCCTATTGAACTGAGACATTTTAAGGTCACACGTTCAGAGACCCAATTATACAGTACTGACCGTTCTGAAAAATGAAAGATGTTCATTCCACAGAAAAGTAATTGGAATCCTATGGTACCCTCTAAAATGGCCACCATTTTAGATATATGGATTTGAGGGGGAGGCGGTTCCTGACTTTTTTCAGGCTTCTGCATGAGCCTGGAAAAAAAAAGGTCCTGTTATTTTAACAGTCACATTAACTTTAACGAGTAGATTCCTTAAACCAGAAGTATTATTTCCCCTCAGGCTCAAACAAAGCCTGGAAAAAGTTAGGATGATTTAACGAAAAGCAGAGTAATGCTGTACTTGAATGAACTCCAAAATATGTACGGCAACCCTTATTTACCGTATATTCTTCTCCCTATCTGCATGTTCCAGGGACAAGGATATGTAAAAATATAACATATAGAAACGGACTGTCGTTTGTAATTAACTGTCTGGATGGCCCCTGGAGGGGCCGAAAGGCAAAAAGGAAGCAGTATGCTTTCTCCCATATTTGGGTATACCAGGTGATTTAACAGAGAAAAAAACATATATATATCCTTGTCCCTGGAACATGCAGATAGGGAGAAGAATCCTGTGGCTCAGAGGTTTAATCACTTGCCTTGTTAGGCAAGGGGCCCAGGTTCTAATCTCATAAGGGTGTGGCTAGCTGATGAGAGCTAAATAGCTTGAAATAGATCTATACTAGTCTCCCTT
>QLTV01002260.1:1960790-1981909 GCA_003457575.1 Thermophis baileyi
ATAGAGATAGAGATAGAGATAGAGATAGATAGATAGATAGATAGATAGATAGATAGATAGATAGATAGATAGATAGATAGATAGATAGATAGATAGATAGATAGATAGATAGATAGATATATCATATTATACAGGTAATCCTCGACTCACGACCACAACTGAGTCCAAAATGTCCATGGCTGAGCAAAAAGTTAAGTGAGTTTTGCCCCATTTTACGACCTTTCTTGCCACAGTTGTTAAGTGAATCACTGCAGTTGGTAAGTTAGTAACATAGTTGTTAAATGAATCTTGCTTCCCCACTGACTTTGATGAAAGATGCTGGATTTGTAGAGTTTATGTTTTCTGTTTCTGTTCTGTCTGACTTGAATAAGGTTTTTGCACTCTCTCTTTTATACCGGATTGCAATGTTCTTATATTTTCTACCGGTACCTCTAAAGAAAGTGCAATGTAGCCATTAAACCAGAAATGTTCTGGGACTGAAAATGGTATATAGAAGCACAGATAGGGGCTGCAGATTGCCTATCCCTGGTAAAATCCATCTTTGCCCATAACAGCTACAACAATCAGGAATGTACCAAGAGAAGATAATATTTGTAGGTCAGGGTTGGACTGGGGGTCCTTGGTGGTTCTCTTGCAGATGTTTTATTACCTAGTTTGGTAATGAAACGTCTGCAAGAAAACCACCAAGCTCAGTGAGCCCCAAGGATGCCACCATCAGAAATGTGTTTTCATAACTTGCCAGAAATCTCTGGTTTGGTGGGTAGAAATATGTGCAAATATTGGGCACAGCATTGGCCTGCCAATATCAAAACATTTTCAGTTTTTATATTTGCCTTTGCAGGCAATGGTCCTGCAGGCTGGAAATTATGGGAGCTGTGGTCGAACACATCTGGAGGTCATAAAATAGGGATAAATTACTTTAAACTATCCCGAGTGCCAAATGAGTAAAATAAACATACCCTTTTATTCCATATGCTGGCAGAACCTCTTGTTTGAGCTGACTTGAAGTATTACTAGCATGGTATTCTCAAGCCATTAATACAATTAATACAATTGCAAAATTACAGTTTTTTTAGACATGTTCTATTCTGTGCTCAGCTAAAAATCCAGTGCTAAATAATTTAACCAGGATTGCTGGGTAAATGATGACAAGAAGATGCTCCAAGTCACTTTCTGGATTTGTATGTATGCACGATAGAACTTAGTCCACAAGTCAACAAACAGATTAGCTTGTCACCAAAATTAATAAATTTCCCTGCAGTTTCTGAGCATTCGTGGCAAAACAGAACAATTTCCATTCTGCTTACTTTAGAACAGCAGTTCTCAACCTGTGGGTCGCTGACCACTTTGGGGGTCGAACGACCCTTTCACAGGGGTCGCCTAAGCATGCGCTAGCCTGCCACGCCCCCTTTGTCACCTCATCGCGTGCGGGGAGGGGGCGGGGGTCACGGCGGCGGGGAGGGGGTTGCAGCATTAGGAAGGTTGAGAACCACTGCTTTAGAAAGTTCCAGGGCTTTTTCAAACAAAACCTTTTTCCTTAAGTCCCATTCATTCAACATCTTTATAAGGGTTGCAATCACGAGGGAGTAAGTTGACACCGATGCTAAGATCTCTTGGATCTGCAAGCAGGTGCCGCTTAACTTTTCATAGACTACCCTCGCACTGAACAGATTCTTGCTTTGAGCCTGTTATCTATCTAATCTATCTATCTATCTATCTATCTATCTATCATCTATCTATCATCTATCTATCTATCTATCTATCTATCTATCTATCTATCTATCTATCTATCTATCTATCTATCTCCCCTCTCTCCCCCCCTCTTTTATCTATCTATCTATCTATCTATCTATCTCTCTATCTATCTATCTATCTATCTATCTATCTATCTATCTATCTATCTATCTATCTATCTATCTAGCTAGCTATCTAGCTATCTAGCTATCTAGCTATCTAGCTATCTAGCTATCTAGCTATCTAGCTATCTAGCTATCTAGCTATCTATATGACAGTGGTCTCTTTACCTCTTACATAGGTAGTGATTTATGACCTTCCTGTTGATAATGGTGCTGAGAGAGACATAAAGAGAGAAATGGTATCTGCGAAGCTGACTAAATGCCTTTTAAACATCAAATTTGACCATTGCAATTTTACAGAAGGAAAGATGGTGCTTCTATGTATGGTTTCTACCAGAAGAGAAGGAATATAAGAAGCACAGTTGCCCACAGTACTGGAAATCCTGGACTTACGACCACAATTGAGCCCACAATTTCCACCGCTAAGCAAGAGAGTTGTTAATTGAATTTTGCCCCATTTTACCACCTTTCTTGCCACAATTGTTAAGTGAATCACTGAAGTTAAGTTGGTAAGCTGGTTGTTAAGTGAATCCGGCTTCCCCACTGACTTTGTGTCCAGTCTCTGCCTAACGAACCCAAGCAAATCAGAACGCTGAGACTTGGCTCTTTCTCAAAGGTCTTCTTTAATGAGTACATCATATCGGCACAGCTTCAATGGAAAACCAAATCTAAATCTTTCCTGCAGTTTCAGTATAATTAAAATAGGAAATAACCCCATCCCCAAGTGTCACAGGTCACGTTGGCCAATTGGATTGATTGGCGGGCTCTTCAGGCATTCTTTCCCCATCCTTATCTATTGCCAGTAGAGATGACTTCGGTTCTCATGAGAAAGCTCTTTGTTGTGTCTACTAAGACATTCCAACCTCCTTCCCTCCTTCCTCCTTCCCCCTCTGTGTGGCAACTGAGGAACAGAAAGATGGCTGCGGCCAGGTTTAGTTCAAAGTTGACACTTTGTCAGAAGGTCACAAAAAGGTGATCACATGACCTTGGGACATTGCAACTGTCATAAATACATGCCAGTTGCCAAGCATCCAAATTTTGATCACGTGACCATGGGGATACTACAATGTTAGTGTGATAAATAGTCACTTTTTTCAGTGCCGTTGTAACTTGGAACGATCACTAAGCAAATAGTTGTAAGTCAGACTGTCTTGGGTTAATTGTATAGAGGTTATTAGTTTTTTTCTTTAGAATGAAGATGCAGAAGTATTATAGTCTGGGTGACACTCAGGCTGGGAGACAAGATTCCAACGTACATACCATCCTGTTTATAAAATCTGATATTAAAAATTAAACTAGACTCACATCTATTATTCTCTCTACTACACATACCTACACACACAAATACACTCACAAAGGCATTGATTGCATTATTATCCTGTTTTTAAATGCTGCTCTGTGGGAGAAAAAGGAGAAGAGAGCCTCTTAAAAGTCTCAGAGATCATCTTACACATTGTTTATACAATTTTATCTTCCGGGTTCCTTTAAACAACAAAATTAATGTAAAGGCTAATGGATACTTATAGAAAAAGTCCACATACTGTAGGGGGACTATGCATTGGCAAAAAAAAAAAAAAAGAATTAAAGGTCATAGGAGAATTTAAACATTCTCTCCTAACTGTCATTGTTGCTTATAAACCCCACATATATAATGCATATTACCTCAGCCAAGATGTTTCCTTACATTGTTCTATCCTGGTTGTGATAAGCATAAAAACTGCTCATTTTACTACAGCTACCAAATCTGAGGAGCAAAAATCCCGAGGATGGCATCAAAGGTATACAGAAACCTTCTTTGCTGCCATCTAGCTTTTGCAGCCCAGATCTGGGGAGCCCTAAATTTTTATAGTACTTAAAATTCTCTGTGTCATTAAGAGAAAATAATAGGAACCACCACAAATAGAACAACATCCTCCACTAGTATAAAGTGTTGGATGGCCCATAATAATTGCTATAGTGCCCTAGCCTGGACGGCATTTCACATTTTCACAGTCCACAACCTAACTCATTATAAGCTTTTCAAAGAAAAAAAAAAAGCAAGAAACAGATGGATTATTTCAGGAAGTCTTCAGAGAGATGCTACTATTTCCTTTTCACTGTTGCTATGGGTTACCATTTTATAAGCATTCATCAACCCTGATCTTCCAGAAGATCTTCCTCATCTTCATATTTCTACATTGCTACTGATTAAAACCCGGGGTGTGATGGCTCAATGGTTAAAGATGCTGAGCTTGTCAGCTGGAGAGCTGACAGCCCAGGTTGAGACCCCAGCTCCACGCAATGGGGCGAGCTTGCCCCAGTCCTGACCACCTAGCAGTTTGAAAGCATGCAAATGCAAGGAGGTCCCGCTTCGGTGTCTTCGGACAATGCTGGCTTCCTCAGCCAAGATACGGAGATGAGCACGGTGCCCTAGAGTCAGACTCAGCTGGACAGGGAAACCTTAACCTTTACTACTGATTAAAACATATTCCATGCCTTGATAGATAGAATTGCATACAAACCAAGTAATGCTTAGATGACCGTGTCTTTTCACAACCATCCTGATGAACCTGGTTTGCTGAGGACATTGCCTTTTCACAAATTTCATTCCCTTTCTAATAGACAGGTCACTTTCCTCCCTCACACATATCCCAAGCATCTCACTTCTCCTTCAATAAATTTCTCCTTGCCTGAATATCCTTTTAAAACTTGCCCACCCACCCCCATCCCCCCAAAACAAACAAGCAACTAGTTTTATGTGGATGTGATAAAATACAACAGGCAGGATTCACAATAAATGGCATCATTATAAAATGTTGGTATCCTAAACACAGAGCATACAAATATACTAAATAGTTAAATACCTTCTCTTTGCACGTATCTGATCTTAGAAACATTTTGCTCAAACACGAAACAGCTGAATTTTGTTTTAAGCTCACCTCATCTTCCATTCATTCACTCATTTATCCAAAGGTGAAAATGGCTTACATTCATTGGCTTTCTCTCTCAGCTAGGTCTGCTCAGTTTCCCCAGAGTTTTGTGTGTCTCAGCCTCTGGGTTTCTTCCTTCCCCAGCTGTTCTAACACCTTCCACTGTGCTTTGCTTGCATCTCAGGTCTATAACTCCATTGACTCTGCTTGGTAAGGCCCAAAGTATGTCCACATGGGAAGCTTCAGGACCTTTCAGAAACACCTACCCAAAAACATGTGAAAAAAGATGAAAAAGACACACACACCCTTCATTCCTGAGCCAACTGAGGTCCCCCTGGCTGTGTGTATGTTAAATTACAACCCCTTTGCTCTTTTTGAATGAGTGTTGCACACAGGTGCAGGTAACAGCTGGGGGCTCCAGCAGAGTCCATTTTCCCAAAGTATGACAATTACAGAGTTCTCTTAGGTGGGAGCTTTTCCTCCTCTCTGTTCTGGTGTCTGTTTCATAGGTTTTCCATGGAAGTGCCAAATTCAAAAGGATGGAATGAGTGTGCATGTGTGTGAGAGTGTGTTTAGGTCACAGATGGAGAAAAAGGAGAGTTTTGTTACTTTCTAGAACTTTCAAAAAAAAAGTCACATCACTGAAAGAATTGAAGACTTGGGTTGAGTAACTAGGAACAAAAGCATAGATCTAGAACAGGGATGTCAAACTGGCAGCCCGCGGGCCAGATGCATCACGCACAGGCCATGCCCACCCCAGCTCCGTGAATGGGAAAAACATCGCGAAACATCACGGTTGACAGCAACATGACACGGTGAGTTTGACACCCATGTGATCTCTAGAACATGTTTGACTGGGGAATTTTGGGAATTGAAGTCCATTTGTCTTAAAGTTGCCAGGTGTGAGAAACACTGTTCTAACCTCTCCAGTCTCAGTTTGAAATATTTCCAGGCCCCCATGTTAAATTGATGCAGTGACTCTGCAGTTGAGGTGGGGGAGATAGACAATTATGTTGATGAAAATTACTGGATTTGCTACAAAATTTCAAGGATTTGAACTACGGGGACATTGGGGCAGAAAATTCCAGCTCTATATTGCCATTCCCTGGCTTAGGGTAGTGTGTGAACCCAGCAAATGTGCTTGGCAAATAGTACGGAACCAGGTAATGGAAGTTTATTAAACCATGGTTTATGGAAATGCAGGCAGCATACACAGACCATGTAGAGCCATCATTAATGTATAGTTAGCCATTTCAGTCTGATTTGCTCTGAAATAGAATATGGGAGCTCCATATATGGTGCCATGCGTGACAGGAAGGTTATATGTATTTATCATAAGATCACACAGCCAGCTACTTAGACCGATTTTGACATTTTAATCCCTTTCTAGCCCTTCCCAAAGACCTGGGACAGGTGTATCTTGTTGTTTAATAATATTGAAGGTATTGTCACTGGATGTAAGCTGTTCCAAGCAAAGTTGCCTTTTGCAATTGACTGATGAATTTGTCAATGCCGATAGTGTTCAAGTGGTGCTCCAGAAGTTTTGGGATTGCACCCAAGGCGCCCATCACTATTGGTACTATCTTTGCTTTCTTTTGCCACAGTTCTTCTATTCTATTTGCTGGTTGTTGTATTTTGTGATTTCCCCCCCCCCCCAGTTCTTTCTCTTTTGTTCCGCTGTCACTAGGTGTTCAGTCAGAGACTTTTTTTTTTTGTCTTTATTGTCAACAATTGTTCCAGTTGCTATTTTCTATTCTATTCTTTTCTGTTATTTTGTTTGTTTTGAGGTCCCACCAATTCCTGCTTGCAAGCAAGTGGTATTTCTTGCAGAAATTGCTGCAGCTGTGTTATGCTATTGTTTGTAACCAGTCTGTGCAATCTTCTTTGTAATCAGTGTGCACAAACTTGTTGCAGCAGCTTATTATTAACAAAAAGCTTCTAAGTTGGTTTTAAAGCCTTAGTATCAATTTATATCAACTGCCACCACTCTACAGGCATTAGTTATGATTCATCACAACTGCACACTTGACAAGTATAACCTGACTCTGGCAGACAAAGCAAATTTTCAGCTCTACTCCTGCTAAACAGAGGCTCTGTCCCACAGGTCTAATCTTAACTACTGACTATGACATTTATCAGGTTAATCAGATTAAACTGCCATAAAAACTTCATTTCTTAAGTGAATTGATGTGAGAGGCTTTTCGTCATTTCAATAGGACTAAAGCAAGTTAATTCCAAATATTCAGAAAAAAATTCTCTACAGATCCACTTATAAAAGTAGCTTTAGCTATCACATCTTACTTCCTCATGTTGGCTTTAAACACAATTTGCACCTCTGCAACAATGATGTTGAACATATGTCTACTGTTGCTGTCATCTGTGGCATTTGGCCAAATTAACTATTGGATTTACCAGAAACCACTAATGTCAATGCTGTAGGATTTTATTCTAGCCTTATGACTGTAAATACTGAGAGCAATTTTCACCTTTAAATCACCAAGCTATGTTTTGACAAATAAATAGGCACCAGTGGTAAGCCACAAAGAAAATTGGATTTAATTGTAATGGTGGCTTATAAGCCCAGTCAACAAGTAGTTTTGCTGGATGTCTCTTTTGAGACAAGAACATCAGCTGGGGAGGAGCCCAACTTCTAATATCTATCCTATCCTTGAAAATGACCTGTGGTTAACTCACATTGCCACAGGAAGCTGTGCCATTCACTCAGGGTGCAGAGGAGTTAGGCATGAGTGTCTGGGTTGCTGCCTCCCAGCTATTCCATGAGGGCCTTGAACAAAATTGCAACATTTATACCTAAACCTGGTGGTGAACTGAACTGAGGATAGAAGAGAATATTTGTAGCTCAGAGTTGAATTGTGGGGTCCTTGGTGTTTTCTGAGCTTGGTTGTTTTCTTGTAGACATTTCATTACCAATTTAGGTAACATCATCAGTGCTAGAAGGGAATGGGGTTTGCTCTTATTTTTATATAGTAGTGGCTTGCCCTGTCAGTGTTGGTGGGAATTAGGCTGTTAGAAACATAGAAAACCAATGGCAGAAAAAGACCTAGTGGTCCATCGAGTCTGCTCTTTGAGTTTGTTTTCTTTTTATTTATTGTTTTAATTATTATTATTTTTTATTTTAAACATTTGTTAAATAATGGACATGTGTTTGTCCCAAGCATATTTAAACTTCAGTTACTGATGTTTACTCACTATCTCCACTAGAAGTTGGTTCCAAGCTTCTACTACTCTTTCTGTGAAGTAAGACTTTCTAACATGACTTTTGAATCTCCCTCCTGTCAGTTTGAGGTCATGTCCCCGGTTGAACTGAAATGGTTTGTTTGATGGCTATTTGCATATTGTACCTTTCCTTCAGGAACTCAAAGCAGCAAAATAGCACTTCCTCCTCCCATTTTTCACCTCCAGCAACAATCCTGCAAGGTAGATTCCTACAGATTCTGTAGTTTCCTCCCCAAATCCCCAAAACTTTACCCTTAGACTGTCTACTGTTGACCTCACCCCATTCCTAAGAGGTCAGTAAGGGGCGTGTATAAGCGCACCAGCGTGCCTACCGTCCCTGTCCAAATGTTCCCTTTTATTTGTACCTATCTTATGTATTCAAATAATGTTATATATATATTATCAAATACGTACTTGACAAAATAAATAAATAAGATAGATAGATAGATAGATAGATAGATAGATAGATAGATAGATAGATAGATAGATAGATAGATAGATAGATAGATAGATTAGATAAGATAAGATAGATAGATAAAAGAATCGCATAGAATAGAATAACAGAGTTGGAAGGACCCTTGGAGGTCTTCTAGTCTAACCCCCTGCTCATGGCAGGAGACCCTATACCAGGGGTGTCAAACTCAAGGCCCGTGGGCCGAATCCGGCCCGTGGGGTGCTTAGATCTGGCCCGCGGGGCCACCCTGGAAACAGCAAAGGACCGGCCCGCGGTGCCTCTGCCAGCAAAAACACAGCTAGGGAGGGCTGCGGGCGGCCCTTGCGAGCTCCATTTTTGTTGGCAGAGGGTTGCAGGAAGCTGACACAGCTGAAAACAGAGCTCGGGCGCCCGTTTTTGCTAGCAGAGTGCTCAGGTCACCACAGGCACCCCCGACATGAGTGACATCAAGCTGGCCATGCCCCCTGACCATGCCCCCTCCCCCCAAGGTCAAACACAACCCTGATGCTGCCCTCAATGAGATTGAGTTTGACACCCCTGAACTACATCAATGCATCTTTGGGAGAAACTATCCTCAAGTAGGTTACACCTTCCATGATTCTTTTACACAGAAGGTTATTAAATTCAGCCTAAACTGAAAAAGGAGATAAGTCCCACTGATTTCAGATGGATTTTTCCAAGTAAATAGGAACAAAGTGCTGAGAATGCTCAGACTAAATTACGTATTGCATTAAAAATTTGTCAGTGGGCATCACACTTGTCTTTCTCTTTTTCTCTTACCTACAGCATCAAGCACTATGCACTGGGGGCCACATTGTGCATTCTTATCACACGAAGTCTTAAAAAATATATCTTACATTTTAAACATACCTACAAGTACTTGAAACCCCAGTTGGTTTTTCTGCCAGCTATCCCCCTAACCAAAGCTTACCAAATAATTTCTCCTGCTGAAATAACTCAGCGGCGTGTTTGAAATTCAGATGCGAACTTGTGTTTCTCTTGAAACAGCATCGTGGCAAATGAAAAGGGGATTAATTTTCAGTTCAATCAGCTCAGGCCCAATCCAAGAGGGAATGAGGTCCCAGTGGAAAATCGGCACCGAGTTCCTTGGCTTCCTGATTTGAATCACTTTGTTTTCCTTCCAGATAGAAGAGGGTGGGCGAGGAGGGTGGGGAGGAAGAGAGAGAAAAAAGGGAAATATAGAAGGGGGAGGAGATAGAATCTGGCCTCAAATTTTCTCTTTAAGTTGTGCTTTTGAATCGGGCTCAGAGGAATGAGCTGGAATAATGTAATACCAGAGATCGAGGACATAAATGAGAAGCCAGGATGGTTGCTTGGGGTGAGGGTGGGGAGAAATAGAGATGCGGGTGGGGGAGAGAAAACAGGGCATGAGTGACAGGGTGAAAACAGCATCTGCAGCCCCAAAGAAGGAGGAGATTTGCTGCATTTGATCTCCTCAGTCATTGAAACTTACTGATGAGTTCCACCGGGACCTTCTCATGTCAACTAATTCTGGTGGGGAAATGACGGCAGGTGACATTAGGAACAAACACAGCATCTTGTCCTAGCAAAAGCCAGCTCTGGTGTAATGTCTCTTACTCTCATAGTGTGGCCTTCTGAAGTAATCCCACTGGCTAGTGTTGTATTTTGCTCCTTAGTTGTAGCAATAACTCAACTTGCTCCCTGTCCATCCTAAGGCAAGCAAGAAGTGTCAGACCTGTGTTATCTTTCATCCCCACAGAGATGCAAACACGCACCTGTTCTCGTGTGCTGCTGCTTTCTGATTATACACCATAGTGAACATATTCTGCACCTTGCTCTTATCAGAAACACTCTACTCTACTGAGTCTGAATGTGAAGACACACCATCAGCGAACACAGCCCTCTTCACAATTCCTTGCCTTCCTCTATAGCAATAGCACTTAGCACTTAGCCTTATATACCGCTTCACAGTGCTTTACAGCCCTCTCTAAGCGTTTACAGAATCAGCATATTGCCCCCAACAATCTGGGTCCTCATTTTACCGACTTCGGAAGGATAGAAGGCTGAGTCAACCTTGATCAGGTGAGAATCGAACTGTCGAACTGCAGGCAGCCAGCAGTCAGCAAAATTAGCCTGCAATACTACATTCTAACCACTGCGCCACCATGGCGCAGTGGTTATAACTGGTATGGTAAATGATCCTTCAGACTTGGCTCCACTGGAGTCCTAGCAAAGGACATCACTTCTTTTGAAACTCAATTTTTTACGTATTTCCCCCCTCAAGGTAATGGATATTACCAACTGCAGCATTTTGAGTAATAAGGGAAACAGTCATTCCTGAGAAATTGCACACTATCTTTGTTATGCACCCAAGATGTTCACGCTGCAACTCACCTCTCTAGTGCAGACATCAAGGACAACACTTAGGAAAGGAATAACAGAATAAGAGTTGGAAGGGACCTTGGAGGTCTTCTAGTCCAACCCCCTGCTCAGGCAGGAAACCCTGTACCATTTCAGACAAATGGTTGTCCAATCTCTTCTTAAAAACCTCCACTGATGGAGCACCCACAACTTCTTGAGGCAAGTCGTTCCACTGATTAATTGTTCTAATTGTCATCCCCCCCCCAGGTCAAACACAACCCTGATGTGGCCCTCAATGAAATTGAGTTTGACACCCCTGCTCCATAAGCACCATTTTACCTGTTTCCACACATACACACATCACAAATTACACTGGGCTAATTTCTGCACGGCAAAGTGCATTTAAAATCAGTTAGAGTTGTAAATTTTATGTCCCTACTTCCAGTTTGTGAATATCACTTAGAGTTGGTCACAACTAAAACGGCATATATAAACCTATGTAAATAAATATGGTGAAAGCACCTAGGTCACAACTGGGTATAATTTCCTCAGATTTTATCACTTTCGATGTATTTACTGATATAATTTTCCTCTATTGAAGTATTTGAAAACAGAAACTGTCCGCCTTAATAGAAAATCCCCAGCTGAGATTTCACATGGAGAGAGGAACAAGGCTGGGCAACCTTTTCCTCCCATTGAATATTTGTGTGCCCCCCCCATCCAGAAACACAGCTTGAAATCCTTGGCAAAGTGCCAACTCTTATGAGATTTTGATGAACTCGCTCTAGGAATCCATGAGATCTTGCACAAGAATGCCCAAATTGCGTTTTTGGGATTTTAGTACCTAAAAATAGAAGTCTGGTTTTTTGAAATCAAAAAAATATTTGATGAGGGCTGGTGTACTAATGTTTGTGAAGACCATAGCCTTCTGGAGCTTGTAGGCAACTTGTTACTGAGATTTTTCACTACAGATAGAAAAGGCTTCCTTCAAGTAGCATGTAGTTACCACTACATAAAGATGACAGCAAGTACAATGACAAGGAGAAGATAGTAATATACCTGTTTCTGCTTTCCCCCTATTATATGTAATATTATGTATGTCCTACCTACATCTGAAGTATCTGAAGAAGGCCAATGTTCTTCTGAGACGCTTTGTGTTCCCCCACAGAGCTTCTAGTAGTCTTTTCACATCAAGCTGCGTCACTTCAGAATTTAATCAGCTCAACTGATGCTCCAAGGAAATGCAGCAAATTTGGATATTTCCTCAGTCGCTGTACAATAGATGGTTCTCCTAGGAAGGAATTCCCCCTTCATCCTGGGCTCTAGGATTTCCCTCAAGCAAAGTCAGTGCCTTGCCATCATTCCTTCATACTATCTCCACCCCAATATGTCTGGACAGCTTGCACAGAGGCTGATTTTTCAGAAGTCATTTTTCCTTATTAAAAAAAAAAAAGGCAAATGCATGTAAAAACAAGAAAAGGAGCATAACACTGACTAACTGTCATTCATGGCTATCTGAAAGAAATGTCAGTTAATCAAGAAGAGGAAGATGTAGATGCCGGCGGAGTGCCACATAGCAGTGTGAAGTGCTGATAATTTACGGGGTGAAACTAAAGGGTTTGCCTGTTGATATGTTCCCTACATAAATATTCCTACAGATGATTGGGTCCTCCATAAATGTAGGAAATTCCAGGTTGAGTGCATAACCTTGAATGAAGAGACCTATATCCTGAGGTAGATTGATTTGAACTAACTCTTCATAGGTAGGTAAGTAGGTAGTTAATCAATCAGCAACTAACTGATGAATGGGCAGGACCACACTGCTATCACCCCATTGAATACAACCTAAAGAGTAATCACATGCTTTATAAATCACAACAATGTGATCTTCCCAATCTGTCCCAACATTCCCAGGCCATTGAGCCAGGGATATAAATGATGGAGAAAGCAGAGACACCAGATTTTTATTCTTGGTCATTGTACAACATCTGCATGTTGACAAAGAGGTGAGTTCCAAAAAATTCAATACAAAACTCATTGGATTCCTACTTGCAGGGCTAGCAAATGAGACGGGATCAACATTTTTTTTTCTTGAAAGTAAGTCCCACTGACCTCACTGAGGAGCAGCATCTGGCTAACTCTCACTGGCCTCAGAATCTGTGGGGTTGGAGTGTGTGGCTTTTGACTCCTGGTGACTACTGAACCAGTCCCCACATTTTTCTTGGCAGGGTTTTTCAGAAGCAGTTTGCCCTTGCCTCCTCCTTCCTAGGGCTGTGAGAAAATGACTACCCGAAGGTTGTTCAGCTGGCTTTGTGCCTAGCCCTAAGGCAAGGCTAGAATTATTAAGAAGAGCCGTGGTGGCACAGTGGTTAGAATGCAGTACTGCAGGCTATTTCTGCTGACTGCCGGCTGCATGCAATTTGGCAGTTCAAATCTCACCAGGCTCAAGGTTGACTCAGCCTTCCATCCTTCCGAGGTGGGTAAAATGAGGACCCAGATTGTTGGGGGCAATATGCTGACTCTGTAAACCGCTTATAGAGGGCTGTAAAGCACAGTGAAGCGGTATATAAGTCTAAGTGCTATGCTATGCTATTGCTAGAACTCAGGTTTCTGAATTTCTAGCCTGGGGTGGGAGCTTTACTTCTCCAAATTGGATTAGTAGAAGCTAGTTAGTTAATAATTGGATGAGAGTCCACCAGAAAATCCTAGGATTGTAATTTATAGACAGCAGTTCACACCAGGGTCAGGTCCTTACACTGTGTTGCATCACAACCTAATCTGCCCATTTCAGACTCATATGATGTGTTGGGTGAGCACAGCTCACTTCAGTTCCCTTTGAGTTCAGCTCAGATGATGAAAGTGGCCTGATTGAGCTTTGTGAATCAGAGACCTATTCTCCAAAGCACCTGAGGGCAAGACAAGAAGTAACGGATGGAACTTATCAAAAAGACATCCAACCTACAACTAAGGAAAAATTTCCTGTCAGTTAAAACAATCAGTGGAATGACTTGCCTTCAGAAGTTGTGGATGCTCCAACATTGGAGGTTTTTAAGAAGAGATGGGACAGCCACTTGTCTGAAATGGTATATAGGGTCTTGTGCAGGGGGTTGGACTAGAAAACCTCTGAGATCCCTTCCAACTTTGTTACTCTATTATTCTGTAACTAGTTTGGGAAGCAAAGAACTATCAAGATATTGATATTGTTGCCAAAGAAATTGTGTGGTGGTATCTGTTGCAAGCAGGAGTCAAACTTAATGTGAAAACATCTTTACTTTTGTTCTGAAGTCAGTGGGGCTTCTTTCCAAGTAAACAGTGCACAAGAATGCAATCGTGAAATAGATTTGAGAGGGTTGTTTATAATGACACTTTCTCTGTGAGGCCGATATTAGAGACAGGAGTAAGAAAACCGCAACTTCTAAAATACCTCAAGTAAACATGCCCATGTAGACAATACTGCCATCAGAGTCTGTTGTAAAGAGGGACCCTTCTATGGATCCCTCTTTTATATTTTAACTGTGATGATCAAAAAGGTCACCTCTCTTCTTCCAGCCACTGAATGTCTGCCAATGGCAAGATCACAAGGAGGCCCCAGAGGCTGTGGGAAGCCGCTGAGCAGGTTCATGTGCGAAGAGATGAATTCAGAGCTGATCTCCGATCCCAGGATGTTAAAAGCTAAAGCTGAAGTTGAACAAACTAGAAAGCAGCGACGCTGGCTGGCGCTAGACCAACATGGCGCATTCTACCACTGGCAGACCACAGTCAGATGGACATCACAAGCTGGATGAATAGAAGTCTCCAGGGTAGCTCCACAGAGGGTATATTACAGTAATCCAGTCAGGAATTGGCCAGATCATGAATGGCTAAGACCTGGACTTATTTCTTCAAGACAAGACCATTTTTCTATGCCCAGTTGTTACCTCCCATTGCCAGTTGGATTAAGAAATGTTATAACTGTCTTAATAAAGCTCGAAGACTCTGGAAAAAAAAATGTATGGGTGTACGTGGGCCATCTATTTATCTCTCTGAACAAGCGAGAAGTTGCTGAGAGGTATCTAATGAACTCAGAGGAGATGATGAATAATTCATATATATATACATCCACTTAACAAGCAAATTCGCTAATAAGCCAACCACCTGTTGCTTGCCCATGCCGAAAAAGAAAACACCTGGTTCTGTTCCTGGTTTGATAAGCCAATATGTTTAATCTGCAGATCCTCTCCCTGCATTTTGCCTCAGATAACTGAAGTAGAGACTCGGAGACCCTCTGCTCCAGCCACACTCGTAATAGTGACAGAGCTTTGATGTCCCCTCATTCAACAGAATGTTGTTTAGTTCAAAGCCGAGAACAGAGGCGCTTCTTTGCTTTTAAATTATTAGCTCCCTAAGTCTTCTGTAATAATAGAGTTTGACTGAAGTGTGCAGTTTATTAACTCCATAAAGATGATATTATTAGAATGGAGAAAGGCAGCTAAAAGTTTTGCCTTGCAGTTCAGCAGCAGGGGTTTTTTCAATACTTTGATCTCAATCGATGCTAAATGTCTTTGTGTGAGAGAAAGAAAGAGAGCAGGCACCAAGCTGAAATTACTTTTGGCATAAATGCGGCATCAATTATTTAACTCTTCTTCTTACAAATTAAAGTCTTCAACCAGTCCTCTAATTCTGGTTTTAGTTTCCTTCCCCACCTGCTTTTAGTAGATTGCAGAATGGAAGACATGTTGGGCCAAGGGTTAATCGGATCCAGGTTGACCTTCTCCAGTTCTTGGCTGAGGACAGCAGGCTCTGGTTTTAGGTATGCTTTGGGGATGGGTGAATATTAGCAGACCTCTCCATCCAGTGACAATGAAACCTGCCAATGAAAAGCAGACTCCACATTGCTACTGTTTTATTTCCCGGGAATTCTTTTAATCTTCCTCGCAGTCATCTTCACTGCCCCTAAGATGGACATGCTAAAAGCATGGCATGAGTTGAGCAGCATTCCCTCCAGTAGTGGTATTCACTTACCTTCGCTACCGGTTCGGACATGGAAGCGCTCGTGCGTGGTGCTTCTGCGCATGCGCAGAACCTTCTGCGCATGCGCAGAGCGTCCGTGATGACGTCCGGGTGGGTGGGCGGAGCCTCCTGCCGCTGCTGCTACCGGTTCACTCGAACCGGTGCGAACCGGTAGAATACCACCACTGATTCCCTCCAGATGACCAATGATGGAGCACAGCTGGTACCTCAACCCCATCTATGTTGTGTCTCAATGTACTGCCTGCAGCTGGAGCAATTCCTGAAAAAAGGAAGTACCAAGCCACTCCTTGGCTCAATATAAAAGCCAAACAATAGCTTGATATCTCCACTGGAGGAGATCCAGGGGTAGCTGGCAAGTGGGACAAATCTTCTCATGGCAAGGATGGTTGGCTAGTTTCCTGCGTGTTTCAGAAAACGGGTCAGCCAAAAGGCACTAAGTTTTTCCTCCTTTGGCCCAGCCAGAACTTTTGGGAAAAGGAAGTTGTTATGTCTAAGCATCAAGCTACATTTAAAAAAAAATGGCAGTGCAATAAACCATGGTAACAGATACAAGTTCCTTCAAGCCGCAAGGCCTGGTTGATCTCCAAGTCTCAAAGCCTTGCTGATCTTTGTTTAAAGTAGAACTCAGTCTCCTTTCCACCAGCCTGTAAAGAAGGGAGCTAAATCTGAACAAAGAAAAGCTGTGATTTACAGTGAATTCCTTCTTGTATAATTCTATTAAAAGTTTGGAAATGACCTTGGAATTTTTAAGTTAGTCAATCACTTCCCCATTGTTTTCATCTCCAAATCTGTATCAGGATTGTGCAGCATTTTGGGGGGGGGCAAAGGCTTAGGGCACAATCATATCCACAAGCAATGCCTCTGAGCACACACATCAACTATCTCTACCCTGTTTCTGGACATATTTCTTTACTCTCAACTCTCAGATAATAAGTTTGCTTTTGTAAGTGATCCTGCTGCAGATATTACTTTTTAATGCATGGGCACTGAGCTGAGCACAAGGGTTGTGGAAGCTTCCATGCAGCCAAAGGTTTTTCTGCCAGCAGTCCCACACTTCTGATCTAGGAACTAGGTAAGAGTATGTTGGTTGCTGCCTGCTTTTGCATCTGTTGCTTTAACAGTGAGCTACTTTTCATAAAACTGTTTGCAAGGACTTAAGAATTTTGACTGGCAGGATCCAGGAATAGAGCCTTCTCTGCTATTGCCCCAGTGGTGAAATGCTCCCAGTTCGGCCCGGTACGGGCGTACCGGTGGTTCGGAGAACCGGTAGCGACGGCAGCGTGAGGCTTCGCCCACCCACCTGGATGCCACCATTTTGTTTTGTTTTTTTACCCTCTGCACATGCGCAAAGCGTTCTGCGCATGTGCAGAGGGTGAAAAAGCCCGTGCGTGAGCAGAGCTCGGGCAAAAAAGCATGTGCGCAGAGTGAGCACTTCCGAACCGGTAGGGAAGGTAAGTAGATTTCATTGCCCCCCTCCCTTTAAAACATGTTACCCCAAAAGTGAACTGGGCCCCCACTCTTTTGCCCATCTGGAAGAGTATGAAGACCTGGCTCTGCCATGTGGCATGGGGTGGGAGTAGAACTAAGGGTGCTTTGCAACCCCGGGGTGGTTGGTGGCTTGAGATTGCTCCTTCCACCTCTTTTAACTTTTTAATATCCTCATTTTAACCTTGTTTAGTCCTTCTTGGAAGTTTTACGGGTAGTCCTATGCATCTTCAGCTATGTTCATATGATGATGGTCCAATAGAAACTCTAGTCTAGACAGACCCTTAAATATCCCGTCTTGAAGAACTTCCCAACTAGAGAGTACAACTTCTATTTAAGGCTACTACTTTCAGACGATGTCTCAAAAATCACTCTAAAACAGGGGTGTCAAACTGGCGGCCCACGGGCCAGATGCATCACGCGCAGGCCACACCCACCTCAGCTCCATGAAGGAGAAAAACATCACAATACATCACGTGACGGCAACATCACACCGCGAGTTTGACACCCGTGATCTAAGACCACTTCCACCAACCCTGAGAAGGCAAGCCACTTGAATATAAACTGACAGCAGACCACACTTCTTAGTAGCACTGATGATGTTACCTCGTTTGGATAATGAAAGCTCAGAGAGCACCAAGGACCCCCAAGAATCTCTCATTTCTGGCCTACCATTTTACGATAATTAGAACTTCTTATCATAGTATTTTATTTGGATTTATTTTAGTAACTATGTTCTTCATTATTCTTAGACTCCATTATACTTATTGCTTTTCTCTTATACGCATAATATATACATACTTACATACATATATATGGATGTAGTACTTCTATTGGTCAGTGTTTTATTTGTATCTGCCTTTAGGGCTGTAATGAATTTGAATTGAATTAACCTGGTTTCAATTCTGTTTTCATCTCTGTTTAAAAAAAACACCTAGGTTTTTATACTACTGTATATTTAATTATAAACCATCCAGAGTGGGGTGGGGTAGAAATTAAATAAATAACTAAATAATATTCCATATCCCTGCCCCAGAATATTGCCTTATCAGAGTAGCTTGGGGGATTCAGCTGCTGTACTGAACTCCTTCTGCCAAGATTAGTGTCCCAAGACAACTTTTGGCTTATGAAGACCAAGAGATCATGTTTGAAAATGTATCCAGTCTGCTTTCCAGCACAGATCTCCACATAGTGAAAGAGATGGTCATGGAGACATTCGTTTTTAGGGTAGGTTTTCTAGGGCTTAGCAGTAGCGGCATCCATTCAACTCATAGACGGGTTAGGATGAGACAGAGCTGCTCTTCCTCCTAAGTTAAAAGGCGAAAGGGATGTTGCAAAGGATGGAGTGGTGGATTTTAGAATTAAAATAAAGGAACATTATGGATGACCCCAAGTTGACCTTCATCAGCTGCTGGATACAAAGCAGACAAATAAGTTCCAGACTTTGTCCAAATTCTTTTTCCCTTTGAAAACAGCATGTCTTATCAGCCAGAGGCAGGCAGTGAAAGTTTCAAAGGGAAAGGCAACACAACCTCCCCCAAAGAGAGTCATTGTGCTCACAAGAATAGATAAAACCCCGACCGGATCATATTTCCCTTAACAACAATGGTGCACACCTTCTAGGCAATAGTATATAGTATAATATATACTATTCTATGATATACTATTCTAATGGCACAGTGGTTAGAATGCAGTACTGCAGGCTACTTCTGCTGATCACCGGCTGCCAGCAGTTTGGCAGTTCGGGTCTCACCGGCTCAAGGTTGACTCAGCCTTACATCATTCCGAGGTCGGTAAAAATGAGGACCCAGATTGTTGGGGGCAATATGCTGACTCTGTAAACCACTTAGAGAGGGCTGTAAAGCACTGGCAAGTGGTATATAAGTCTAAGTGCTATTGCTAAGTGCTATTGCTATGATATACTATTATATACTATATCCTATCCTATCCTATCCTATCCTATCCTATCATATCCTATCCTATCCTATCCTATCCTATCCTATCCTATCCTATCCTATCCTAATGTTATAATAATATTATATTATAGTATAATAGTATATAGGCAATAGTATGGTATAGATTCTCCTGCTTGAGCAGGGGGCTGGGCTAAAAGACCTCCAAGGACCCCTCCAGCACTATTCTAGTCTAGTCTAGTCCAGTCTATCTACCTTTTGGGTGTGTTTTTAACTGTGCTTACCAATGAGATTGTATTCACCAATAATGTCATGATTGTCTGATTGTAACTCTTTAAAACCCAGTGTCTAAGGTAAGCCTGCAGTGCACCCTTGCTTTGGAAACGAATTTCCAAATACCCTTCTTCTAGACAGAATAAAACTATTTGTTCTGTACAGTAGCACAGGGATTTCCCCCTCTGTGTCTTTAATTGGCACTGCATACCAGACATAACAAAGCCAGGATTCCTGAACCAACAGCTTCTCGTAATATTGTTATGCCTGTGCACCAGTGGTGAAATCCAATTTTTTTTACTACAGGTTCTGTGGGCGTGGCTTGGTGGGCATGGTGTGGCTTGGTGGGCATGGCAGGGGAAGGATATTGTAAAATCTCCATTCCTACCCCACTCTGGGGCCAGACAGAGGTGGTATTTGCCGGTTCTCCGAACTACTCAAAATTTCCGCTACCGGTTTTCCGAACTACTCAAAATTTCTGCTACTGGTTCTCCAGAACCTGTCAGAACCTGCTGGATTTCACCCCTGCTGTGCACCCTACTTCTGAGAAGGGAAGAGTTTCAGGAATGTTGGTGTTCGCCAAACTCAGGTCTCTTGGCAGGGGGATCTTTGCAAATTGATAATGTTTCTGCAATAGGCTTACAGGTAGTCCTCGACATACAACAGTTCTTTTAGCGACCATTCAAAGTTACAACAGCACTGAAAAAAGTGACTTATGATCATGTTTCACACTTATGACTGTTGCAGCAAGCCCATGGTCATATGATCAAAATTCAAACGGTTGGCAAGTGACTCATATTTATGACGGTTGCAGTGTCCCCGGGTCATGTAATCATCTTTTGCAACCTTCTGACAAGCGAAGTCAGCAGGGAAACCAGATTCGCTTAACAACCATGTCACTAACTTAACAACTGGAGTGATTTACTTAACAACGGTGGCAAGAAAGGTCGTAAAATGTGGCAAAACTCACTTAGAAACTGTCTCACGTAGCAACAGAAATTATGGGCTCAATTGTGGTCATAAGTCAAGGACTACCTGTATTGGCCCAGAGAGAAAACCTGGGATAAAATGAGGGATGTGCCACATTAATACTGTTATCCAGTCCTGGTCCTCTTTAGATTTCTTGGGGAACATCTAATTCCACTAGGTTCCACTTTGCAGAAAGCCAATTCAGCTCTTACCTGTTTCTCCTCAGTTTCAATGCATGAGACAAAGAACAAAGTCACCTTGAGGGTTCGTCGACATATTGCAACGCACTTTGGGGAGGAAACCCCCTGACTTTGTTAGATAAGTTTGTCTAATTCCAAGGAGTCCTGTGATTTATTATTAAGATGGCAACCCCTAGAAGACTTGGCGGTGTTATGTTCTAACTGTTTAAACTGTGTTACATGGTTCCAACCAGGTCCAGCGTTTGAGCGGGAAAAAGCTCAAACGCTATTGGCTGGTCTGTCTGACAGCTCCCTATAAAAGGGCAAGCTGTCAGACTGCTCTTTGCTGGTTGCTGATACAAGAGCTGAAATAAAGAGCTGCTTTGGAAGTCTGTCTCCTGTCATCTCTACCCACTATCTAACAGTGGCGACGAGGGCTTGGGCCAGGAGAACTGTGACTAGCTTCTTCAGCACTTTCAACCAGCCAGGCA